>OY763891.1:21289741-21855324 GCA_963667165.1 Barbarea vulgaris | reverse complement strand
TAATAAACTATGATAGAATGGATGTTTAATAACATACAAAATTCAATGGTTTTGAAAATCAGGGAATTTATAAACCAATTGCACACTAACGGCGTCAATCCAGTCACAGATCCGAATCTGGTATTTTCTGAAATCAAGCAAGCCCAGACCAGAGGGATCATGGTAGTCAAGAACCCACATTACCGTCTTCGGCCTTGATGCTGTCGGTGATGAAGCTAAGCAGTTGAAACGGCTGCAGTATTTGCAGAGACGTGGTGATTCTTGTTGCACTTTCTGGCATTCAAAATTGTGAACGCTGGCAGTATGTTGACTTATTGCTGATCTCTGTCTCATTCCTTTGTTCTGGTACGTCTTCTTCTCTAATTATTTTTTCCATCATTGTGTTCTAGATTAGTTTTGTTTCTCCTCCCCTGCGTTGTGAAATAGAAAGCTTGAAACAGTAAAACAATATTTTGTGTTATTGAAATTTAATCAAACTAAATATACCTTTTTGTCAATTGATGTTTCGTTGATTAGCAAGTAACAGAATTACTTGGCAGATTGTTGTATACTTCTTTGTAAACAATGTTTGATATTGTGTCTTTGTCTTCTGTTTCGTTAGCACCATTTAGTATTTTTAGACCTGATGTATCAGTGACTCTTGATAGTGCGACATACAGCTGTCCATGACTGAAAACTGGATCTGGAAGATAAAGTCCTACTCTTTTTAAACTTTGACCTTGACTTTTATTAATAGTCATAGCATAACAAAGTTTAACTGGAAATTGTCGTCTCCTTAGAGTGAATGGCAATTCTGTATCTGGTGGCGACAAAATTATTCGTGGTATCAAGACTTTATCTCCTATATTACATCCTGTTAATATCTCTGCTTCAATGACTCGATTTCCTAGTTTTGAGACTATTAATCTTGTACCATTGCAGAGTCCTTTTTTCTGGTTTAAATTTCTCAACAGCATTATTGGAGATCCTACCTTCAAAATTAGTTTGTGATTTGGTAGCCCAGAGATTCGAAGTGAATTTAAATATTCGATTGGATATATTGTATCAAGTTGTGAGCTTTCTTCAGCATCATGTGAAATTGTATCAGAGCTTAGATATTCCTTGTATTCTCCTGGTTGAGTAGAAAGCATGTAAGAATTTATGTCATCTACTGTTTCGTTTCGTGGTGTAAGTATAGCTCTTTCGATTAGGTATTCTCTGTCAGTATTGGACTTCTCATATTCTGCATAAGTGTGCATCGCAATGTCCTTTATTGCATAGTCTGTGTTGGGAAGCATCAACTCTTTGTTAATATTTACCATATCTAAATCAGAGTCATTAAACTGCTTTGGTATGAGCTCATTTGATCTTCCATCACCTACTCGTATTAACCATCTGGCAAAGTTTTTTTCTGTCTGGTTTAACCTCATGTTATGTTGTAGTAGGTAGACATGACATGAATCCCACAAGCGTGAACGATTAATTGCTGCTAATACTGTGTCTTGTCAATTGATGTTTCGTTGATTAGCAAGTAACAGAATTACTTGGCAGATTGTTGTATACTTCTTTGTAAACAATGTTTGATATTGTGTCTTTGTCTTCTGTTTCGTTAGCACCATTTAGTATTTTTAGACCTGATGTATCAGTGACTCTTGATAGTGCGACATACAGCTGTCCATGACTGAAAACTGGATCTGGAAGATAAAGTCCTACTCTTTTTAAACTTTGACCTTGACTTTTATTAATAGTCATAGCATAACAAAGTTTAACTGGAAATTGTCGTCTCCTTAGAGTGAATGGCAATTCTGTATCTGGTGGCGACAAAATTATTCGTGGTATCAAGACTTTATCTCCTATATTACATCCTGTTAATATCTCTGCTTCAATGACTCGATTTCCTAGTTTTGAGACTATTAATCTTGTACCATTGCAGAGTCCTTTTTTCTGGTTTAAATTTCTCAACAGCATTATTGGAGATCCTACCTTCAAAATTAGTTTGTGATTTGGTAGCCCAGAGATTCGAAGTGAATTTAAATATTCGATTGGATATATTGTATCAAGTTGTGAGCTTTCTTCAGCATCATGTGAAATTGTATCAGAGCTTAGATATTCCTTGTATTCTCCTGGTTGAGTAGAAAGCATGTAAGAATTTATGTCATCTACTGTTTCGTTTCGTGGTGTAAGTATAGCTCTTTCGATTAGGTATTCTCTGTCAGTATTGGACTTCTCATATTCTGCATAAGTGTGCATCGCAATGTCCTTTATTGCATAGTCTGTGTTGGGAAGCATCAACTCTTTGTTAATATTTACCATATCTAAATCAGAGTCATTAAACTGCTTTGGTATGAGCTCATTTGATCTTCCATCACCTACTCGTATTAACCATCTGGCAAAGTTTTTTTCTGTCTGGTTTAACCTCATGTTATGTTGTAGTAGGTAGACATGACATGAATCCCACAAGCGTGAACGATTAATTGCTGCTAATACTGTGTCTTGTCGAGTTCCCTTTTGAACCACTGGTAGAATTTGTCTGAAGTCCCCTCCTAGTAAAACTGTTTTACCACCAAAGATCTTTGTCATAGCAGATGGGTCTTCTAGTGACATAATGTCTTTTAAAGTTCTATCAAGCGCTTCAAATGCATGGCGATGTGTCATTGGTGCTTCGTCCCATATAATTAGGTCTGTCTCCACTATCAAATTAGCCAGCATTGTACCATGTTTTATGTCACAAACTGAGTTTTCCTGAATCTTCAAAGGTATTTTAAATCGTGAATGTGCTGTTCTTCCTCCTGGGAGTAGTGTGGCGGCAATTCCGGATGAAGCAACAGGAAGAACAATCTTTCTTTGTGATCTTAATTTACTGATAATTGTTTTGTAGACAAATGTTTTTCCTGTTCCTCCAGGGCCCGATAAAAAGAAAAATTTTCCTTCTTTATTTTCGATTGATTTGATTACATCGTTGTATACTTCCCTTTGTTCCTCATTTAGACATTGTAGTAAACGTTGGTGTTTGTCATCTTCTTCATTAACATTGTACTTTTTCTCTTCTGCTATAAGTGAGTTTCTCATTGCGTTTAGGATGTTTTGGTTTGGTGATGGCATTTCTTCGAAATCTTTCAAAGATTTATCACTTTGCAGTAATATCTTTTCTATCTCCATTAGAATGTAATTCTGGAGGTCTGTCTCTGTCAAAAGCATCTCCATAAAGTTAAATGTCTTACGTAGAATGTAGGGAATATCTTCTGCAAGATTTTTCCAACAATGATTCCATAATTTTAATGGATTTCCAATTTCACAATATAGTAGCAGTGTGACAAACAAATGTCTTAATTGTTTGGCCGTTGCCCAGTTTGATGCTTCTTCCATGGCCTCATGCCATTCTTTATCCCCATCCAATAATCCTCTGACGTAGCATGCTTCTTTGAATGTTGGTAGTACCACATTGTCTACGGTTCTAATATCTTCAAAAGTTTTGGGTCCTTTAACTATATTCAATAGCATGCGAAGATAATACAACTCTCCGGCTGTAGGATGAATATGCACAATCCTGCCAATGGTGTGGCATTGCTTTCGCCTTGTCCATTCTTTATCTGATGAGTTCCATACAAATCTTGTAGGAAATTGTGCGTATGTTAAATCACAAGCTTCCGGAAATATTTGATTTGCCTCCATCCATTTAATAAACATGGTTCCGGTTATATCGTATCTCCTTATCACGTTTTGTAGATTGTCTATTTCTTTGAATATGACATGTTGTTGATCTGGTAAATGAATCGTGAGCTTCTGAATTGCTGGTTTTCTGTAAATAATATCAAAACCAAATATTCGCCACATAGCTTCGCAGCTTGACAAATACCTGCATTCTAAGTAATTATTAATCTCATTTACTACAACTATGTTGCTTTTCAGATTTTCATCCTGGATACTTTGGTTTTTCTCCCTTTCAATAACGATAGTTGCCTTGTCAACTCCTTTATTAATGTATTAAAAAAGATATTTTATTGCCTTTGATCCGTTGCACCATTCTACATTTATATGTGCCTTGTACTTTTGTAGCAGATTGACATTATGAGGTATCACATATCTGTTGTCCAGTTGCACGTTCCCTTTTATCACATATTTTGTGTCATCTCTCCGACGTCGGTAGGTAACTTGTCTTGATTTATCAATTGTTGTTGTGTCGTTGTATTTCATAGGGTAATGTTTACTACATATTCCCTCATCCATGCAGGGTGATGTTGGTCGATCTTTGCCACATGGACCGTGCATCATAAATTGTTTAACTACTTCATATGCTTCTGGATCTTCGTCTTTGTCTGGTATTTCAGCTGAAATAAAATCATCAATCTGCGTTGGTGTAGGGTTCTTGAACTCATTTTCTAACCACAATAGTATATGCACATGTGGCAGTCCCCGTTTTTGAAACTCTATGGTGTAAATCACTATAAGGTAAACAAAACTAATGTTAAAAAGTGTAGAAAGTAACCTGGAAATCACTATATAAATTTCTAATATGTATTTATTCTATGAGTTAATAACTTTTAAAATGATTTAGACGCATAACTTTTTTTTTTAGTTTTGTATGCTTCTTTTATTAATTATTTATATAACTATAGTAAAATATATAAAAAACATAAGGGAAGAAATTAGTTATTATATTAAACAGCATCACATACCTGCAATCGGTTTGCCAAAGAATACACCTTCTTGAAGATCTGTTAGTAATTCTTCTAATTTTATTTTGAAAACTCGGCATTCTATGTCAGGCCTATCATTTGGCTCATCATTCCCTGCTAGCTCCAAGTAATCTAATATTTGTTGCCATTTCGGGTTGGCTGTCATTGTGATAAAAAGATCTGGGTTTCCATACCATTTACAAATGGCCATCGCATCCTGATATTTTTCTGTCATGTATCTTGGGCCACCAGTAAAAGAAGATGGTAGTACTATTCTTTTTCCTACCCTTTTAGCGTCTGTGTCTCCATGACAGATCGCATCACAAACATTATTGTAAACTTCTGCTCTTAGTTGGGATTGATGAGTTAAGTAGAAACGCATCCGTTCTTGTTCGATTGCAGTGTATGCATCAACAATATATTGGTGAAATAAACGTCCGGACTTTGTAATAGTCATGCCCTCTGATAACCGAGTGTGTAGTTGGTAAGAATAAAATTCACGCATTGTGAGATATTTTCTGTTTTTCAGTTTGTTGTTATTTTCATTGAAAGGAATGAATTTGTGGTATCCATCCTCACCATAAGGAAATAGTAGAGGATACTGTAATGGCATATATAAGGGGTTAAAGTCGCATATTCTTTGTAGTCCTGTTTGTTTACAGTCCACGATTATATCACGTTCGCCAGAAGTTAGTGATATATCTCCTACTATAAGCCCAGCAATTTCATCTGCACTTGGTAAGTCATATTGTCTTCCTTTTCTTCTTTGTCCAACTAATCTGATAGTTAAATCCGTGCTTTCGCCTTCTTCGTATTTGTCTCTCGCCATTCTAAAAACATGTGTTAGTTTATTGTTCGCATCTAGCATTTGGATGAGACCGTCGATAATGTTTTCATCCAACTTGTTTTTTTTCTTTTCGCCTGGTAAGGCTTTCAAACGATTTTGAACTTCGTTTTTTGTGTCAACTATGTATAATTGTAAAAACTTTGGTGATTCTCCTTCAGTGGGCAATAGAGAACCTATCTTGTGGCAATTTTGCCCATGAATTCTGTAGTAATACGGTCCTTTTGAAGATTTCAATGATCTGTCGACTTTTGCTCCCATTGATGTCATTGCGAAACTTGAATTGTATACTCTTATATTTTTTTTAAAAGCTTTTGATTCTGATAGTAACTTCTTCAAAAAATCTGGCGGTTCAGGTGCTTTTGGTAATACCACACGTCCTTGTTGACAGCAAATAGAGAATAATAGTTTCCCACTCTTGTTGTCTTTCCCACTGCTTTCAGATTGCCATACCAAAGCATCACAGAAGGAGCATCGTACAAGTTCATTATCTTTGGGTTTTTTTTTTTCTAATATGAAATTATACAACGTGGGTAAGTTTGTTTAACATATTAGAAATATATTGTTAATTACTAATTTTATTTACGAAAAAATCAAAATACCTTTTCTTGTTGATGTGGAAACCTTCGAAGATGAGGCAACATCCGAATTCTTACTCGTTTTTGTCCTTTTGGTTTTGGTTGGACGTTCTGCAATGTATGTCCAAAGGAAAAATGTCTTACTATGTTTAATACATGAAATTTTTTGATGAAATAAATTATTAAATGGAATTTTACCTTGACAATATCTTTTACGTTTCCCTGCTAAAAGTTCTCGTCGTCTTTCTCGGGCTCTATTACATTCATCTGTAGATAATAACTTAAATATCTTTTATTATTATTGTTACTTATTTTGATGTCGAATATAAAATATAACAATAGATGAATTACCTTTCTCTGGAGTAGTCGTATTCTTTTCATAGTGTGTATGTTGTTCTTCTGGTAATATTAATGGCTTATGTATGAATGTTTTATGTAAGTAATTTGTCATAATTTTGATAGCCTTTTCACTGACGATGGTTCTGTTGACTTTATAAAAAAATCTTCTATGACTTGGTAGTTTTTTTAGTCATGGTTATAAATGTTTGAAACAGTGTGTATCAAAAGTGATGAAATAGTGTTGTTTCGGTATAAGTCGTCTACGTAGCTGTCCATAAGTTAAACGAAGGAACGCAATTGTTTGGTTATAAACTGTGACTTAATAGACTTAGTTACCAAATAAATAGGTGTAAATAATTTATTCCAATTCTTTATGTTAATAAATAAGTTTACAAGTTTTTGTGATTATAGGTTATCTATTAACATATAAATATTTTAAATAATGTTAATTAATTTGTTTCGATTTATTAATTTGGTATAGAGGTCAAAATGAGTGCATATTTTATTTCTGCTACTATTTAAAGATTTCAATTTTGAAAAAAGTTATTTGAATTTGAATATTTATTTATTAGATAAGAAAATATACTCACATATAAAATGCTCAACCTTTTACTTTATTCGTTGTTAAATATTGTTGATTACCATATTGAATTTTTTTTTTTTGTAGTTCACATGAAAATTATCTCTAGATGGCGCTAGTCACTCACTTGTCTTGTATATATATATATTAAGTTGGGGTTTAGACAATATGAGTGCATATTTATTTTCTATTAATATTATAGGAATTTAATTATGAAAAAGTTATCTCAATTCATCATTTTACTTTATATATATGTTTTTGTAATTTAATTTAGCATATACTAATTCGTTGGAACTTTCTTTCCAGATGGCGATAGGAGACGTACGAACGATCGCAGTACTATGGAGGCGGTGGAAAATTGCGTTCGTATGATATAGTAGATAGACACATGGCTCAAATGTTTTGCTTAGTGGCCTTGTTATAACTTTTTTTCATTTGTGATTATCTGTTACTCTGTCTTGTTTAATATTTATAAATAGTTAAAGAATGATACTTGGTGTTCAGGGAAAAACAAATAAAAACTCTTCAAAATATACTCTTTAGATTAACAATCAAATAAATAAACAAATATGATGTTTTAACTAACTTGGTCATGTGAGAAAAGTAGTTTACTATAGAGAATGTAGTTACAGTGAAGATATATAATGGAAACTATATTAAATTAAAACTATCTTAAAACCTAAACTAATAAAAGAAACATAGTTTACTATGATCTAGAAACAATTTCAAAAGTATGTGTACACTTTCTATTAGCATAAATGTTTTTCTTCGTTACAGTTGTGATGATTCTTGTCTTTCAAGTTGTTTGATTCTTCGATAGTATCGCAAACAATTGTTTTAACTGATGATTGCTTGTTGCCCATTTTGACGCTTCATACATGGCCGCATGCCTTTCTTCAACTTCTTCGTCCAATAATCCTCTCTCAAAACATGCTTCTTTAAATGTTGGCAGAACCATATTGTTTACGGTTCTAATATCTTCAAAACTTTTGGGCCCTTTAACAAACTTCATTAGCAAGCGGAGATAATATATCTCTCCTGCTGCTGGATGTATATCCTCAATTCTTCCGATGGCTTGAGATTGTTTTCGCTTTGTCCATTCTTTCTTTGAAGAGTTCCATACAAATTTTGTAGGAAATTGTGTGTATGTTAGTTCACGACATTCGGTGAAATTCTGATTTGCTTCCATCCATTTAGTAAACATTGTTTCAGTCTGATTACATCTCCTTCTCCCATTTTGTTGATCGTCAACGTCGTTGAAGATGACATGTTGTTGATAAGGTAAATGAATAATCAACTTCTGCATTTTTGAATTTGGAGAAATTGGACACATATGTTTATTTATGTGAACGCTTTCTGAAGTCTCTAATACTTTAGGATTGTTATTTGATGTTTGGATAATAACTCACGTTATTAAGATCTCCCAGTGTTACAGACCTACATCAAAATAATTTAAAAATCGAAATCACCATCATCAATAGTGTAATAAATTAATAAATGATGAAACCTGTTAAATAATAAAGAATTTTATTACCTCCAGCGCTTTTGTATTTCAAACTTTGTATATCCTTCTGTGACGTAATTTCTTTTATAGCCTCCCGTAAGAGTCATTTTGAACAGACACGTATCTTTGGTGAGGTGATTAAGAAGTGAAAGGTGGCGATGATTAGTGAGGCGGTTAGAGTGATCGGTGACAACGTTTGAGGTTTTTTTTAATTATTTTGTGTAATTCAATATTATATGAACGTTTGTGTTAAGGCTGTTTAATATTGATAACAATTGTTTACTTTTTCTTTGTAATTTGTTTAACGTTAATTTTGGCAGGTCGTAATTATTTCTTGCATTTTCTAACAACAGTAATTTAATATATTGTTTTGTTTCGTTAGCTGTATTATAATTTACTTTTCCTTTATTTTATAAATATAAAATTTTATGTTGGTTATTATGTCGCAAAAGCTACTAAATTTCTTATATATACTTGTCATATTATTTCGAACCTAAATATTTATCTCCAATTATAAGAACTTACAAGTTGACATAATAATAAAATAAAGTACTAATTGATGAAAAAAAATGTAGTATTAAATTTAAAAGAGTTATAACTAAATAGATAATAGACAAAGATATAAAAGTTAGAGATGTGTTGATGTGTTCCTTCTATTTGTTCTTTCTTCTATTTGCTTTTATGGATTGTATTTCCCCCTTTTCCCCCGACTGGAAGTGGCTTTTTTCTCGTCAAGAGTGACAGTATCATCTTCTTTCTTTTTTCTCTTAAGAAGATATTGATTGGTATTTTTAACAACTGCTTTGTTCATATTTCTTTCCTCCTGCAAAACGTAGGAAATTTTTAATACACTTGGTAACTAAAAAAGTTAATATATTTTACAAATTTCATTAACAAACTTTACAAACCTGTCGTTCAACTGACTTTTGTACTTCGTCAAAGCATTCATTGACAATTCGAGATACTGTTAAAGTCTTGTACCTTGCTTTGAAATCAAAGGGTTTGATACTGACTTCGAATACATAAGTTCTGCCAATAAGTTCTTTAAGACATGCTGGCAATTGATTTTCTATATTCGCAGTAGGACTCTGCATTTTTTTGATAAAAAATAATTAAACAGAAATAATGAATTTGTTGACTTCTGTTTAAAATCTGGGGAACATGCTTACCTCGCATTCCATACTTGTCAACTCTGCAGCCAGTGTGTTTGTTAGTTTTCTTCCTTCTTTATCAAAGATTATAAATGTTCCTCTCTCTGTACCATCGTCTACCAAGATTTCTAATCGAAACCTATTTTGATATAAATTATTTTTTCCAATCAGCATTGATTTTGTTACTTTTGTGGTGTAATTAATAAACATAATGTATTAGAGTAAAGTAATAGTACCTTACTATCCCAATGACATTAGTATCCTCACACTGAGTACATCGTAAATGACCCTCCTCTTTTATCAACTTTTTAGAACACTTTGAGCAGGAGACATAGTTCCACCCGTTGCGTGTATCTATCTCAGCAATAGCAGCTTTGCAAAAGAATGTTTTCTCCTATAATGTATATTACGGTAGTCAATTTTTAAGTGGGGAACTTTAAATATGCGGAAGTATTACAATTTACCTGAGGTTCCTCATCATTCAGGAAAGAAAAAATTTGAGATATGGTAGTTACACCATAACTATCAGCTTCCAATTCACGCTCTTCCATAGGAGAATTATGACAATTCTGAACTCCTTGGCTGCATAAAATATTTTTGGAATAAAATATACCAGATAGTATAGATAAGAGATAGGTATATATAATATTTCACGTACGTGGTCATGTAGTCTTTCACTTCCGCAAAATCTTTGTTCATGTAGAACCTTGTGGCTGCAGACGTATTCAAATATAATTCCCCTGAAAATATTTTTGGATTTACTGCCGTTATGACGACAACTTCTTTTTTCCTGTTTCTTGCAGAAAGTAATGCTCTAAAATCAGAAGCAATGTTGTCCCAAATTGTTAGGCGTACTTTACGACCACTGCGCACAAGTAAAGTGGAAGATTTATATAAAACATTAGACTCTATGTGTTTTTGTTTCAAAATTGTAGAGAAAAGTTTTTTATATACGTACTCTTTTAGCAGGAGTCTTGCCATTATTTTTTTTGTTGATTCTATGTCTCGCAGGTTAGAACCCAAGATGAAAATGATTCTCCCGACTACATCTGTAGATTGTGTTAAACAAATATATTAAGTGATAATCTTTTAGCATATAATTGTATATGTTGTATTTAAAGCAAACCTGGTAGATCCTCGTTTGTATTTGCAATGCTGAGTAACTTATCATAATTGGATATCCTGAACTTTGTCTTACTGATTGCTGGTGCTTCTTCAATGACCTCACTAATAGTTGTTAAATGGCTGAAGTGAATAATATATTTGTGATCCGATAACTTGAATCTTTCATAGCTTTCTCCAAGGTCAAAGTCTTTGATACATAAAATAGATCCTTCCTCTAAATCGTTTTTGAACTTCCCAATGAGACGATGATTGATTGAAGCTTTGATGAGATTCTCCTTTCAACAGAAGTTTGAATTTAGTTAGATTAACAATTTAAGTGTAGGAGAAATGATTGATTCTTACCTTTTCATCCAAGAGTAGTAGATCTAGGCTCATCAAAATATTTCCCCTTCGAGGATTGCGTGCCTCCCATTTCCGGATTAGTCGAACTATAACTTGTCGATTCCCGGTTACGTTATCAAGCTTTTCCAATGTTAAATATGGTTGTCTGAGGTCTGCCATGACAAACCTACATCATGATAGTTAGAAAATTGGAAGTTTACATAAGATCCATTAAAACCACAAATTATATATCCATTCTTGCCGAAAGCAGACTATTGATAAGTGAAGTTATTACCTTACAGATTCTGTCTTTTAAACGTTGTGAATTTTTTTGGATGGCTTAAACTCCTTATATAGCGATGGAAGAGAACATTATTTATCGAACAGACACATATTTTGAGTGAGGCCGTTAAAATGAAAGGACGCGACACTTTAACCTCTAGGCACCGCCGTTTCGCTTTGTAAAACTGTGTAATCCAATTATAAAAGGATCCTTACGTTATGTTTAGCTTCAGACTTTTTAAAAATTTAAAATTTAAAATTTAAATACTTATAAGCAAACAATAACACATTTTCAATATAAAACCAGATTCTTCGAAATCGATTGTGGAGGTATTAGTTAAATAATTTTCAATCTAAACATTTTAAATTAATGATTTTAGTAATAAAAGTGTGTAAGTATATTCATTAATTGAAAACCCTATTTCGATTTATCAGATTATAGGGATTCGATTAGATCGTTCAGTAAATTTCAAAAAAGAAGGGTTTCACCAGATAAAATAAAAGAAGGAGAAATAAAATCAGAATTTTTATATAAAATTGTGAAGGGAAAAATCAAATACCAATCTGAAAAATGGTTGAGAATTGACGCGAATTAGGTAATCACCGGATCTGAGGATCCAATTTATACACTCCCTTCTCAAAAAATCTATGCGAACACTTCATATAAATTAAAAAAAAGAAAATTTAATCATTTTTTACACATCAGCAAAATAGCAGCCAGTATCAATATAAACTAATCTTCTAAATACCTCCAGAAATTAAAAATAGTTTTGGTTTTGCTAAATACAGAGACTTAGGAAATTTAAATAGTTTTCGGGTTGGAATAATTTCGTGAGACTTAAACATAAGAATTCAGTTTTTAAAATTACACAATAGTTTACAATATACTTTACAATATTTTTTGAAAAATATATGCCAGCTAGAGCAATACGTGTAGATTTTCCTTCTCTAATCGCTCTCTAAGTCAACGTCAATAACAACGGTATTTGCCCTATTGTCACTCTTTGTTTGTCTCACGCACAGTCTGTAGCTTACAATTTTCCAACCAGAGCACAACCCAAAAGCAACTCTCTCACACACACTTCTCTCCTAAACCGAGAAAAACGATGTAGGCTGCAAGTTCTGGTGGTCATGTTCTTCGCGAGTTTTTTAATCATGGCGACAGCTAGAGATACTAACATGTTCGGTAACTATTCAGAAGACATCAAGGAAACCTTAGGCTATGACCATACCACTGTTAATCTCCTCCGTTTCTTCAAAGATCTCAGAGCCAACGTGGAAGTCAGCGTGGGTCTACTCGATACTGTGTCTCCTCCTTGAGTTGTTCTCTTATGTGTTTCTACATCTGTATCGGAGTCAACTCCTAGTCATCGCTATTACCGGGTCGGTCGTCACGTATGCAAGAACTTTCCGGAGTCTCGTGGTGTTGACTTGGGGATTCAAGGCTATGTTGGTCTTACTGGAACCATTATTTCAATTAACTTTCATATATAAAATTTTTATTTTTTTTGAAATCGAGAGCTTTAGATTTGGTTTCCAAACATAACCATAATTACAGTAACGATTTGATTGTCGTGTATCTCAGTACGCAAGCAGATAATACTAAACTCTTTGAGGCAGTACACTTGTGTTAATTTGTTATGCTTGGACATTGATACGAGAGCATAATGACTCCAATTTATTACGTTTTTAATTTGATTAGCAACATATAATACTTGTGAACAGCACTTTTTCATATTGGCTTTATGATTTAAACTTTTCCGTAGATTACTTACAAAGGAAAGTGAATATATTAAAAGGATTCATGTAGATTACAGCGAAATGGAGATATGAGGTACGTATTTTTTTCTGTGACAAACTAAACAAAAGGGAAAATGTATTCTACAACTTGTAAACTACTTAGTGGGTGCAGATGGAATGTTATGGATGCTTCCTTCTATATGATTGGTCCATCGACTATGCCGACTACGGAAATCATCTTCTGCGGTGCTGTAAAGTCATACGTTGTAAGGCGTAACTGGAAAATATACTCTCTTCCTATAAGTTCTTGTAAGCATGTAGGAAGTTCATTCTGTTTGGTATGATAACAGTTTGTGCCCTACATCAATTTGTATAACAGTCAATGTAAAATAACATATACATGAATGTGAGGAATGTATTATCTATAACATACCTCAAAGGTTATCAAATCTGCAGCCGTCATATTTGTTAGTTGTCTAGCTTCTTTATCAAAGAGGGCAAATCTTGCTTGATCTGTCTCATCATCAACAATAACTTCTATGCAGAACCTGAGATGACAATCATAAGTTAAATATTTTTCTAAAGAATTTGTAAAAGTTTGAAAGTATAAAGTAGTAGTAAATTAAAACCTGACAACACCAATAAAGTTAGTATCGTAACAAAAGGAGCATGTTACTCTGTGGTCCTCAATTTTAATTCGGTTGAAGCATTTGGAGCATGAGATGTAATACCATCCATTGCGAGTGATAATTTCTATTTTCTGGCCGAGCAAAGAAAGTATTTTTCCTGGGGATAAAGTTAAAATAAGTTTCAAAGTTAAATTAAGTTAGGGAATATATAGTGTAACTTATCAAAAGATTGATTAAACCTGCGATTCCTCCACATCGAGAAAAGATAACATTTGTGAAATCGTTATATTTGCATTGCCTTCTTCGTCCAGTTCATGTTTCTCCAAGGTAATATTCTCAACCTCTTCCACTTGTTGGCTGGTAAAATCATTTATACATGATTTGTATATTGGAAAAATGGTGTACTATTATAGACAATTTGGTTTTTGATAAGAAAGATGTTGGAAAGAGAAACAAATTGTACTTACCGGAATTTTTTGACGTCCTCTAAATCCTCACTAACATAAAATCTTGTAGCAGGTGAAGTGTTCAAGTAAAGATCTCCTTTATGAGAGAAAAAAATGGTAAGTGTCTAATACTTAGACCAATATTTTGTAACAAAAATCAGATCCTCACCTGCAAATAATTTAGGATTAACAGCTGTTATGATGACTATCCTTTTCTTCCATTGTATATCGTGGAGCATTGCTCGAAAATCAGAAGCAACATGATCCCTTATAGATAGACGAACTTTGGTTTTACTACAATTTAAATAAAAGTATATTTATTAAACATAATTCTACCAATAATTGATATGCAGTTGTTTACTATATTATACTTAACAAAAGCTATACTTGGTTACGTTTGACTCTAATAATTAATTAAACCTTATAATATATAAAATTCTGAAAATATACATACTCTTGTAGCACTAATCTTGCCATTATCTTATGTTTTGAGCCGATATTATGCAATTTCGATCCCCACACATAAGTGATTCTGCCCACCACATCTGAAACATAAATGATTTCACAAAATATAAAACCTCTAATTTAAAAATTAGTATAATTCTTATTCATATATATTAAAAATCTGCAACTAACCTGGTAATATTTTGTTTGTATTCGCATACATGAGCAAAGTGTCATAGTTATGGATTCTGAATGATGTTTCTCCAATTGAAGGCAAATCATCCAATACTTCAGAAGCAATTGTAAGATGAGTGAATTGAATAGAAAACATATGATCTGTCAATTTTAATCGCCCATTGTTCTCATCCAAGGAAAAGTTGCTAATATGGTAGATAGAACCTTCCTTAAATATGTTATTATAGTAGCGGATGAGGCGATGATTGACTGAAGCTTTTATTAAGCATCCCTTCCAAGGATAGAAGAAAAGGAACATGTGAAATTTTGAAAAGTGAGAAGAATTAAAAAGAAAAACTTACAACGTTCCCAAATTAGCAATGATTCTTACAGATTCATCTAGAAGCAAGAGATCTAGACTTAGCAATTGGCTTCCTTTCCTTCGATTGCATGCTTCCCACTTTCGAATCAGGCGAACAATGATTGCTTGATTTATGAGATCACTTTGAAGTTCTCCAAGCGTTGAGTAAGATTTGTTAGGGCGTACCATAGGAGATCTGGTAAAAAAAGCACGTGAGAAATTCAATGGTTTGATTGAGAGTTTTTGTATCGTTTATATATCCATGAAAAGCCATCAAAGGATTGAAACGTTTGGGTATTTTTTTTTGGGAAGCGACTATTGGAAGAAGATAACAGGTTCGTTGAAAAATTAAAAGCTGTAAGGGTGTAAAGGGTTATTTTTCTTAACAAATATTAGTCTGATTGGGCCAATAATAAAGCCCAAACGTTTTTTTAATTTTTTCTTTTTAAAAACAATTTGGACACATGTCACTCATAGAAGCAATGTAAACCCATCTTTTATAATATATAAAATTTTCTAAAGTTTTATGCCAAATAAAAGCAAAAATACTTAGTAAGACTAAATTTATTATATGTATCTAAAATATAACATTAGCAATTTTGATTTGATTCTTAACTTGTTAAATAATTTAAATAATTAATTAATTTTCCTTAAATCACAAAAACTGTTGGTTTCAAAATATCAATATTCAAAATAATAATAATTTAATATACACAAAATCTACATTTAAACCTAATTAGTTTTATGTATATTTTTAAATTATGTACACTATGATTACCAAAAATAATTTAATATATAATTTTGATGTTATATAAAAAAACTAAACGATATTTACAAATCAACGGTATCAAATTTTAAATAAACGCGCGAAACTGACTTTTGATATTATATAAAAATTCAAATCGCCCTTACAAACTAAAAAGTATAAAATTTTAAATAAACGCGCAAAAATTAAATTAGTTCATATATTAAAAAAATTTGTTATATATAATATATATATTTATTTTGGTAACATCTGATTGTATTAATAGTTTAATACTAAACTGAGTTGCGCTTGTATATTTATAGCTTGTTATACTAACTGGAAAAAGCAAAAGAAAAAAAAAAAAAAAAAAAAAGAAAAGAAAAAACCAGAGACAAAGACATATCCAATGTCTGCTACAGTATTTAGCTTCCCTTCATTTCATCTCAGATACTCCATTCCTCTCTCTTCTTCTCCTTCCTCTTCCCGATCTACCCCTATTCGTATTTCTCGGATCCGATCTCCGGCGAGGACTCACCTGTCTTTTCGCGCTTTCTCAGGCGTCACCATGACTGACTCAAACGATGCTGGAATGGATGCTGTTCAGAGACGCCTCATGTTTGAGGACGAGTGAGAAATTTGATTCCTTTTCGTGAATTTTGATTTGGGTTTTAGTTTATTAAAGAACCCAAATTTAGGTTTTTATTAATCGAGAAGAAATCTTCAGCTATACGCAAAATCTGTCTAGAATGAATCTTATTGATCCAAAACCCTGGAAAAGGCTTAACGTGAATGTTTCTAAGATACAGTGATATGTTTTGAGGAAGATGTTGAGCATGCAGATTTCTTATCATTTGATTAAAATGACCGGTAAAAAAAAATTGTAAAATATGCAACGAACAGACCAAAACATATGATCAGATGTGGGTGGCTGCTTTGATACACTATAGCGGTTTGGTCATTTTTTACAATTCAATCTCTTTTTTTGTTCTTCTTACGCAGATGCATTCTCGTTGATGAAAATGATCGTGTGGTGGGCCATGACACTAAATATAACTGTAAGTGAAATTTGTTTCTCACTTCAATATCTCGGAGAAGATTGATTGGATTCGTTTTATTGTTTTTCATTGAAACATATGTATGCCTGTTGCCGGATGTGTCTTCATGCGACATAGTTGAAAATTTGCTTCTCTTAAATTGTCAAAATTTGGTTGATCCAGGATATTACTTACTCCTTATTTTGATTTGCAGGTCATCTGATGGACAAAATTGAAGCTGAGAATTTGCTTCACAGAGCTTTCAGTGTATTTTTATTCAACTCCAAGTATGAGTTGCTTCTCCAGGTATTTTCTTATCGTCACCTTGATGCGAAGATGACTCTAGGCTTAGAAATCCGATTTCTGAATAGTTTTGTTCCCCATTATATTCAGATCATATACTCTCTAGTTTCTGTGACACTCTAGTTCTGTTATGTCTAAAACCAGTTACACTTGTAGAGATATAAAGATTTTGTGTTAAGGCAATGGGTTGGGTCATAATCTAGATTCAAAGGGTTTGTTAGCCAATGCTGTGAAAATCACATAGCTTTATCAAAACGGTTGGTTGGGTTATGGATCTACTTGCTTCATATTATGTACCATACTACTGAAATTTTCTTCTTCTTTTATGGACAGCAAAGGTCAAAAACAAAGGTTACTTTCCCACTTGTGTGGACAAACACTTGTTGCAGCCATCCTCTTTACCGTGAATCTGAGCTTATAGAAGAGAACGTGCTTGGTATTTTTACTGGAATACGCTTAAGCGTTATGAAACATTGTGAAACTTTCAGTGGTGTACTAGATACTGATCCCTACTATTTTATCTTTCCTTATCAGGTGTAAGAAATGCTGCACAAAGGAAGCTTCTCGATGAGCTCGGTATTGTCGCTGAAGATGTACCAGTCGATGAGTTCACTCCCTTAGGACGCATGCTTTACAAGGCACCTTCTGATGGAAAATGGGGCGAGCACGAACGTAAATATATCCCTTCTCCCATGTTTGATCATTTGTCTTTTTAACTCCATTGACTTCATGTTGAACCTCATGATTTGAACCTCATGAGTTGAACTTCATGATTTGAATCTCTGTGGATTTTTGTTGCAGTTGACTATCTACTTTTCATCGTGAGGGATGTGAAGCTTAAACCAAACCCAGATGAAGTGGCTGAGATCAAGTATGTGAGCAGGGAAGAGCTGAAGGAGCTGGTGAAGAAAGCAGATGCTGGTGATGAAGCTGTGAAACTGTCTCCATGGTTTAGATTGGTGGTGGACAATTTCTTAATGAAATGGTGGGATCATGTTGAGAAAGGAACTCTCATTGAAGCTGCAGACATGAAAACCATTCACAAGCTCTGAAACTTTCATAAGTTTTGGAACTTCCTATTTTCATAATAAATTTGAGAGATGACTTTTATTAATTCCAGACAGAACATGCTACAAAGATCTCTTCCTAGGATTATTGTCCCTTTATTTTTTTTTAACTCATCTATAATTTAGTAATCAGCATCAAGTTTTTTTTTTTTTTTTTGCATTTTCAGCCAACCAAAATTTGAATCTTTTTTACTTCTTCTTGAGTTGCAATTTACAAAAGTAAAGAAAGAACATAACACAGGGGGGAAAGCAGAGAAGAAGACGGAACACAAAAAAAAGACGGAGAGAGTAATCAAAGACCACAAAATTGTAAAAGTAATCTGATGATTCCTTTCTCTAAGCTTCACCACTACCTTTTGATCTGATTTATACCAAAACCCATTGAATAAATTATTGTATCATGGAGAAGTGAGAGCAAGCAAGTTTCAACTTTGATCTCCTTTTAAAATCATTTACTTTTTCTTCTCTGAAATAGTGACACCCTGAAGAGTTTTTCTGAATCTAAATTTCGTCTGATCCAGGTAACGAGTCTTGATCTGATCCCTTCCATACAAATGTTTTCAAAAGTTTTTATCTTTTTTCTTCCATGAAATAGAAATAAGATTCGGTGATCATACTCAATCTGATAACTTTTTAAATTCTTGCCTTGTGCGTCTGAGGGTGAGGGAATGAACAACTTATCAGCTCCAAAGATTCATAATTATAGTTCCTGAGTTTGATTAGTCGTATCATCATTTTCCCAGATTACTTTTGATTGATTCAGTCTCAAGTTTCAACTTTTGATCATAGTACTCGAGCGGAGAAAAAAGAAAATGGCGTTTGTGACCACTGCGGAAGTTTGTGACGCGAATCAAGAGCTGATTAGGAGTGGTCAGCTTAGAGCTTTGCAACCAATTTTCCAGATTTACGGCCGTCGACAAATATTCTCCGGACCAGTAGTTACTGTCAAAGTATTTGAAGACAATGGCTTAATCCGTCAATTCCTCGAGGAGAAAGGTAATGATTTTATACTGCAAATCAAAAAAGTTCAAAACTTCAATGACTATGAACAATATTTACTTGCAGAAAGACTTTAAGAGATATGATATGAGGTAATGAACTTTGACATGCTTTTTTGATTGTATAAACGACATAGTTTTGCTGACTTAGATGTGTATAGTCTATCACTTTGCAAATGGATAATTTTTTATGATTGAAAGGGTAATACTTTGAGAGAATAGAGCTGATCTTGAACACATCCACATCCATACTTTGAGAGAATAGAACTGATTTGTATCAAGATAACCTCGTGAAGTAGTTTCAGGCTCTTATTAATTTATTCAAGATCATCTCTTTTTGTATCAATATTCTCACATCTAAGATTCTCTGAATGTTTTGGATGTTATTAGGCAACGGTAGAGTTCTTGTGGTTGATGGTGGAGGGAGTCAACGATGTGCAATACTCGGAGGTAACCCTGTGGTTCAAGCTCAGAACAATGGATGGGCAGGAATCGTTGTGAACGGATGCATCAGAGATGTCGATGAGATCAATGGTTGTGATATTGGAGTGAGAGCTTTGGCCTCTCATCCGATAAAGGCGAGTAAGAAGGGACTTGGAGAACAAAGAGTTCCTGTTAATATTGCAGGAACTCGGATCTGTGATGGAGAATGGGTTTATGCAGATACTGATGGGATTCTTGTTTCACAGATTGAGTTATCCGTTTAAGAAAAAGAAAAAAAAAAACACCAAACTTGGTTTGTGGGTCTTCTTCTCTTTTGTGTTCTACATTAATAAACTTATGAATCTTGTTGTTACTTGAGAGATTGTTAAATTCTTATGATTGAAAAATAACTTTCCATTTCGAATTAAATATCACATTAACTCCTTTGAAGATGGAAACAAAAATAAAAATAAACATATTGTATTTATTTTAGTACTGATCAATGAAGCCAAGAAGAAGAAGAAGAAGAGTCAACAGTAACATCGACAAACAGCACCAGGGGCTTCAGAAATAGGTTGACAGCCACCACCTTTGTTAACGGAACAACCATCAAGGCAATGCTGTGTGCATCTTTCGTCATCTTGTTTTGTGTCACATTGTCCAAAACTTGGTTGATTCTTGCAACATGCTTTTTCGAATTCACTGCTAGGCCACCCAACGTTTCTTGATTCAGTTCCTGCAAGTACACAATTTTTTACACGTTAATCATCTATTTCAATTTTCTTGTGAATTTTCCAAATGTTTTCAAATGGATTTGAAGATATAATACTAACCGGAAATGAGAAGAGACAGAGCAAGGATAGCTAAAAGAACGATTTTTGAGGAGACCATCTTTGTTTTTTTTTTTAATCTTTTCAACTCTGTAAGGTTTTATTATGATTCTTTAAGTTGTTCGTTGAAGATGTGATATATCATATATATATATATATATATATATATATATACACAAGTATAAAGTATTCACTTGTTTGCTTTATAGGAATGAAATCACCAAGATTTTCATAATATATACAAGATTTTGGTATTAATTATATTTGAAAAGGATATGTTATTCAAAATGGGTAAAAGAAAATAAGTTTTATTACTTTGGCAACTTATTTATTTTTTGAAGAAACAAATGAAAAGAAAATTGAGTTTATTGGAAATGACATCTATTTGCAAAGAACAAAAAGAATCCAATTTAATAGGAAAGTATAGTTTACTCATCAGAAATAAAACAAAAACAATCTGTTTAATCAAGAATGAAATTTTTAATCATGATGAGCAGAAGCAGTATTATCCAAATTTATCCCGTATATCAGACTTTTATAGACAGTTAAAATGTATTGGTGTTTTGAATTGACTGTCACAGAATGGAGATCTGCAAAGGAATTAGGGGTAAAATGTCATAAATCATTCAAATGTTGTAACTTCAAAAGCAACAGAAACAGAGTTGACTTGTATAAGTTTATAATCGTTGGATTTGTTTTGGTTCTATAACTAAAATTGGGGATTGGTGGTACAAACAGGTGACTCGATCCACACCACAGAGTAAGCTTTGAGCAGCTAAGATAAGAGCAGAGTACATTGTGAGAAAAAAGACGAACTCAATGATGGTGTGGTTACATTAAAGAAGATCTTTAAAGGCAGTGAAGAGGAAAATGAAGGAGTTCACAGAGATAGTTTTGTTGACTCATTGTTGAAACTCCTCACTTCTTGAAAGGTACGCGCAACTTTTTTTTAGTTCTTGTTATTACTATTTGCCGGTTTATTACAAAGCAGAATCTGACCCAAAAAAAAGACGAAGAATCTGGTTTACTATATATAAGTTTTCTGTGTTGTAGTAAAACTTCTTCGACGAGGCTTGTTTCTTCTTTCCCTCCATCTTCTTTCAATTACATCTTCTTCAACTACTTGTATCTCTGAGTTATCGTTCTCCGCAACGGTTCTCGAGGAAATGTCAGGGAACAAAAATGGTCTAAAACACCATAGAAGCGCAACTAAAATAGTGACGTAAAGATACATTGAAGTCCAGACGCGCAGAGTCCATTTCCAATTATAAGCCATTCGTTTAATCCATGGCGGTTTCGAGTTTATAACGATTTCGGCTTCGTATAACTGAGGCAATATCCAAGTTTGTGCACGCGGAAACAGAGTGGCTCTCACGGCTTTTGTTCTTGGCCATTTCTCTTGGTGCCTTAACGCATCAATTCTCATTGTTTGTGCTTCGTTTGCTATTCCTGCGATAAGTGGAACACTCATCACAAATGTTCGTGCAAGTCTGATGGGTTTGCTTCTAAACCGTAACATACAAGGCTGGCTCGACCTCGCGATTGTCTCGCCTTTCAACGATAATAGCTCTACCTTCAACTGTATATTACACAAGACGACTTGAAAAAATGAATCAATTTGTGATTATATAATATAGACTGACAACTGACAAGTTATAAATTTTTGTCAATAATTATTAAATCTGCAAGCTAGCATTACATATAATCATTTGATTGGTAAAAAGCAACCATTAAATTACCATTTCACGGTTCATGTTACTAATAATAAATATTTTTACCTGAAATAAACCAATTCTTCGATTGAGATCAGATTCAGGCATCCAAAGAACTAAAGAGACATGAACGTTATGACCAACAGGAATACCAAAAGGTCTCTTCTTCTTGTCGAAGCTAAAAAGAGCACTTGGATTATCTTCAGTGTAATCAAAGAACAATCTCTCTCTCACGACCACAGGCTTTTCTACATACAAACTTACAATTCCGATACCGATAACAACAGCCACGGCCGCAGCCACCACCATAACCATTGACACGTGGCATGCACCCATTAACCCAAACCATGTCCTCCTAACGACACGCGCTGCACCACCCGTTACCCGCGATGGAGCCTGTTTAACCGCTTTTTCTGCCGCAGAGACGGTGGCAGCTGCTCGGCGGTAGGAGCGGTAGAGGAGAAAGAGTGGTGAAGTTAAGACCACAAGTGCGTTATAGATGAGATCGGCTTGGATGGTGACCAGAACCATGAACCAGTCGGCTCGTAATGGTCCAGGGATCATGAGGTCGTTGTCTTGATCTTTCATTGCTTTTTTTTTTTGTTTTGTTTTTTTAATTTGTTTTCGAGATTCTTACGGTTTTCCGCTTATGACACGA
This sequence comes from Barbarea vulgaris, assembly GCA_963667165.1. Taxonomy (NCBI): domain Eukaryota; kingdom Viridiplantae; phylum Streptophyta; class Magnoliopsida; order Brassicales; family Brassicaceae; genus Barbarea; species Barbarea vulgaris. The sequence goes on along the minus strand of OY763891.1, from coordinate 21,832,381 downwards.
TGAAATAGATAAACGTCGCTGTCTTATAATTTATTTTAAATATCTGCATGAGAAAATTGAAACGTGTTGGTTCGTTTTTTTGAGTAGTGCCACGTTGCTGCAATGAGATCATACTGAATGTACCAGAAGAGATGAGTTCAAATGTAGTTATGTAAGAAAAAGTTTGTATGGGTGAATATATTTATCCAGACCAGAAGTGTTGGATCTGGATTTTAGTTCGGGTTTTCAGCACTTTTTTCTAGATAAATCGATACTCCCTCCGATCTCATATAAGTGTCGTTCTGGGTCAGATTTTTTTTTTTTTAAATAAGTGTCGTTGCCTTTGGAAAGTATAATAATACTCCCTAAATTACTAATATACCCTTAATTAAACTAACACAAATTACTGTAAAACTGAAAAAAACAAATATTGAAAATATTAAATCAACATATTTAATTTAGTAAAAGTTGTTAATTGAAACTGGGAAGAATACTAAAGGCCAAATTGCAATGATTAAATGAAGTAGAAGCTGTGAATTCTTATATAACATCGATACCACAATGAGAAGATTAAAAATCAGAATTACTAGAACTAGAGGAAACAGAGTCAATACCTCTGATAAAGCATCACCACTTTCTCAAAAATTCCAATAAGATGCTATCTTAGTCATACAGAGATCATTCCAACTTCGTAGCTTCATTTCTCCATGTCGAGGAACTTTGTCAAATAAAAAAAATCTAATTCTCTAATAAACTAAATTCAAAGCTCACTTACTTGTGAAAAGTTTCTGGAGAGACGTAAGACAAGTCGCCGATCTCGTCTTTACGAATAGACAAAAAGCTATTGAGTCGGTGATTCGAGAATATCTCGACGGAGCCGATACGGCGGAGGTTTCGCCAGTGGTCACCGTATGAAGCTGCGATAACGATTGTGTAATCGAGTGTGATGAGTTCACGAAAACGAGTTTGTTTCGGAGTCGGAGGGAGAAGATCGGAGCTTGACCTAAGGATTGAGAGAGTGAGAAGAAAGTGCGATGAATCGGTGGTGTGAGGAGACGGAGGTAGCCAATCACCGGTAACGACCATGCCGGACTTGGAGGGAAACTTGGTTTCCGCTTGATTTTCCGATCAAGTAACTGAGAGAAAGAAGAACGAAGAGAATTGAAGTAATTAAGATTTTGGTTTTGCATATATTGGATCTTTGTTGATTTGGGTACATCGGCGTAGAGACAAAAGTTGAGTTCGTGACTCCATTATTGGTGTAAGAGAAAAAGCTTCTTTTATTTATTTATTAAAAGGACCAAAAAATAAAATTGTTAATTAAACCTGAGGTTAAAAAAGTCAAATTATCCACTTTCTTAATCTACTCAATTTTTCCTAAAACGACACTTATATAAGATCGGAGGGAGTATCATTTTCATGTACAGTAATTATAAACAAACCACATAAGTATAGTATACGTTTTTACTGTAACTCATTCTTGAAAATTTAAATAGTTAAGCTAAAGAGTGCAAATGTTTTCGTGAATTTAACAATATGTTTTAGTGAATCTTTTTTGAGCTGGAGGTCTGCAATTCTTTATCTTAATTCAAATTTATACATTCAATGGACAATTAGATCAGTTGTAATCTTAAAACATCCTTAGTCTAATGCATACCCTGATCTAACTGCCAAAACAATTAAAATGCTTAGTCGTCCAAGGCATGATGGTTTTTTCTTAAGGTTTTCCCATACTAAAAGTATTATACATCCTTTAAGAATTTTAGAATTGAAAGATTTTGGTTATGAATGCACAAACTGTTAGGATTTTATTTACCTTTTACCCTAAAACTCTTTGAAATTTCAATAAGCCATCAATTTCTTAGTTATTACTCCATCTATTTTTAATTAATTGTATTTATAAGATTTTCATACATAAAAAAATATATTAAAAGTTAATTAATATATAATGCATTATTTTTTGTGATCAATAATTTTTTATAACTGTAAACCAATAAAATTTACTTTTTAAAATTTGTTTACAATTTATCATCAATAACTAATAAATCATGCATAAAAAACTTAAAAATATGATTTTTGTTTTTTTAAAAGTACAATCAATTTAAGAATGAAGAAAGTATTATTTAATATATATTTTTCTAGTTAAAAATAATTAATAAAAAAGAATAAAACTATGGACTTTGTATACTTCATGTCCAAGCTTTTTAGTTTTGTATGTAAAACGTGAGAATGTTTTTGGCTCTTTGCTAATTAAAAAAACAATTAGATGAAAGAATAAAACGATGGATTTGAACGAATACATGAGCAAAAGTGTTAAGGTGCACCGTACTACACTCTATAAAGACCTTTCACAAAAAAGGATAATTATTCTTTTATTTTTATTATTAATTTTTTAATACTTTCCCTACTTTTGACAAATGATAAATAATCTCCCCTCGAACTTCTCGTAGCCCCAAATTGTTCTCTCGATTGAAGAAATTAGGGTTAGGGTTTTCGTTTCCCCCACCCCTCTCTGCGATATTCTCATCTCTCGTAGCCGCCGCCATCGACGATGACAGGCAAAGCAAAGCCAAAGAAGCACACAGCAAAGGAGCTCCAGGCAAAGGCCGATGCAGCGTTGACCAACAGAGGCGGAGGAAGGGCCGGGCTCGCCGATAGAACCGGTAAGGAGAAAGGTGGTCACGCTAAGTACGAGTGTCCTCACTGCAAGATCACTGCTCCGGATCTCAAGACGATGCAGATCCATCATGAATCGAAGCATCCCAAGTTGCCTTACGAAGAGCCGAAGAATCTTCATGAGGCTTTAGCTGCTCCTGAATCGTCCAAGCCTAAACCTGGTATCAGAGGAAGCCTTAAGAAGTGAAGTTATTATTGAAATTTGTCATCTTTTATGGGTGTTGTTGATGTGAGAATATATAAATTGCGATGATGATGATGATGATGATGATGCCTTATCTCTTGTCGTCCTTTTTTTATATTTATTTTCTTGTGATCATCATATAAAGTAAACTGATGTTTAATGGATTTTATCTTATAAATGTTTGGTTTCTAACTTATGGGTTTTGTTTCTTGTCTTGTCTCTTTTTCATTAGTTTTTCGTTGATTTATGTGTTTGTTTAGAAGAATCTTTTACAAGCTGCTTTAGATCAACAACTCTGTTTTTGATCAGACATGTTAATTAAGATACTTGTTGAGATTTTTTTGATAAGAAAGGAGGCTTTTAAATTCTCAGCAACTCTGTTTTTGATCAGACATGTTAGGGTCATTAAGATAAGCCAATCTTTTGGTGAAATCTATGGGGGGGACTTGTGAGAAGAGTGAAAGTTGTTTCTGCGACCTAACTAACATAAGATGCGTACTTTGATTTGATGTCTGAAAAGCTTAAGAGAAACATTTCGTGTGTGTGTTCATTGTTGAAACTGGCTTTTGCTTTACAAGTCTTCAAAGCATCTGGACAAGTTAGATACATTCTTGTTTTCTTTGACTTTGAAGAATTACCGAACAGCATTTTCAGAGGGAAGATGTGGACCAAACACTACACAGGCATTTTCATTGATGAAAACTAAAAAGATTCTGATTCTCATTGTGCTCCTGGTTCTTTCAATTCAAATCATTATCAATACGCAATTGAGTACAGCTGTTTTTCATCTTTCGAAAACTTGAGCAATCAGAATCAATTCTTAAGTAGAGTTGATTTTTTTTTTTTTTTCCACTTTTACTTATTGAATTCACCTCTCTCTAAACTATAGTCGAATACTATGCACTATATCTCTTTTCAACCACATGCATTATACAAATTTCATCTTGGCGATACACAACAACGGTTCCAAAATAAACCGCTACATGTCTTATATAAATTGGGAAGAAACATCTTTCTAGTTTGTATTGAAATCTTCTTACATGTTGGTTAATAAACAATATACACTTTCTTACTTGTTTATTATATTATAAACCTTAATATTGAAAACACGAAACATTGTTATATAAATCCTTTTTTTCTAAGATGTTCTTAAGAAATTATTTGTCAATTCACAAATTGTTCGTACTATATAATTATCGACCTATTTGAAGAAAAAAAAAAAAAAAAAAAAAAGGGTGATAAGGCCCACAAAACCGATTAAATAGTATCGCCCAGTAGCTGATCATGGGTCTATTGTTTGAGGCCCACCAAAACTTAGAAATCAAATACAAGTGACTTATCAAGAAGAGACGTGTTATCTTTTAAGCTCAATTGACTTATCCAATCCGAATCAAGAGAGAACAAAAAGCGACATGTTTGTTAGTTTCTTATGAACAATTAAGAATCAATCTGTAAATTTCTCTAACTTGTAAAAAAGAAAGAAAGAGAGAGACCAACTCAAATCCTCTGTTTTCTCATGGTTTCAGAAACTACCCTAAACTCGAAAGAATCATCATCATCAGGAAACATGTAAAAAAAAAAATCAACATCTAAAAAGAGATGAGGGAAAAAAAAAATCCGATTCCAAATTTGGTTCAGCCTTTGGTGGCTTGAGGCTTTTGCTGATCTTGGACAACAACATTATCTTCTTGATACAGCAACTTTCTTCTCTTGAGACCATAACCATTGTACTGATAGATAATGCTGTATAGACATTGCTTTAATTTGAGCACATCGAAATCCTCTATGAACCTCAAATCTCTTTGTCTCCATTTCGAACCGGCACACTTCTGGTATTCCTCAAGAACCGATGATAAACACCAGTTTTGCACTTTCCTCAAGCATCCAACCAGACAACCTGTCCTATGCTGCAATTATTAGCCAACAAATACAGAATTAGACTAAACCACACACACACACAAAAAAAAGCGTGTTAAACCCGAGAAGCGTTGGATTACCTTTCCGCGTTTACAGTGGATGAGAATTGGATGGTTTCTAACATCTGTAAGGAAACAAACAGAAGAAAGTACAGTGAGAGAGGTAAAGAAAAAGCTAATAAGACATCAAAGAGTCTATCTTTTGATTCCTTACCAACTAGTACTCTAAGAGCACTCAAGACTGTATCCTTTGGCATAGGAGTTGGAGGATCCTATGGTCGTAAAACAGTCCAAACTCAGAATTCCAAGACATAACAACGATCTCAAAGAAGCTAAATCAAACAGGAACAAGAAAGGCTATATATATATATATATATATACGTATAACATTGATTCGAAAGAAGCTATAAGCTCAACAACAGACTTTAAAAAAAAAAAAAAAACAACAAGAAAGGGTCAATCAAACTCAAAAAGATTCAATTTTTTTAAAAAAAGGAAGAAGAAAGGAGCATTACCGTCTTGCCTTCGATACCGAAATGGAAAAGCTTAATGTTGTTGGAATCAAGAGACTTTAGAATCTCCTCAGGATATGGTTCAGGACACAGATAACTGTTTTCCATCAAACACAGATAATCAAAATCATTCTGCGTTTCAATTAATTAATAATTAATAATTAAAAGCCATGAAAGTGAAAGTTTTGGTAAATTGTTTTAAGGAATCTCTGCTATAAACAACAACGACAACGATGCTTAGATTAAAGATTCTATTTTTATTTTATTTTAGCTCAGGAGATTCAGAATCAATAAGAGAAAGAAGAATCATCTTACATGATGGATCGAAGATTTAGGGTTGATAAGAAACCGAAATTCTCCAGCTGAGGAAACCCAGATCGGTATATTCCATCTTCCACCATTGAAAAATTCGGCGGCGGTATCAAAACTTCGCCGTCGTTATCATCCACGATTAAACCCATCCGATTTCAATGTTTCTCTTTCCCTCCGTCTCTCTATTGGGAGACAGATTATACGAAGCAAGAAAGGGAAAGAGAGAGAGAGAGATAGCAAAAACCCCCCCCAAAATCTAGAGAAAGAGAGAGGTCGATAAATTTATCGAAGGAAAAAAATTGATTTTTTTTAAATGATTAATAATGGGATAATCATCAAGTGGGTTTTAATTTAATCTTTTAATAACAGACAGAAGATTTAGGAGTTTTTGGTTGATTTGTGGCAAAAAAAAAAATAGATTGTTCTTTGTTGGATCCTCTGAGGTTTTGGATTTCGTTATAGGGGAATGTTTTTCTCTGTAATATGTCAGATTGTGACACGTGTCACATCCTTCGCTTTTCATTGGTCCAAGCTGTTAACTGATTGGAAAATTCCTTTGAATCTATTTATTTGACTGAGAGTCAATTTTTAGAGTTTTCTATTAATTATTTGTTTCCGTAACATCGAAGATTCCTTAGGGCCCCACAAGTCATTGTTAGTTACTTAAGGATTCTCAACTGTTTCTAGAAGTAAATTTGGCTTAAGTTTATTTCCTTTGTTACCTAAGGTTAAATTAATATTATTGGAATTTGATTCTTTTATTCAAGTTCTTTTATATATTTTCAATAACCGTCTTTAATGCCATTACCAAATTTTATCATTGAGTAAAAAACACAAAAAGGAAAAAATCAAATCAAATTAAAAACTTAATTGGATAAATATGTTTATAGAGTATATAAACTTTCTATTGGATCTTATAATTCATTAATCATTACGCCTGCTGAAAAAATACTAGAATATTACTGTTAGGTTTTTTTTTTTAAATAGTTTACCTCATATAACGATTAACATATACTAAAAAGCATTCACATAATATATAATCACATACCAACTGTATATACATACTCCAATAATGATTATATATACGCCATATCACACATTATACTATATATCAAATTCTCCATATGTATCAAAATATATGTCTAGATTCAAAAACAAAAACAAAAAATAAATTTTAAATAGAGCGACGAGAGAATTATAAATTTGGATGAAGATGAGGATCATCATCTTGTTTTGTAGCAGCGGCTGCTAGCAACTCCGGTGGTATGAGATCTTCCCATCCTTTACCAGGATCTGCATCCGCGGTTAAACCGGTTTCCCAACCGATGTGTGATACATGTTTTACGTTTGTCGGAACTCCTATTTCCATTCCTAGTGGCTCGGCTTCTTCATCATCTTCTTCTTTGTAAGCTACAGTATTCATATCAATGAATAAGTTGTATGTATATATGTAGTTTTTAGTATTATGAAAAACCTTACATAAGAAATAACTCTATAAAACATATTACTTTATTTTAAAAAAATCTCTTTAGCCAATCTATAGAATTTCAAATAAGGACACATATACTCGGATGTATTTGAAGCACAAACTTGTAAAAGTGGTTCTAGCAAGAGTTGATTTAGATAATATTACCAAAGAGTTGGGAAATGGTCTTGAAGCTCTTGAAAAGCCGGTTTATACCGGTAGAAATCTCCGGTTTAGAAACCGTAAGGAACTTGAATACATTCTTCATGCTTTCTTCCTCTTGGTCACGATTAATCTCTTTTGAGAACACAGCAAGAAAGCACAGAGAAGATACAAGAGATATATATCAATTAAATATATGTATGTATTTAACAAATGTATGGATGTATATAGAGAGAGAACCTTGTGGAGAGTGATGATGATGATGATGATGATGATGAGGCTTAGAGAGAGGAGAATAAACGGCGACGCTTGAGTCAGAGATACATCCGACGGAGAAAGGAAGCACCACAAGTCTCTCCATTCTATCTCTCATTTTCTACCAAGCCTTTCCTTTTAAAATACTTATATATATATATATATATATATATAAGAGTATGTGTGTATATGTATATATACGCTGAAAATGACAACCCACCAAATGTTTTAATGTATTTTTTTTGTGTGTGTATTGTTTTGATTTTTGTTAGAATATAATTTGGTGGTGGTCGTGTTATGTGTTTTGCTGACTTTGTTGTGAAGTTACAATGATGTTTACGTGTGTATATGAAATTACGGTTCGCTAGAAAAGAAAGTGATAGCTTTAATTTGTTTGTTTTGTTTTTCTGGGCTCAACTACTGTTTGGTAGACTGTTTTCTTTGGTGACGTATAATTTGCACTATATATATGATATTTCCAAAAAAATTTAGAATATGGCGAAGTCTAAACTGTAATACATATATGCATTATATATAACAATATAAGAATTGAGTTGTGACTATGAGAATGACTTAAGTTTCGTGGATTCTGGCTACAAAGTTTGATCCACTTGAACCGGAGAGGATACATGTGGATATAAATTTTTCATATCTCGATTTATTTTCCACATTCTCTTTATTTTGTTCTTAACGACGTTCTTCATCATAAAAGCAAAAGTTTACTTCTAATTATGTGTATTCAAAAGAAATATATGGAGTGGAGAATAGTTTAATTTGAGTTGGAGTCCATAATGAATACTCAAGACTCTATCATGTATGTATAATGATGGCTTAAATGATTGAAATGTATATTATATTATCCTACTTATTACATCCCCTTAGCATCAAAGCAATCTATTATTAATTTATGAACTTTTTCTTTTTTTTTTTGATAAAATAACATTTTCTTTTGCAAAATACTACTATCATCAAATGGATATGATGCCAAGGCCTTCGTCTCTGTTTCATTTTTTTGTTTCCCTATATACCTTACCTTCGTCGCTTTTTCAACCATTTGATACCGTTATTTATCATGAATAAGAATAAATACATATCGTTTAAAAAAAAAAAAAACATATCGTTGAACCTTTATCTGTATATATCTGTAGTACAAGCGCACACCTAGGCAACTAGCCATCACAATGATTGACATTCTCAATTAGTTCAGAAGATATTTTTTTGTTAATCTACAAAAATGTCCTTCAAACGTTCCAAGATTCACTCATTCGCATTTCGTCTACTACATAACATATCTCACCAGTTGGAGGAGATTTTATAAACAACTAGGTGATACCCGCGTGGATACGCGGATGCATTAATATAATAATTTAAATAACATGTATATTATTTTGATTATAAGTTTTATAGTTTTTTGTTGTATTTTAATATGTTTTTTTTTCAAAAAGGACAATTCTCAAAAATAGCACAAAATATAGTTTTGTGACATATTTAGCACACATTTTTATTTATGACATAAATAGCATTTTTAGTAAAGGATAATCCTAACCTCACATTTTTATTTATGACATAAATAACATTTTTAGTAAAGGATAATCCTAACCTCACATTTTTAAGGTTTATGATTAAGGGTTTAGGGTTTAGAAAACCCTAAACCCTAAACCCTAAATCCTAGTCCTTACCCCCTAAAAACTATACCCTAAATACTAATATAATCAACCCAAACAAAAAATATTAAATTATGAACTTTATAAAATGTTATTTTTGTCCTAAATAAAAATGTGTGCTAATTATGAAACAAAAATATCATTTGGTGCAATTTGAGGGAATTTCTCTAAAAAAAATTCAAATAACTTAAGTTTTAAAAAACATTAGAAATTTTTTTAAAAAAATATCCTAACATGTTTGTCCTGAAAATAGAAATGAACTGTAATATTTTTCTAAAATGATATCTTCGTTATAGTGTTTTTTTTTTTATATTATAGATATGATACATGTCTGATTTTGTTTCTTAGGAAGATAGGGTCCTTGTGAATTAATCGATTTATCTTCTAACATCATTATAAAAATATAACAATTCACAAACAGCTTAACACATATATAATGAGTATCTAGATTTTTGTTATTTTATTGTAAAAATATCATAATTCACAATGCCTTTAGAAAATGACACCAACCATGAAAAATAATAATTTTTTTTTCAAAACTCTAATAACCCAGTCTACGTATGCTTTCTCATTCCCATGTCCATCTTGTCGAAAAATATATTATAATTATCGTTAATAGATGAGAACCGATAGTAGATTAGAGTATTTAGAAAAATGTACATATGTTTCTATTAACCGATAATTATAAAACACATAAATTTAGAATGGTAGAATATATATATTATTTTAAAAAAAAATTCTTTTTACTTTAACTTTTGAAATACTTAACAAATTAAATTTTGAAAATTTTAAAATAATAAATAAACGATTAAATGTGTCATAGAAAAGAGTGATGATGTATTAATTTCTTATAAAACATAAATTATTAAAAAAAAAAATTATGATAATGTGTCATGGAGAAGGGTGCTGAGGTGTCAATCTCTTGTGAGACTAACTCAGTCTTTATATAATAGATTATTAAATTTTACGAGTTTTATATTAATTTGTGGTTGATGAAATCATACAAATTTATTTAGAAAATACACCCTTTTTATAATTAGCGTATTTTTTAATATCTACTCATTTGTAAACTTGTAAGTTGTAAAATTGATTTCTAAGCTAACAAATTAATTGAAGCTCAAAATTATCAACATATTGAAAATAACAAGGGAACAAATGGTTAGATAATAAAGTGTGAACATTATCTTCCTAACATAAAGTATTCAAGATATATACATAAAATTTTTGGTGTAAGTTTCATATTTTCTCAAAAGAAATGCAGACATATGTATAGTAGATTTATATGACAATTGGGTTGTTTCAAAACGAAAAGATGAAACATTTTTTCGTGTTGAAAGATGGCTTTCTTGATCATAACTTCTGAGAAAAAACTCTTGAAAAAAGATTCAATCTTGATCAGAAGAATTGTGTTCTTCTTCTTCTTCTTCCTTTGGTTCAATCCGATGCAAAGGCGATCCACCACTTTCCTCGCCAGCATCATCATCTGAATAAACACTTTGGTCTTCAGATTTTGAGCTATGAATGTGCTTAAGCCGCGTTTCATGATTCTCATCCTCGTCTTCCTTATCATCATCGTCGTCTTCATGAGCAAGACTATTGATTCGCATGCTTGTGTTCCTTGGTGAATCATCATGATCTCTATGGCTGTCAAACCGCAAAGAAAAGCTGTCGTCGTTTGATTTACAGCTACTTTTACTGCTTAGTCTCTCGTTATCTTCTTCCTCAGAACTATAACTGTAATTTATCTTCAAGCTCTGTGCAGTTGCATTTGTTTCATTAATGGACCTTCTTTTCTCGCTTCCAGAGTCAGAGGAGGAGCTGCTAGAGCTTCTGTGTTTCTCTAACTGAGAATGTTCCTCTTCTTGACCCTTTTCGGAATCAGAATCAGACCCATCATCTGAATCTGTCGCAGGTTCTTCCTCTTCTTGCTTCTTCAGACTTCTTCTTGATTCCTCTTCTTTTTCTTTTTCTTTTACTTTTTCTACTACCTTTTCTTCTTCTTCTGAGTCTGATGAAGAACTGGATTTGTCGTCTTCCTCTTTCTGAGTTAGACAAAAAGGAACTACAGAACAAGAACCATGTCTGCTTAAAGCAATCGACATACTCTTGTCCCTGAAGGATAGAATTGGAACCGCGGTTGGAATACCATCTTCTGACATGGAAAGGAAGCTAAGAGCAACCATTACATCGCTTATCAAAGGACGAGCAGTTGGTTCCTCTTGTAGACACATTGATGTGATTGCCACTGCTTGATTTAGCCCTCTCTCTGAGAAGTTCTTCCTCAAGAGATGATCTGCCATATCCGGGTATCTTTTCGGTTCTCTAAATATCGGTTGTGCCTGCGCAAAACCCAAAAAACATATCATAAAAAAAAGATCTCAACTTGATGATGAATCAAAGAGAATGAATGTAATGAGTGTTACCCAAGCAACTAGGTTTTGTTCATCATTAGGCTTAGTGGTGTCAACAGCTCTTCTACCAGTGATGAGTTCAAGCAACACAACTCCAAAGCTATAAACATCGGATTTGACAGTGAGATCATCTCCTCGAGTGTACTCAGGCGCGGAATAACCATAAGTGTCCATAACCCGGGAAGAAAGAAACAAGCTATCACCTGTCCCAGGCTCTAGATTATGCATACCAAAATCACAAAGCTTAGGGTAAAACGCTTCATCTAACAATATGTTAGAAGCTTTCAAATCTCGGTATATCACTGGTGGGTTCACTTTATCATGCAAGTAATCCAATCCTTGCGCTGCGCCAAAAGCAATCTTCATCCTCGTTATCCAATCCATTGGCTTCTGGCTTGGCTTTGCTTCTGCATAATCAAATCCATTCTCATATCTCTGAACAAAAGCTTAGAATTCTCTCCTTTTTTAATACTTAAAACAAAGTTAAATGTTTTGAAAACTCAATATATTACCGTAGAGATGGTCTTGAAGGGAACCTCCAGAAACATACTCAAAGACTAATAGCCGTTGATCTCCATCAGCGCAATATCCTATAAGCTTAATCAGATTCGGGTGTTCGAGTTTAGCCAATGACAAGACTTCAGCTTGAAACTCTTTGTTACCATGTAATCCATGCTTGTCTAGCTGCTTTACAGCTACCAACTACACTCACAAAAGAAACAGAACAACAACTTCAAAGAGAGTCGCAGAACAAAAAAAGAACATGCGACAAATGTACTAATGCTCTGTTCCTGAATGATGCAAAGGTTAGCCAAAAGCTGTGAGCTTTGGAGAGGATTTAGGTTGGTAACAAACCTGGCCAGTAGATTTAAGGGTTCCTTTGTAAACCCTACCGGAGGCACCTTCTCCTAAAAGACATTCTTGCCGGAAATTCTTAGTCGCCGTAGCTAATTCCCGGAAATTGAATGTTTTTAGCGGCGTCTGCTCTGTTTCTCTTTCTTCTATTCGTTTCGTCGTCGCCACTGAAACCATCAATCCAAGAAAATGGGTTTTTTTTTTTTTTTTTTCAAATTCCACAGAATATGTAAATCAGAGAAGTCAAATTATTATGATAATAATTACCAGGTGGTCTGAATTCGTGTTCATCGTTTTCGTTAGTCTCGTCTGTACAAGGAGAGTTTTTGCTCTTTTGTGAAGTGAAACATGGAAAACAATTCATCATTATTCAAATCAAATTTTCGTGTTACCAATCTAAAAGCCTAAAACCAAAAAAAAAAAAAAAAAAATGGAGAAACAATGGCGGGGTCCTTCAAAAGATTGAAGGACCCACGTTAAAGGCCAGAAATATTTTGAGAGATTGTAAAGAAAAGAAACAGAGGAAGAAGGCGAAAGGAGAAAGAGAAAGAGAGAGAAAGAAAGTCAAATTGAAGCCAATCAGAATACATGAAGAACAATGTTGTTCTCCGATCAACCATGCGAGAAGAAAGGGGACAAAGTTTCGTTTTTTTTTTTTTTTAAGTGGATTTTTTTTGTTTTTGTTTTTCTTTCTTCTTTACTAATTCTATTTTTTGTTTTTCCTACTTTGTTCAAATCCCTAAAGCATGGAGAGCCATTCTTATTACAATTTTCTTCAATCTAATTTTAAATCTAGTTTTAGTGTTTGTTATAAAATTTAAAGTCTTCCAAATGCATTTGTTTAACACAAAACCCTTTTAAAAAATATGTGATTAGTTTTATTTTAGAAGTATATTTACTCTGTGTTTAGTTTGAATTTTTAAATTTTATCCATTTTATATAATTTTAGTTTGAATGTAAATTTTATAATTTGGTTCAAATCTAGATTCTTGGAAATAAGGTAAAAGATGAGAGAAAAAAAATTGTTGATACGTCCACTAAAGACCCAGACATGCAATTATGTATGGTAATACACCTAAATGTTTTTTTTTTTTTTTGTTCCGTTGCTGTAGGCCTGAAAACATTTCATATAGTTCCGACTTCTGACTAAATGTGATTCAATTTCATCTCCAAAAACATTTATAAAATCAATTAAAAATTAACAAAAAAAACTATAACAAACATTAGCACCTTTTAAAAATTTTCTAACAAAAAATATGATTAAAAACAAAACAAAAACGGGAATTCGACAAAAAAAAACACAAACTTTGCAGGAATTGCCAAAACAAACACAAACTTTGTCCTGACCAAAAAAACACTAAACTTACGGTTGACTTGCCAAATTTATTCGAAAACTTACGATTGACTTGCCAAAATAGCAAACCGTTATCTTTTTTAACAGAAAAATTAAACGATGTTAATTGTTGCCGTTAAGTCAAAACGACGTCGTTTTGGAATTGCAGAAAATCCTCATAATTGAACAAACCAGGAATCGAACCCGGGTCTGTACCGTGGGAAGGTACTATTCTACCACTAGACCACATAAGCTTTTTGGTTAATGTTTTTCATTTATATCTATTTATACTACATTAATAAAATTAATGAAATTAATAAATTTAATTAATAACATTAATTAATAAAATTAATTAATAAAATTAATAAAATTTCAAATTTCAAATTTAAAATTAATAAAAGTAATAAAATTAATAAAAAAAATTGAAAATAATAAAATTAATAAAATTTGAAATTTGAAATTAATAAAATTAATAAAATTTGAAATTTAAAATTAATAAAAATAATAAAATTTGAAATTTGAAATTAATAAAATTAACAATTTTATTAATTTCAATTTTCAAATTTTATTAATTTGATTAATTTCAAATTTTAAATTTTATTTTAAAAAAACATTTGATCTGAATGCGGATCCAAATGTTCGGCTTCAAATACACATAAGACATTGTGCTCGGTATACACTCGAAAGTGTCTCTAGCTCAGTGGCTATAAACCCCTCAGTTAAGTCCCCACTACATGAGTTCGAGTCCACTTAAATACAAGTTTTTGATAACAAATTCATCCAAAACGACGTCGTATTGACATTTAATCTTCAACCAAACTGATAGACGACACGACGTTTGTTAATTTTAAATTTCAAATTTTATTAATTTCAAAAAAATTATTAATTTTATTACTTTTATTAATTTTAAATTTCAAATTTCAAATTTTATTAATTTCAAAAAATTATTAATGTTATTACTTTTTTATTTTAAATTTCAAATTTCAAAATTTATTAATTAATTTTTTTCATTTTAATTTTTTTATTAATTTTATTACTTTATTAATTTTAAATTTCAAATTTCAAATTTTATTAATTAATTTTATTAATTTTAATAATGTAGTATAAATAGATATAAATGAAAAACATTAATGAGAAAGCACGAGTGGTCTAGTGGTAGAATTGTACCTTGCCACGGTACAGACCCGGGTTCGATTCCCGGCTGGTGCAATTATGAAGATATTCTGCAATTCCAAAACGACGTCGTTTCGACTTAACGGAAACAATTAACATCGTTTAATTTTTCCGTTAAAAAGATAACGGTGTGCTATTTTGGCCAGTCAACCGTAAGTTTAGTGTTTTTTGGTCAGGGCAAAAGTTTGTGTTTGTTTTGGCAATTCTTGCAAAGTTTGTAATTTTTTTGGCCGAATTCCCAAACAAAAACATATGATTTGTTAGATTTACTCATTTTAGATTTGATAGTGAAACAAGAAAGATAAGTACTTTCATACATTTTTATCCTTACATATATCTTTTGTCAACAAACATTATTATCCTTACTCTGGGGAAAAAAAAAATTAATGTTACACTTACACCATTTGAAGCTTGACACGTGTCACAATCTTTAGTTAACCTTTCCCCTTTCCCATCTCTTCCTTGTTTCATTTTTTTTGTGTCGCCGTCTGCAATTTTTCTCCCCCGACGCTGAAAAAACCTAGCGGCTTGAAATTATAGTCGCTTAACGCCGAGTCCGAAACCCTGAAAGGAGCGTGATTCGGTCTCTGTCTACACAAGCAGCGAAGATCCCCCAAAATTTTCCAATTTCTGGAAAAAGGTGGTTTTAGCTTAGCTGTGTGTTGATTTCCTTTGAATTCATTGTCTAGAATCTTTAAAATGTTATTGATTTTGAAATGGGTCTCTTTAAATCTCATAAAGGATGATACTTTTGTTAATTGAGCTCATGATCCAAGCATGAATTTAGGGTTTTTTTTATGTGTGTGTGCTCCGCTTAAGTTTTACTCTGAGATTTTGCATCTTTGTGTCTCTCCTAGTAGGTGTGTTCTTGTGAGATTGATGATAAGTGTATCGCATTGAAATCAAAAAGAAGAAGCACATTTCAAATGCAATGCTTGATGGCTGATGGAGCTTTAATTACTTTAGATTCCGACGATATTTTGTCAACAGAACATACTTTAGCTGTCGGTAAAGAGTTTCCCGATGTAGAAACTTGCAGAAGAACTTTGAAAGATTTGGCTATAGCTCTGCATTTTGATCTCCGCATTGTGAAATCAGACCGTAGTCGATTCATAGCCAAATGCTCTAAAGAAGGTTGTCCGTGGCGTATCCATGCCGCTAAATGTCCAGGTGTTCAGACATTTTCG
Source organism: Barbarea vulgaris (assembly GCA_963667165.1). Taxonomy (NCBI): domain Eukaryota; kingdom Viridiplantae; phylum Streptophyta; class Magnoliopsida; order Brassicales; family Brassicaceae; genus Barbarea; species Barbarea vulgaris. Next base: position 21,816,297 of record OY763891.1, on the reverse strand, counting down.
GTTAGGACGCTTAACGCTGAGCATACTTGTGAAGGTGTCCGTGATCTCCATCATCAGCAAGCATCCGTTGGTTGGGTTGCTAGGTCTGTAGAGGCACGGATTAGAGATAATCCACAGTATAAACCGAAGGAGATATTGCAGGATATACGCGATGAGCATGGGGTTGCGGTTTCTTATATGCAGGCATGGCGTGGGAAAGAGCGGAGTATGGCTGCGCTTCATGGGACTTATGAGGAAGGGTATAGGTTTCTTCCTGCGTATTGTGAGCAGATTAAACTAGTCAATCCTGGGAGTTTCGCATCTGTTTCCGCTTCTGGACCGGATAATTGTTTCCAGCGGTTGTTCATTGCTTATCGAGCATGTATCTCCGGGTTTTTCAGTGCTTTTAGGCCTCTTCTTGAATTGGATAGAGCACACCTTAAAGGGAAGTACTTGGGTGTGATCCTCTGCGCTGCAGCTGTTGATGCAGATGACGGTTTGTTTCCGTTGGCTATTGCGATTGTGGATAACGAATGCGATGAAAACTGGTCGTGGTTTCTCTCTGAGCTGAGGAAGCTTCTTGGGGTGAATACAGATAGCATGCCGAGGCTCACGATACTCTCGGAGAGACAGAGCGGAGTCGTGGAAGCTGTGGAAACTCATTTCCCGACTGCTTTCCACGGGTTTTGTCTCCGTTACGTGAGTGAAAACTTTCGGGATACCTTCAAGAACACGAAGCTGGTTAATATCTTCTGGAACGCGGTTTACGCACTCACAGCTGCAGAGTTCGAGTCGAAGATAACCGAAATGGTTGAGATATCGCAAGATGTGGTTTCATGGTTTGAGCTCTTCCCTCCGCATCTCTGGGCTGTAGCGTATTTCCAAGGCGTGCGGTATGGACATTTTGGTTTAGGGATCACAGAGGTATTATATAATTGGGCTCTCGAATGCCATGAACTCCCAATCATACAGATGATGGAACACATCCGACATCAGATATCATCTTGGTTTGATGAGCGCCGTGAGTTGAGCATGAGATGGAACTCAATACTTGTGCCATCTGCAGAGAGACGGATAACAGAAGCAATTTCAGACGCCCGGTGTTACCAAGTGCTGCGAGCAAACGAGGTCGAGTTCGAGATTGTGTCAACGGAGAGAACCAACATCGTGGATATAAGGACACGGGTCTGTTCATGCCGTCGCTGGCAGATTTACGGTTTGCCATGCGCTCACGCAGCTGCAGCGCTGATCTCGTGTGGTAGGAACGTGCATTTGTTTGCAGAACCGTGTTTCACAGTGTCGAGTTATCAGCAGACGTATTCGCAGATGATTGGGGAGGTTCCGGATAGAAGCTTGTGGAAGGAGGAAGGAGAAGAGGTTGGAGGAGGAGAAGGGAGCTTGAGGATACGACCGCCTAAAACTAGGAGACCGCCGGGTAGGCCGAAGAAGAAAGTGGTTCGAGTTGAGAATTTGAAGAGACCGAAGAGGATTGTGCAGTGTGGAAGGTGTCATTTGCTTGGACATTCTCAGAAGAAATGCACACAGCCCATTTGATGCACCTTACACTACGTTCTTTTTTTTTTTTACCTTTCTTCTTCTTTCTTTTATTGATGTAACTTGTAATGTTCTGTTAAGTTGGACTGTTTCTTGTAGACACGACTTGTCTTCAATGGAAAAAAAAAGAAGGTGATGGGCTTAACTTAACCAGGTTTTGAGTAAATTGATCCGGTTCTTGTTTCAGTGTCTATGCTACTTTTTTTGTTTTGTTATATTGAAATCAAATTTTGCTTGGAATAATTTGGTACTATGATTTAAGGTTCGTTCCAGTGTCTAGTAGTTTTCTATTTTGGATATGGAATGCGAAATCGACCAAACCGATGTTCATTGCAACATTCAAAACTCTGTTCGGTTTGATGATGTATTTTCACTTTCAAAACATGGTAAATTTTGGATTGAAGAACACCAAAATGGTTAGGCTCGATTCTGTGTTGAAACGAAGCATATTGATTTGGTCAAGTATCAGTTTTCTTCTGATAAATAGTCTGATTCAAACCGAACTGAAACCTAATAATACACATATCACAATTCTCGGTTAGCTTCGGTTTGGGGTGGTTCTGGTTGATTAGAATCGAGTCTTTGGACACTTTATTGCACGATCAAAGAGGTAATTGCGGGACTCAGCAGCAAATGCGCGAAACGTTTTTGGACCAATTCTACAGTAACGTGATAAATGATAAATCTAATGCATTCCCACGATCTGTGTTTATCCCTCTGAAAACCAAGAAAAAAACCTCGGATCTGCTCCATAGCTTCAATCAGGTCAATCGCTCGCAAACGAAAACTTTTTCGTCTCATCGATCTATTTTAACTTCTGGGTATTGCTTTGTTCGATCTGCTCATTCGTTTTTTTTTCTTTCTTTCTGGGTATCGTTCGATACTTTCTTTCTCTCTCGATCCTTTGAACAAAATGTGATCTTTGTAGATTTAATCGGTTTTCAATTATAATGTTGCGCTTGTTAATCTCAATTTTTTGTTTTTTTTGGGATTACTATTGATGCGATTCTGAGTTGACTGAGAAGTAGATCTTGATTAGGTTTAAGATTATGAGGATCGTGTGTTTTAATTAGATTATGTTTCTCTAATAATCACTGATGAGTGGTTTAATCTAAAAAAAGCTGATGTTTTGGCCCTTAATTTGTTTCTGTATTTGATCCTGTAAATATTGATTCCGTTAACTGTTTTCTCCTGAGTTTGCTTCAAGCGTGTAACTATGGAAAGATTTTAATTTCTTGATGATGTTTGGAGGTTTTCTGACAAAGTTCAAGTTTTGATGTATTTGCAGAAGAAAGCTTTTGAAGATTACCTTGGAAATTTGCTACATAAAAGCCTTAAAGTTATCTCATACTGCTTAGAAGATTGTTGAAAATCGAACATGTCTTCAGCCGAGATAAACAAGAATGAAGTCGACATTGTCATTGGGGCTCTTAATGCTGACCTAACATCCTTCTTGACCAGCTGGAGGCCCTTCTTCTCTGGATTCCATCTGATTGTTGTCAAGGATCCTGAGCTCAAAGAGGAACTCAACATACCTGAAGGCTTTGATGTAGATGTCTACTCAAAGACTGACATGGACAAAGTTGTCGGAGCATCTAATTCCACCATGTTCTCGGGCTATTCTTGCAGATATTTCGGTTATCTCATATCTAAAAAGAAGTACATTGTCTCAATCGATGATGATTGTGTCCCCGCTAAAGATCTCAAGGGTTTCCTAGTGGATGCTGTCTCTCAGCACGTGACCAACCTCGAAAATCCAGCCACACCTCTCTTCTTCAATACCCTTTACGATCCTTATTGCGAAGGTGCGGATTTTGTCCGTGGATACCCTTTCAGTCTCAGAAGTGGTGTCCCTTGTGCTGCATCTTGTGGACTTTGGCTTAATCTTGCTGATCTTGATGCTCCGACTCAAGCTCTCAAGACAGAGCAAAGGAACACTTCATATGTTGATGCGGTTATGACTGTCCCAGCCAAGGCTATGCTACCCATAAGCGGAATCAACATCGCTTTTAACCGCGAGTTGGTGGGTCCAGCTATGGTGCCTGCACTTAGATTGGCTGGAGAAGGGAAAGTCAGATGGGAAACACTTGAAGATGTTTGGGGTGGGATGTGTCTGAAACATATCTCTGATCATTTGGGCTATGGTGTGAAAACCGGGCTACCTTATGTGTGGAGAAATGAGAGAGGAGATGCTGTGGAGAGTTTGAGGAAGAAATGGGAAGGAATGAAGCTGATGGAGAAGAGTGTTCCCTTTTTCGAGTCATTGAAATTGCCCGAGACTGCGCTTAAAGTTGAAGATTGTGTCCTTGAGCTTGCCAAAGCGGTCAAAGAGCAGTTGGGTTCAGATGATCCTGCCTTCACGCAAGCTGCTGATGCTATGGTTAAGTGGATCCAGCTCTGGAATTCTGTTAATTCTAGCAGTTAAAATTGAACCGATGAATCTATCTCTCGAGGTTAGATTCCTTTATCACTTTTAGGTTCCTTTATCACTTCTAAGCGTTTATCATGTCTCAGGGATTTACCAAAATCTTTTTGCTTCTTTTAGTATCATCATCATGTTTACTTCTCTGTTTTAATCTAATTATAAGCATGTTTTTCAAGGCTTTCAATAATGTAAACTTTGACTGATGAAACCCATCTGGTTCTTGACTCTGATGATGATAATATCTATTGCTTAGCTTTTTCTGGTTCTTACTCGATTCTCTGATATCAATCTCGTAGAACAAATTTGCTACTACTAGCAATTTGATATATTCACAAAGATACAACAAACATTAGTCATTCCTCTTGTTCTATAAATGTGGAAGTTACAAAGAGAATACAAACATTACATGTCATGCATCCTAATTGGTCTAGGGGCCATGTTCCGTGGTTGAAGATGATGATGCTTTGGTTGCCAATGCATTGAGCAAAGACTGAGTGTCTATAAGTTTTTCCCTAAGCAATACATTGTAGTCATAGAGAAGTTGAAATTTCTTCTTGATGTCAATTGCGTCCACTTCTGAACCAGAAGACCCTTCACTAAACTCTGCAATAGTAACAACAGTACCAGTACGAGGTTTCAGGTTTGAGAGCATATTACTAATATAAACCCACATTTTTTATCTAGATCCTCGTTGCAATCGATGTTTCTCCTAGAAAAAGGCTCAATTTAGACACATCTAACTTTCACTTGTACTCCTAAAACATAAACCATATGACACAGCTACTGCTACTGAATCAAGATCAATATGAACAATGTGGATGTTAACGTTTTAGTTATAAACAATGGTATAAATGTAAGCCATACCCATTGGAGGAGGTGGAGAGATAATATCGTCATCACTACGAGAAAGTGGGTGGTTTGGAGAGGAGCGGCTTATACTCTTCTTATTTGACAAATTATCTCCATGAGCCAGAGAAGAAGCCGAATCGAAAGAGGTCATTTCTAGGCTTGCAGGTTGTGGAATCACATTCTGGATAAAAACAGACAAGTAAGAACTCAAAGGTTCAAAAGAAAGGGGAATCCACCAACAAATAATTAGTTACCTTCTCAATATTTAAGCTAAGTTTCTTGTTCGACATGACAGAATGCTCTTTCATTGTTATTGATGATCTACGTTCTGAATTAGAGTTATTAGGAGATGTTGAAGGTCTGGTTAAACCACAGATTCCTGATGCGCTTCTCGTTTTGACAGCATCATCAAGCAATTTGCTGCAATCCCATGTGTATGCAACATATCTTCTCAGCTAAATGAGGAGTATTCTATGAGCAACTAATAAGAAAAGAGAACATTGCAAGACGAAACCCAAAAAGAGAGAAGGGGAGAACAATTACTTTATCCCAGTGATCAAGAGCTTTACGTCGATTTCGTATCTTCCTGAAAACAGTATCTTCATTTCGCAGATTCTTGATCCTGTACTCACACTATTCAAAGAGCCGAGTTACCACCATCCAGGATATCCTCAAAGAAGACTAGAAAGTTTTCAAAAAGGTAAAAATTGAGTAATGAAGATGGTAAGGCTTCAAACCTGCACTAGTATGTAGAAAAATATGCCAATACTGATGCAATACAAACCACCAAGATCGGCAAGGAAGCTAACTGTAAAATAGTATGGAAAAAAAGAAGATATTTTAGTTATAACTGACGCTGCTCTAGTCTTCTCTAACTGCACATACTAGATCAGGAAACTGGGATGACGCACATGCCTACTTTATGCAGGTGCAATTATAAACAGAAGGTTCCATCTCAAACTTGATAAGATATAACTACAAAGACTTGAGGGATTCACAAGATGTGAATGGACAAAGTAAATAGAGTAAATTTACTTACCAGGACCAAGTATATTTTCATGGTCGATCTCAACAATATAAGCAGACAGATAGTTGATGAACAATGTGGTATTGAGTATGCCATCTGTTGACCTCCCCAAAGATGCCTGAAGCTGATTAGTGTCTCGGTAAACTGAGCCAGGGATAAACTCATGAAACAGAGGTTGAATTAGCTTTAGATCATGCAAATGGTGGTAAATCCGAGGGAACAGATTAAACTTCAATATATTCCCTTCGGTTCCACGGAAAGTAACAGGCCTTTCATCAAGGATACTTCCGTTTCTCAGAGTGCCACTAACAAAACTTATATGCTTCTTGTTAGCTCCATTCTTAGAAGTGAAGTTAAACTGAAATCCAACAGCAGCGGCAGGCGAATCAGGAAGATCAACGAAATGCCACGAGATATAGATGTAATCGTTGATTAGACGACATCTGTTACACTTGAAATTCACAGTTGGCCCTGAACTTGAATTCCTACAAGAATAGCTTCCAAGACTGGAAAGAGAAGCAACTTTGAACTCACTGAATCCAGGATTACCAGTGACCACATTCCCAATACCGCGTAAATTGGAGCAACTCATATCAGAAACAGCAGTGATGTTAAACTCCAAATCGTTTTCGAATGAGATCAAATCTGGAGAACCAGTAGCTCTCACATTGTGAACTTCAATGGTTCTCTTGGTTATGATTTGGTAAAGCAGCCTGAGAAGAAACTGAAACGCAAGTCAGTTTTCTAAACTTTTAACAAAAATCAATCACAACCAAGTTTTCCCTACTCACGCAGCGAATAGTCCAATGAAGACGATCCAGCTCGCAACAGATAATGTTCCACCAAGCTCAGTTTTGCGTTTCTTGACAATTTTCTGATCATCCTGCAAGATTCAAAAATTGATGCACTAACGAACCAATTCATGAAAACAAAGCAATGAATAAATGGGGCAAAAAGGAGAAAGTAAAGAAGCACTCACAAGCCAATGTCTAGTGGAGAAGAAGACGTCAAGCCGAGTAATCCACCAACGGATATTGAACCAGACATTACGACCATCGCCGAGCTTGGTGAATCTCAGGAAGAAGCAAAAGACTAACCAAGAGAGAAGCATCACGAGCGTTGCTTCGAGGAACACAGCTTGAGATTGCGTGAACTTCCGGATCCTATCGAAGGCGAATAAAGTCTCGGCGAACGATACTACGCTGTAGTTCACATCTTTGTCAGTCGAGATCGTCGACGGCCAACCGAAGATCTCGCAGCTATTAGAGCTCCGGTTAAGAAGCTGACCGATTCCGCACGCGCAGCGCGTGGCGTTGTATGTAATCGAGTTTCTCGGGCACGCCATCACAGAGCTTCGAAGCGAAGAGACGTAGACGAAAACGAAGACACAGAGAGAGAGAGAGTGGGAGAAGGAGAAGAACAGAAGGGGCAAGAAAGGAATTTCACTTTTAATTGTTTAATTATTTTATTGGTCCAGCGTCAAAGAAAGCAGACCACGAAGAAACCCAGCCTGTAAGTTAAAGTGCTTGGTCAAAGACTCAAAGTCAAAGAAGACCAACAAATTTTGTAAACCGGCGGGTTTGGGATTCGGTTTACCCATAAAAAGTTCCCCCGCCAGACCAAATTAACTGCCAAAACCAGAGATTATCTATCTGATTGATGTCGTTTCTAGCTCTCTAATTTCTATTTTTCATCTAAAACTGCAATTAGATTTGTACTTTGATTTCATCAATGTTCTCATAAGACGATCCCGATTTGGTTTTTGTGTGTCTGATAAAAAATTGAACTACAATACCATTTCATTTCGTCTCTTTCATAGGGATCATCAACTTACATTTTTACTAAACTAAATGAATACCTCGATCGTTGCATGTAAACGTTAGACTTGTATTAACAATTTTAACATCACAGAGTGTTGATGCGACTCAAACTTTTGACTTTTGAGGACTTAATGCCGAAATTAAATCATTCTCCATTCTCTATTTGTTTAAGCATTCAAACAGATTATCATTATCCATTCATTATGCTTAAAAACTTCTTATTTCTTCTTCTCTTCTCTGAAAAACGAATGTTCCCAGAATAAAAATATGATGTGACGCAGAGGAGTACAAGTAGGTGCTGTAGCTTATATTTAGTGACGAAGCACGAATGAGCAGATTATTTGTGAGCCACAAACAAATCTCTTATATATATATATATAATAAAATTAATATATTAATAAAATAAAAAAAAAAAAAAAAGGAAGTGAAGTCGTTTCAAACAGAGGATTTATTCCACCTGCACTTGGAGCTTCCTCTTTTCTTAAGTCTAAAGAACAAACGCCTTTAAGAAAACTGTTGTGCTTTTGTTTTAAAATACGGAATTTGAAAGAAATATTATTAATTTATATTCATAATTATATTGAATAATTCATGTAATATTGATATGATTGTAGTATGATGTCTCTTCTAATTATATTATTCACTATATACTTCTGTCTTAAATGATTGATAGTGAATATATTTTCGACCAAAAACCAAAACAACTTCTCCTTTATGGCTTTATATCTTTGTTTTTTTTTTTTTTAATCTGATTTGATTTGTAACTTTTAACAACATGGTTTGGTCATGTTTATCTATTTATATCAAATCATTTAGTACATCCAAGTTAATTTTGGCAAGTTATCTGGTCAACGAGATGTTTTTGAGACTATTCTCGAATTTAAAACTCTAGTTTAGGAAGATGATTAATTTACAACATAGTGTTTCCTGGTCTGAAAATATTATACTCTACTTTTTATGAAACAAAAACTTGAAAAAGTTTTAAGTTAGGGAACCCAAAAAACATCATGACGCCGAACGTCCAAACAAAAAAATAAGATGAATTATGAATAAAGTTTCAAATCATGCTAGCTAGCTATTTCGACATAATTGAAGAAGAATAAAGAAATATATGGACGATGAATGAATGAATGAAAATGAAACCTTTTCCGATGTTAACAAGACTGTATTATCAACACATCAAAATAAATTTTGAAAGCATATTATAGATCTCAGTCATCAAGTGATACATAGAACCTATTCTAATAGCATTATATTATTAAATATGTATATATACATATATATAAAATATATATGTGATCATCAATTTCACCAGTGAAGAAGCATCCTCCACGTTCTCCCGTATTTCTAATCCACCAATTTAAATTCTTGTTCCATCAGTCAAAATTCATATCTTTGTTATAGTCCAACACTACATATATATACACACATACAATGTTTGTTTATTTATTTATTTTTTTGTTTGTTCCAAATCCTTGGTAAAGATGGGTATTTTTTGGTTCTCATTCCAAAACCATGAAATGTTATTTTCATACCAAAATTTATAATATATACTTTCCAGATCACATTATATGCCTCTTGCATTGTTCTCTTGTGATTTAGTTAAATCAATCTTCTCTTCATGAATCTATGTAATAGAAAAGATTTTGTCGTGACTCGTCATGAATGCGGTTCTTGAAAAGAAATAGTATGTGTCAGAAATTAAGAAATGCTAATATGTTGATATTGCACCTAGTAAAATGTGTCACTGTGATTGTATTAGAGTTCAAAACGCAAATCAAGTATGGTTCGGCCACATATCTGTATGAGTTTTTTTAAGGACAATAGAAAATCACGTAAAATATTTTTCAAATAAAGTAAGTTATTTGTAGACAGAAAAAAAACAAAAAAAACGATTACAGTACTTATTTTGAGTCTTATTTCAGAATCTATTTTATTATATATTCCAAACTTAATTTGAGAAAGATGGATAAATTTCTATTCAAAAACATGAATTGTTACGTGAATATAGTATATGTGTATAATGGTAAGTAAGTGAAATTCATTTAGAACAAATCTCACTTTGTCGGTTATGAAATTGGTTGCTATCACCAGGTGCGTAGGGCACAAATACTCAATTCGGCATTTGTATGTAAACTGTTCCATGCACTTTTACTTATATTACATGCAACATCATATTCTTATTCTGCTCCCACTTATGAAAGCGGTTAATTAATTTAACGATTAAGACTTAAGAGTATAACTATCAGTCTATCATATGGATTCATCTAGTTAATCTATATATATACTCGTATGTGGTTGTGGTTACGACACGTCTATATGAGTATATGACATTGATTTTAATAAACTAACAGAAATTAAATTTCAATAATCTATGATAAGTTGGGGGAGATGTTTACAAGTGAATTAACTAAGAAATTTTTAAAAAGTGTAATGAACTGAAAGCAAAAATAAGCTTTTTAGCATACATTTTACTGTCCATATTAAGCTGTGAAGATCTATCTAAATGGAGTGTATAGATGTTCCAATGAATTCCATTAAGTGATATGATTCCATAAAACTCCAAGATATCAATTATGCAGTCATTTAATTTATGGGGTCCCAATTCGCTAATCGCACTATCAGCCAACATATCATTTCTGCTGCCCGTCTAAGAACCATAAAGAAGTATCATCGTTCTTTATGCGAGTTTGGGCCTCAAGCTATAACCTCATTACAATTAATGCGACATCATCAATAATTATTTTTTATATTTATAAATAAAATCAAATATAGAAATAAATGTTTACGTACACAAATATTACACTCAATATATGTATAGAGAAAACAATTGGAATAGAATCATATGCCACGGCACGGTCTGGTCAATTATATCATTGATAATGATAACTCTCTCTCTTTTTTTCTCAATTAAACTAATGGCTAAAATATTGAGAGGTTAATTTGACTTCAGATTTTTATTTATTTGAATATATACATATTCACAGTAAAATGGTCGAGACTATTTTATAGGAATTTATGCCACATGAGCTATAAATACTTGTAACCATCATTAAAAAAAAAAATTTTATTGTATATTGAAATTACTCGTGGATATCTCATATATTTCTATCTCTCTTTTTCCTCCATATATATATATTTTTTTTTAAAAACCCCCGTAAAATGTGTCTATAAATATAAACGTGTTGGTTCCTCTGTCTGAACACACTTACTATCTACAAAAGAGTTTAACGAGCTTCATTTTCTTTCCTCTCGTTTGCTACTATTGCTAACTCCTAACTTTTTAGTATAACTATATATTAACATTTCGTTCAATAAAACATGATAAGTTGCGGAGATGTTTACAAGGTAATCGAAGCAATGGTTCCACTCTATGTAGCCTTAATCTTAGGCTATGGTTCGGTGAGATGGTGGAACATATTCACTCGTGATCAATGTGATGCCATAAACCGGCTCGTTTACTATTTCACCCTGCCGCTCTTCACCATCGAGTTCACCGCTCATGTCGACCCATTCAACATGAATTACCGGTTCATCGCGGCGGATGTCCTCTCTAAGGTCATCATAGTCACGGTCTTAGCGTTTTGGGCCAAGTATAGCAACAAAGGAAGCTATTGCTGGTCCATTACTAGTTTCTCCTTATGCACTCTTACTAACTCTCTTGTCGTCGGCGTACCATTGGCTAAGGCGATGTACGGGGCACAGGCTGTTGATCTCGTGGTTCAATCATCGGTGTTTCAAGCCATTGTGTGGCTCACACTCTTGTTGTTTGTCTTAGAGTTTAGAAAAGCCGGATTTCGTAGTAATAGTATTAGCGATGTGAAAGTAGACAACATCAATCTCGAAAGTGGAAGAAGAGAAACAGTTGTTGTGGGAGCTGACAAGTCGTTCCTTGAGGTCATGTCCCTCGTGTGGCTGAAGCTTGCAACGAATCCGAACTGCTATTCTTGCATCCTTGGGATCGCATGGGCATTCATTTCTAACAGGTAAAAATTAATCTTAAAGTATATATGTAAGGTTATGAAATGTGTTTCCTTTTTCTTTGATAAGAGGTTTATGAAATGTTTAACAAAGCGTTATGTGTGTGTGATCAGGAGACACTAAATTCGACGTCTAACATCTAAGCAACCGTTTTGTATTTCCTGAAAACATCTATAAACCTTTAGACCATAGAAACCACTCATCCGTCTAGCACCTAAGAATCTATAGTAAAATTGTGACGAAAATATATGTCCAACTTGTTTCGTTGCATTTACGTTTACATTTCAATGTTATAATGAGTAGGACATCATAGCATATTAGCATGGTAACATGTTAATTATAATTAGTAGGTAACATACTATTTTTAGGGTTTAGGGTTTTGATTAATAGTTCGTGCTAATACAGACTAGGATCAAAAAATGTTATCTAACAAAGACTTAAATCTTTCTTAATATTGATGGAAATAGATGGCATATTGAGATGCCGGGCATAATGGAGGGATCGATTCTTGTAATGTCAAAAGCAGGAACAGGAACTGCCATGTTCAATATGGGTATGTTTATTTGTTATATATATGCTCATGCAAATTTAATTTCTATATATCTACTGTATGTTATATAATAATAAGTAGACATACTGAGATAATAATATATCCAGGGATATTCATGGCACTTCAAGAGAAGTTGATAGTATGTGGAACAAGCTTGACTGTGATCGGGATGGTCTTGAAGTTTATTGCCGGACCCGCCGCCATGGCCATAGGTTCTATCGCCGTTGGGCTCCATGGCGATGTCCTCCGCGTCGCCATCATTCAGGTCACTGATTTTTTTTTTTTTTTTTTGGTTAATGAATGTTACAGAAAACGAATCCAAATTTGAGTCGCAGTGTGGATACTATAGATAACAACTCATATTTCATATTGAGTTTTGGAAATATACAAAAATTAATACCCTCTATATAACAAAACATAATACCAAAAAAATTAGAATCATTTCCTTTCATCCACTAAGATACAGACTTTTATTTTCAGTAAAACTAATGATACCATTATCTATGAATCTACAGGCTGCTTTGCCACAATCAATCACTTCGTTCATTTTTGCTAAGGAATATGGATTACATGCAGATGTTCTAAGCACAGCGTAAGTCCAAAAACTAAGAACTCATTAATATAATTTTCAGTCCATAATTTTTTTAAAATTTAAATAAATTTAAATTCTGATATATGAAGGGTGATATTCGGGATGTTGGTCTCTCTACCTGTGCTCGTCGCCTACTACGCAGCTCTGGAGTTTATTCATTGATTAGAAAATAAATTGGATTTTATATCATTGTCTCTCTCTTACCTTTGGTCATCTTCACAACTTTTTTTTTTTTTTTTGTTATCTCTTTTACACTCTAGAGAAAAAATATACTATATGTTTTGTCCCCTTAAATGAGATTTTGAAGTGTATTCGAGATAATGAAAACCATTAATCGAACTGATTAACTATTTTGAAGAATATATATAATTTCTTTTTTTAAAGAAGAATATATATATAATTTAAAGTATATGATCTAAGGGGTGTATTGGACTGAGTATTTGGAGAGAATTGAATTAAAATGACAAATCCTCTGTTATTGAAACAAGAATTTTAAAATATCATTTAAAATCTAGTGTTATTGAATTAAGGATTCTAAAATATACAATCAAATCCAATGTTATTGAAAACGTTATTAGGATTTGAGTTAAGGAGAGTGTATTGGAGTGAATATTTAGGGAGATTTGAGTTTTAATGAATTTTGAGATGATTTTGTTAAATTTTGATGAATTAGGAATTTTGTTATTAAATTCTCTGAAATCTCATCTTAAAAAATGAGATTTAGGGGTATATTGGAGTGAGTATTGGGTGAGAATTGAGTTTTAATGAATTCTGAGAGGATTTGATTAAATTTTGGTGAATTAGGAATTTTGTTATTAAATTCTCTGAAATCTCAGCTAAAACCATGGGAATTGAGTTTTTGTATTTTTAACTAAGAATTCCTCTCAAATCTCAGCTGAAATTTTTAAATGAAATCCTAATAACGTTTTCAATAAGAGTGGATTTGATTGTATATTTTAAAATCATTAATCCAATAACAGTAAAAAATATTTTGAAATTCATGTTTCAATAACACATGATTTGCCATTAAAACTCAATTCTCACCAAATACTCACTCCAATATATCCCCCTTAGGTCTTTGTATTTTTAACTAATAAATCTCGTCAAATCTTACCTGAATCTTTTAACTCAAATCCTAATAACGTTTTCAATAATAGATGATTTGTCATTTTAATTCAATTCTCTCCAAATAATAGATGATTTGTATTTATTAGTTAAAAATACAAAGACTCAAATATCATGTTTTAAGGTCAGATTTCAGAGAATTTAATAACAAAATTCCTAATTCACCAAAATTTAACCAAATCATCTCAAAATTCATTAAAACTCAAATCTCCCTACATATTCACTCTAATACACCCCATGAATGTTCTAACAACAAATATAAAGGGGGTATATTGGAGTGAGTATTTGGTAAGAATTGAAATTATCTTTTAAATTCCACTGTTATTGGATTAATGATTTTAAAATATATAATCAAATCCACTGTTATTGAAAACGTTATTAGGATTTCATTTAAAAGTTTCAGCTGAGATTTGAGAGGAATTCTTAGTTAAAAATACAAAGACTCAATTCTCATGGTTTTAGCTGAGATTTCAGAGAATTTAATAACAAAATTTCTAATTCACCAAAATTTAATCAAATCTTCTCAAAATTCATTAAAACTCAATTCTCACTAAATACCCACTCTAATATACCCCCTAAGTCCATATAGTTTTGCTAAGTAAAAAATCAATAATAGAATTTGGAATCGAAATTTCAGATTAGAGATAAAATATTTGTTATCGTCAAAATTCTCGATAAATCAAGATTATACTTTTCAGATATGTCTTTAGTAGAATCAATCCATAACTTCACATACAGAGAGGTATATTAGCCAAGTGATTCAACTTTAATCAAAGAAATTCATATTCGAACCCAAAGTCTTCTTCCTCCTCAACCGTCTGTTTTTGTTAGGTCAAGAAAAGGGTACTTTGGTCTTTTGAGTATTATCTTCAAGGATTTCGATATTTTTTTCCCCGAATCTCTCAATTTTTTTTTTTTTTGGTTGGGTTTGTGTGGAGGAGAGACAAGAACGCTTTACTTTGCCCCTATCTCTCTCTAGACGTAGTAGTCCTATGTCTTCCTCCATTGCCATTTCCTCTAAACTCTTCACAATCGGAGAAAGACGATTCCGGGGAGGAGAAAATGATGGGTTTAACCATCGGAAAATCTCAAGAGTGAGAACTATGGCCATTCTTGTTCATCTCCATGGATTTTGATTCCAGAGTTGCCATTTCTCGGGAAGGCACTTCTCTTTCCCCATTGCTTACCCAAAGTACCATCCTTTACTCCTCTCTCTCTCTCTCTCTCTCTCTCTCTCTCTCTCTCTCTCTCTCTCATGTTCTCATTCAATCTTAAAAATCTCAGCTTTAATTTGCAGTTGGGTTTGGTTGATCTCGAGTTTTGTTTTGGGTTTGTGAATTTAGATGCAATGTGGCAAATGAACTTGGGATCAGATGAAACAATGGGTGGTTATGGATCTTATCCAGAGCGTCCTGGAGAGCCAGATTGTTCTTATTACATACGAACTGGACTCTGTAGGTTTGGTTCTAATTGCCAATTCAATCATCCTCATGACCGTAAACTGGTACTGATTCCGTTTGTGTGTTTGAGCTCAATTATGGATTTTGTTTTGTTGTGTCTGTGATTCACTGTGTTTCTTGTTTGCTCAAAGTCTGTAGCTTTGGGGTGTGTGTGTGATTACTTGTTAGATGAATAATCTAACAGTGTCCAATTTTGCTAGGTTATAGCAACAGCAAGGATTAATGGAGAATATCCTGAAAGAATTGGTCAGCCTGAATGTGAGGTAACTTTGTTTCGATTTTTAAGAATTATGATTCTTGTTATCACATTGTCTCCAAGCTAATTTCCGCTTTTTGAGTTTTGACCACTGAAAAAGTTTTTTTGTTTTGACTCATTTTGGTTAATAACAGACTCAACAGAATTATGCTTCTTGTTATCACATTGTCTCCAAACTAGTTTTCGCTTGTTGAGTTTTGACCACTTAAAACGTTTTCTGTGTTTTTTTTTTTTTTTTTTGTATGTCTGTTCAGTTTTATCTTAAGACAGGAACCTGCAAATTCGGAGTGACTTGCAAGTTTCATCATCCTAGAAACAAAGCTGGGATTGCTGGAAGAGTATCACTTAATGTCTTAGGCTATCCTCTTCGTCCGGTATGTACCGTTTTAACTGATCTCTAATGTCTCATCACTGCTTTGTATAATTTTCCTTATTACATGATTCTGTTTTGCAGGACGAAGATGATTGCTCTTACTTTTTGAGAACTGGACACTGTAAATTTGGGACAACTTGTAAATTCAATCACCCTCAGAGTCAATCAACCAACTTGATGGTTTCTCTTCGTGGCTCTCCCGTTTACTCTGCTCTTCATTCTCCAACTGCTCTTCAATCTTTTGTTGCAAACCCTCCTCGTTGGCAGGATCCTTCTAGCTTCACCTCTTTAGTTCTACCTCAAGGTGGTGTTGTATCAGTTCAAGGATGGAACGCTTACGGCGTAAGCCTTTTCCTTATTTGTCCATCAAGTTATGAACTTTTTAACGATATGATTTTGACTTTGGTTCTGGAGACTTTATTTTCTCAGGGTCAGCTCCGTTCTCTTTCTCCTTTGGGAAGTGACCAGAACTACAGAAACCAACAGCAGAATGATGCAAAAGAGTCTCCAGGATCTCATTCAGGAAACTCTTTTCCGCTCGGGTTCTATGCATTACCGAGAGAAAATGTATTCCCGGAAAGACCAGGCCAACCCGAATGCCTATTCTATATGAAGACAGGTGACTGCAAATTTGGTACAGTCTGCAAATTTCATCATCCTAGAGACAGACAAATCCCTGCTCCTGATTGTGTCTTAAGCCCTGTTGGCCTCCCTTTACGCTCAGTAAGCTAATAGATATACTTCAGATGTCTTTCCTGTAAATTCTTGATTCAGCTCAAGAATATCAGTTTCAGATTTGGTTTGGTAAATTGTTGTTGTTGTTGTTGGTTTCGAACAGGGAGAACCACTGTGTGTGTTCTATTCGCGGTATGGGATCTGCAAGTTTGGTCCAAGTTGTAAATTTGATCACCCAATGCGAGTCTTGACTTACAACAACAATGCATCTCCTTCTTCTTCAACATCTCTGCATCAAAAGACTGCCTCCACCACGCAGCTCAGGAATCTCTTTGTCTCTTCTTCTTCTGTGGAAGCAACACCCACAACACTCCCTTCTGTCACTGAAACAACCTCTGCTAAAGACACCATTGTTGATGCACAAGACTGATGAAACCTTTTGCATTTGTCTGTCTTGAACAATCTTTAAACTTTGTTTTCATTTTCTGTTTTGTTTATCTCGTAAGCATTTATGTACAGAGGTGATATTTGATCTCATCTGTTTCGCCTTTTGTTGTAGTTTTGTATTGGCGAATCACTTGAAAATTGAATCCGAGTAAAGGAAAACAATTTTTACTTCACTTTTGATAGAGTAAAGCAGAATAATCGGCTTTCATTTTTATGCGAATTGAATAAATTATTGATTGATATTACTTCAAAATTTACCCATTCCTTCATGTTGAAAATGAAAATGAAGAAATATAAAGAAATTATCATATCTGAATGAATACTATTCACATCTTCATATTTTGAAGGTGGACATTTTTATCTGCCAAAAGGATTTTTCAAATATGTTATTTTATTTTATACCTAACAAATTATTTGTTTTTATCTTATCCAACTACTTTTAAAATTATATGTTTTTATATTATCCAATTAATAGAAAGATATGAAGAAAAAAAACAGTTCCAAAAATTTATGTCTCAATACAGAAAAATCAAGGATAAAAAAAAAACTCATTTCTAACTTCAAAATGTGTTAATTGATCATTTTTATGTAATATTTGTTTTCCTATTTATGTTATGTAATGTTAGTTTATTTTTAAATAATGCATAATTTAGATAAAATTAAGATTTTATTGAACTATATACTCCATATGTTCCTTATTAATCCAATTTCTAAAAATGAAATTTTTTCAAAAATTTGTAATTTTTTCTGTTTTCAATGCATTTTTGTTAGTTATTGATGATGAATTGTAAATTAAAAAAAAAAAAAAAATTGAATACTATTGCTGAATGAAATTATGCAAGAATATAGATTATCATTGTGGAATCTAGACATTAATATTGACTCTCAAGCTAATTGGTATTAAAAAATCATAGATATTATGTTTGGAATTTAGGTTTTAAATGATGATGTGCTGAACAAATACATTGGCTAAATATATTTCTTATAAATCAAATAATGGATATCTCTTAAATTATTAATTTATTTATTTTACAAAAAACATTCATATCTATTTTATTAGTTCTACAAATATAATTAAAATAACAATAATAATAATAATAATAATATATTTAATATTAACTAATCAATTTTATTTTACAAAAGATTGATGTCTACGCTTTGCGTGGTCGCATACAACTATTAGAAATTATAACTCAATGTTATTAATAAAAATATAGAAATTGGGATCATAAAAATTACAACGAAAAAATAAGATTTTAAAAAAAATTCTTTTAGTATAATCTTATTCTTATACCTTCTAGAGGCTGTAAAACTTAAACGTTCAAATAAGCTTTATAAACTCAAATGACAAAAAAAAAGCTATAATGAAAACAAACAAAATTATGGGGTAAAGATTTAGAAATTGTAGGAATGATGAAATAAGTGAGTACCTTCATACTATCATCCTTGAATTGACTATAACACATTAATTTATTCACCTTCTCCATCAATACAGCATCTGCGGAATCAGAAACACATAAAAAGACATGCAATACATAAAAAAACTAATGAGAATTACTTGTATGACATTTCCAAATTGTCAATTTACTTATTTAAATTGATCATGATCCATAGGTCATGATCACACTCATCCACTACTTCGTTTAAATTTTAAAAGTTCACAACACTCCCAAATGTTCATCACCATCTTATCCAATTTTCTCATCTAACTGGTATTAAAAAAATTATAGATACTATGCTTGAAATTTAGGTTTTAAATTAGGGTGTCATATGAGGTGTGAAACAATTTGGGTGTCATATGAGGTGTGAAACAATTTGGAAATGTCATATGAGGTGTGAAACAAGTACATTAGCTAAATATATTTATTAAAATTCAAATAATGGAAATCTTTTATATTATTAATTAATTTTACAAAAACATTCATGACTATTTTATGAGTCATATTCTCCTTTTACAAATATAATAATAAATATATCTAATATTAATTATTTTATTTTATAAACAGTGATGTATACTCCTAGCGTGGTCGCATACAACTTGTAGAAATTATAACTCACGATTATTAACAGGGAATATGAAAATTAGGGTGTACAAATTATAACAGAAATATTGAGTTTAAAAAAAAAAAAAAAAAATTGACATAACCAAAATATGGTAAATTCTTAAACGTATACCCTCGAGAGGCCGTAAAACTTAAAAAAAAAAAACCCGTAAAACCCAAATGATAAAAGTTTCATAATGTACAAAAAAAAAAAAAAAAAAACTTAAGCCAATCGCATGTGTCACGCGTTGATAACACGGATTTGATATCAATCTAGTTCCGGTTATTGGGGGTCTAAGGACACGTCGGTGCTACTACACATGGCCGATTTCATCTTAACAGCTGTCCCCTGTTTTGTTCGCCATTATCTGTTAAAATCCCCAAGTTTTTTCCTTGACTCCTCCAAATTCCTAAATCCGATCGAAACAACTGGACTAGTTTCTAATTTTCCAAGAAAGAATGGTGCAAGATCATCACGACACCGAGAAGAAAACTGACGCCGACGTTGTTGGTGGCGATGATGTCACAGAAATCCTCAACGGAGGGACGATGAATGGTCATCTAAAACCGGACTATGAGGAGAAAGAGGAGGCTGAGGATTCCAAGAGTCTCTACTCCTTGCTCTGCCTCACGATCGGTTCGATTCTGTTTCCGGATTCGAAAACCGGCGATGCCTCGTCCTCTTTGCTTCAACGAATTAGAAACTCCGTCGCTGAAAATGGCCCAAAGCTTCGAGAAGCTTCTAAAAGAACCGGACACGATATTCTTCTCTGGACTCGTAGAGGCAGCCCACTTCGTTCACTTCTTGTCATCACTGTAAGTTGATTTTGATTTTGAGATTGATCTTGAACCTAATTAGAGAAAATTTTCAATTTCAATTGTTAACATTTTGTGCCCTAAATCGTCTTTGGTTCTGTAACTCTCCTACTCTGTACCATTGATGTAAAGTTTGGAACTTTATTGAACCCATTTGAGTCAAAGTTCTTGTTGCAATCTTGTTTGATGTTGCAGATTGGAACAATAGTTCTGCTTACAACGATGGCTTTGGTTGTCTTCACACTCTTCTTTATAGCTGCAACAGTCAATGCAATCATAGTTTCTCTTTTGATTTCACTTGCTGTTGCTGGTGGCTTCTTGGCTCTCTTCTTTCTCTGCTTGACTGGTATTTACATTGGAGCTTTATCTGTTGCTACATTCTTCATCTCTACCGCTACAATCTCAGCCGTCGTTTGCGTCCTAATAGCTTCAGGTAAATTATAATACTCTGCTCTGATATTCTGTTTTGGAATCTTGATATGAAATACCAAGTTGCTTCCTTAATGTATTGAAGAATGAAACGAGTTTTTGGTATGGTTCAGGTTGGATTGGGTTTTTCTATGCTGTGTGGTTGGGAACAAGAGGAAGCTTACGCTTGGCGAAGCAATCGGTTTCAGTAGTGGGATCAGCCATTTCAGGTAACAGTTTCAGTCGTCATCAACACCAAGACCGCGAGGTAAACATCGACGAATCATCTAACTGAGAACCCGTGGCCTTGGCCTGTTTTCAGATGCTACCGAGTTTGTAGATAAAGCCCTGAGTTTTGGTCAAGTTTGTTGTTAATGGAATGTTTATTTACTGAGTTTGTTGTGAAGATGCAGAGAACAAATTATTGAGAATCTTATAAAAACCGTCTTTGAACATTTTGTGATCAATGACTGTGTTGCTGAGTTTGGATGTGTGTATGTATACATTTGTGTTTTATGTACTTTTAAGAATGATCAGTATACATCATGAAATCTCAACTCAGATCTCTCTACGTTCAGCTTGCAAAAAACCCAATTTAAAACCCTCTAACCCACATAGAGGCTTTCAAAAGAATCCAAACTTTCACCAAATTTTGATGATCTTCCAAATATAACTTGTGATCACACCAGATCAACCTCAGAAAACTATAAACCCGAGAAAACCCAAGACAAAACAAAAAAACTCATACATTGATCATCCACTTTATATTCAAATCATCAATGGAACTTGAGAAGAAGAACCTCCAAATTATCTTCTTTTGTGTAGTGATTCATTCTCTGCAAAAATCAACACTCTTGAGCAGCTTGGCTCTCTACGTGTTCTTCTTTTACGCTGAGAATTTCACCGTCACAACCACATAACTGCGTACACATTCTGAGTATATATATATATATATATATGTAGAGCTAGCTGAGAAAGAAGGAACCGATATATATAATATATTCAAATCCAAAAGCGATCAAGAGAGTCAGTCGTCATTTCTCGTGCCAATCTGGTCTGCCTAATGTGAACTCCAAACTTGGATTGTTACAACTAAGATCTCCACACCTTTTTGTTTGATCGTTCAACCTTTGCTCCTGCATGCCAGTTCACTTTAATTAGACTAATTATAAAATAAAAATTATAATATTAACATTATCTATCTACATATATGGTTAGATTGGAATAATTAGAACCTGATTTTGAAGGCTGGATCTTTGATGGTGAGAGATCATTGATGTTGATGAAGTTCTGATCATCGTATCTATGTCGCTTGCGCAGTTATTACTCAATGTCCACGTCTCTCTATTATATGATTTAAGAAAAGGAAGGAGAAGAAAACAAATCAATTAAAAGTTTTATTTATTTATTCATGGATACACAATATTACTTTTATTTAGTTATAAACTCTATAAATGAGGTGATCATTGATGTAAACAAAGTTTCTCATCAGTTAAAATTCTGCTAACTAAATAAGTAACAACTGATACTAGTTAAAATTTTCTGGAATAAAATAAAAGAAGGAAAATCACTTGAATCAATTTTCTTTGTATTTTAAAACGCAATTTATTTACTAGAATAATAATGTAGTCACAGATTGTGTTTTTTTTTGCATGTTACCAACAAGTCCCACAATGGCACAATCTATATATTTTATAGTGGATGAAGATGAACCTTTGAACATAAACAAAATAATAACTCAGAACTCGGTACATATGATCAAATCATCATCACCCATGCATAAACCCTAAATCCCAAACAATATATATAATCCCATTTAACTAAAACCACCAGTCTAATTGGTTCCGCTAAATTGAACAAAACAAATGGAAAAATATCATCCAAAGAAACTAATTTTGTTAGATGAAAATAGATATATGGGATAAACCTAGCAAAGAATTGTTATGTGAACTTGGTAGGAAGTAGGAACAATTAGGTGAGAGAAGCCTAAACCCTATACCAAACTTCGTCAATCAAAATCAAAATAAATTTCGTCAATCTCACTTAATGTTTATATATATACATATCGTGTGTGACTGTGTGTAATACCTGTATGTAATAAAATAAGATTATAATACGTAAACGTACCGTGAAGAGTTACTCCAACGAGGTTGTGTGGAAGAAACGTCAATTTCTTGATGAAGAGAAGTATCATCAGATTGTGCCCTTTGATCTGTCGATGATTGATGATGAACTTCGTTTCCACTTATGCCCATTTCTTCTTCTCCTGACCCATCTGAAATTTTATTTTGACTTTTTTATCAAGTTTCGTCTCAAATCTTTTTACCCTTGAAGGGTTCTTGTTTAAAATAAACGATGCAGTGAAGAAATTGCTTTTCTTTAAATGTTTTTCAGCCATTTCCCTTGACTATCTAATATATACCCCAGAAAATACTAACTTAAAAAAAAAATCGGAAAGTGTGCCATATAATAATAATAGTTTACAACAATGAAATAATTTGCAAAATCCTTATGAATATAAAGAAGTGCTATTTCTTTTATTTTTAGTTCATGAACCTTGATTTTGATATAATTTCCAGGTTTATAATAGAATTTTTTTTTTTTGGGTTTTCTTAGAAAACAATAATATTAACCTTGCCACTGAGCTTTAGGGTTTGAATCAAAGGAAAGGTAAAGCCTCGAGCTTGACCAATATCTTAGGGTTTTTTTTTTTATTACTTTGGGAAAAGGGAATAGTAGAAATATTGAAACTAAATAGTATTAATAATAGAAATAGTTTTGCGTTAAAATATATATACAAAAACGAATCGCAGATTCAAATTCTGATTGAAAATTATTTTATTATAAACATTATAATCAATAATCAATAAATGTATTATAGTGATTATATTGGACCTCCAGTTCTGGCGAATCCTAAGCTTTATTGCATATCTTTTTTATTATAAACCATGGCAGTGCCATCTCTTTAGCATATATAAAGCTGAAAAAAGCTATACAAAAGAAATGTGAATCTGCATAACATTTTATATATGTGTGGGTGTGTAAAGTGAGGTCGAATTTTTCGGAAAGATGCGTACCTGATGAAGCAGCAGGCTTGTTAGTGGTCTTAACAGTTCGATACATCTGCAAAAAAAAGTAAAGGCACGAGCTCAAAAACTAAATAATAAACCATAAAATATAATTAAGGATACAAGAAAACCAAAATAAAACGGACAAAAGATCATGATAAACTAAATAGATTATTTTGTATATATGATGCAGATGACAAAACTGGAGACATATATGCAGACACATACGAACTTTATATAATTAAATAAATAGTAAAAATACACATATGTGTGGTTTTCCGGGTTGGTCTTGGAACTAGTGTTGTATATTTAATAATTTTAAGACCACGAGGTTGATGTCTGAAAGAAGGTTGAGTAATTGAAAGATTGTATTATTATCATTGAGTAATGATGACTACTTTTGTCCCCTCTTGCTAATTTAATTTTAAAATAAAAATTAATCAAAAGAACTTCTATCATCTCAATTCTCAATTGTTTAATAATTCTCTGAAAGGTTTCAGTCTCTTAAAGCTATTATAACTACTCTCTTTAAATCCATTCAACTGCTTCAATTTTCTTGGCAATTGTGCCATCTCTTCAGAGAAAAATGACTAAACTTATAGCAAAGACAAAACAAGAAAATAAAAGTAAGACATTAGAATGGGAGCACTATTCATTGCTCTTGTAATATATATGTACACAAAAATCTTGTTTTTTGATTCAGCTGTTTTTGTGCAAACGCAAAAAGGAGAAGAAAGAGATATATATGGTGGTGATGAAAACTATGAAATATCCCTAATTAGAAAAGTTTGATTGGTAAAGAACTAACTTGACTAGACTGATCAGAGGAGAAAAGGAACCAATAAGAAGATGAGAGACGAAGTAAAATTAACATATAAAGATTAATTCTTTGATGTGTATAACATAATAAACACATGAAACACTTTTGTCTTAATTTAATTTCAAGTAGAGCGTAGATATTACCTGCAAATGGCTCTTCACGTGAGCTAAAGTTAAGTCTTTTACATCCATGAGCTCAAGAACCGACTTTGGAGTTGCTCCTAGAATCACAAAAAACAACAAAAAAAAAAAAGATTCAAAACTCCGAGAAGAAATAAATTAAAGGGAGGATCTTAAAAATGTGATAGTGAGATAAATGTGTACTTTCATGGCCGCCTAGAAGCTCAACGGCGTGAACAAAGCGCGCGTGGAGGCTACTCGTCCAACGCATCCTGGGAGCTCTCATGCTCCGCTTTGTCGGCATCTTAGGCAAGAATCTTGATCTGATAATCCCATGATGATGATGAGGAGAAGACGAATCTGAAGATCCAACGACTCCATAGTGATTGTGATGATGATGATGCAACGGAACACCTTTAAGCCTCGGGGAAGATTGTAATGATCGATAAGGGTTATTATAACCGGAAGATGAGTTCAAGATCGAGATTTGATCCAAGTCTCCTCCTCCAAGAGAAGGCAAAGAAGAAGGAGAGGTCTGCTGATGGAAAGGGAATGAACGGTTGTGATAGACAGGGATGCCTCTAATGGGACGGTGGAGATTACTAATCTCGGATTCATCGACTCTTTGATGAAGACTTCCACCATTGATGATGGGGTTGTTGTAATGCTGATGATGATGATGATGAGGAAGATTAAGGTTTCTTCGATCAGGACAATGGAAGATTCTTGTGGTTGGTTGATTATGATGAGATAAAGAGAGTTCGAAGTTTGATGATCTGTTAATGAGATTGTTGAACTCAGGTTGGGATGATCTTCTATAAGGTTCTTTGGAAGATTCATTGTGATGATGATGTTGATGAATATCTGGGAGACTGATGTTGAGAGATAGATCAGGGAGATTACTAGTTGTGTTTGATTTGGGTTTCTCTAGAAAAACTCCTTCCATTGACATAATTAAAACAACCTTAAAGAAACCACTCTCCTCCTATTGCTACTGATGATGATGATGATGATGGTTGTGATGATGATGATGATGATGGTGATGATGGGTGATGACTTTTCTTTTGTTTTTTCTCTCGAGGGTTTGCTTCTGAATATAAAATGAATTTCTCTAAGGTAAAAAAAAAAAGGAAGAGGGGATTCTTTGGGTAAAGAAGTCAAAAGGGTGTCTGAAAGATTTGATTTTTTTTTTCAATCTTTCTCTCTCTCTCTCTCTCTATATCTCTAAAAGAAAAGAG
The DNA here is from genome assembly GCA_963667165.1 of Barbarea vulgaris. NCBI lineage: Eukaryota > Viridiplantae > Streptophyta > Magnoliopsida > Brassicales > Brassicaceae > Barbarea > Barbarea vulgaris. Next base: position 21,790,673 of record OY763891.1, on the reverse strand, counting down.
AAAGTGAGAGGGTTGAAGTTAAAGAGGAGCTTAGAAGAAGAAGAAGAAGAGAGAGAAGTAGAGTAATATTGGATCTTCTTAAAGAAACAAACATGCTCAAAGTAAGACGCAGAGGGAGAGAGAGAGAAAAAAAGGAGAAAAGAGAGAGGTATGTGTGTTGTGAAGCAAAGGCAGAAGAGAAAAAAAGGAATAAAACTAAATCCAGGAAAATTAAAACAGGTAAGCGAGAGATATGTGTGCGTATATATGTATGTATGTATATGTGTGTATGTATGAGATGTTCTTCCTCGAGAGTATATCTTGGAAAACGATAGTTGAGAAAGGGTAGAATTGTAATTTGGTATATTTTATATAGAGTAAGCTTTTTTATTTTTATTTTTATTTTGTGATGGCATTTTTAATTTCTCCCTTTTCACCTTTGGTTCTCACCAAGCAACAATATTGAGAAAAATAAAAACTATATATGTAGACTATTTTAAGACTTGATTAATGATAAAATTTGTAAAATAAGAAGATTTATAATTTCATTTCAGTAAATGGAAATTTGTTAAGTTTCTATAAACAAAAGAAAAAGAAATACCAAAATAAGTTATGATGAAATATAGTATGGATTTACGGAAATTCAAATATAAATTTTAGCATTCTAAACCCACCGTTCTCATTGATAAAAAAATATATACACCTTGAAAAATGTATACATGATAATGGTTGACCCTTAAAAATTAATCTTAGTACAAACCTTAACAATTTGAGTAATAAATAAAAAAAAACTCCGTTGGCACAAAATTACTATTTTTTGTTTTTTGACGTCTATTATATGCTCACAGATTATCATGAAGATAATAATTAAAAAATGTTGGAGAAGAGTACAAGAGGAGAGAGAATAAAGGGTCGCTCTCTTCTGTCCTATCTAATCTATAGTCAAAGCAAAAGCCAAAGTTAAAATAAATTAATTAAAAACAAGAAGAAAAAAACAAACATAACTTATAAAATAAAAATAAAAATAAAAATAAAAATAGAGTGCTTTGATTTTGGTACCCCGGAGACGACGGGATACATATGTTGAGAGAGAGAAAGAGACTGTCTCCTCTCTGACTCCTTTTTTTATTTTCTCCCCCACTCTCTTCGCTTCTCACTTCACTCTATTTCACATCTTTTTTAATATTTATATTTTTTTTTTAAACAATTCTTATACAATTTTGGAATCAAACAAATTCAAGTTTCTGACCGTAGATTGTTCAACTATACCTAAAGAGATAAATACACATTAAATATCAGTACGTTCTTGAGTTTATGAATAGCTCGTAGATATTGTAGACTATTAAATCAACCGGTTCATTGTTTGACCGATTTGTCAAGTCTATATTAGAGCCAAATCAAAGTGTGATCTGTCGCTCTAATTATCTTTTCACTTTAGTCTATTTATATTAGGAATCATTAAGACTGTTTTAGTACTATGTTTTTTTATTCCATATCTTTGACTTGTTTATGTCGTCCATCTTATTATATGCATTCTACTATTTGTATTTTGTTTAAACACTGTAATTTCACATTCACATTTTTGCATTTTCAACTGTTTTACTTTATTTACAAATAACAATTACGAAAGTTTGTTGAGTTTAATCTATTGACTATTCTACAATATTTCAGTTAAAACAATTACACATGTTTAAATTAATAGTATTTTACTAAATATTCAGATTTTTTTAAACAAATTTTGTTATTTTCTCCCACTTTTAATTTAAAATATATAGTGTTTTTTTGCCATTTTGTCTTCATATCAAACCCTTGTATTTTTGTTGGTTGTTTAAATAATTGAGAAATATGCTTCCGAATATAGAAAAAAACATAAAAAGGTATAGTCTTACAAAACTTTTCAAATGCATACATACTGCATACATGCAAGATACATATACGCACTCATGTGTACAATACAGACGTTCCGTATGTATGTGTGTAATATAACACTTGAATTTACTATTGTTTTAGAATATATATACACACACTCATTAGACTTAAGAAAATATTCAGCCAAAAAGTAGATTTTGTTTGTTTCTGTGGGTAAACAAAAACAAGTAAACTCTAAAGAACCTAAAGATTTGCTTCTAATTCCCTTTTCATTCTCCCAAATATTCCTTCTCATTTTTTTTTGTCAATTTAATAAACTCTTTTTATATTCTTCCTTCAATTGTCTTCCAAGAAAAATTTAACTATTCTCTCCTCACATGATCATCAATAAACGTAATCTTTTATTTATTCAACCATCTCGATAGATCATAAATGCTTGAAATAAAAAAATAAAAAAAATAATAAAATATGCATATCACCAAAATCAAAATAAATGATATTTTCCGCTTTAATAATAATACTTTTCTCATAATAATATAAATACAAATACGGAGAAAAAAAAAGCTTTTATACAGTACGCTTGCAGTTTTCAGACGTTTGCTGCATGTGATTTAAATAAGATAATAAGAATCTATATAAAGAAGTACTTTGGATTAAACCTAATATTACTGTCCTAGGCTCCTAGCTATATTAAAGTATTGTTTTTTAGACGAGGTCCATTTCTAATTTTGAATTAGTTTTCTAAAATCCCTAGGCTACACTAAATTTATTTTATTCTTAAGTTAATAGAAAATAAATTTAATTAATATATTTATATATATATATATATATAATTCCTATATTTCAAACTTTAGTAGTAATATTTATTTTGGTTTTCTGTACGAGCTAATTTCCTGTCCCTCAGCAAGCTACATTTATACTTTTGAAATTTTTTTTTTTTTAATAAATTCCTAGGCTCACCCAAAGGATTATCATTAACTAATTCATTAATTCCTATATTGGGAACTAAACCCTTTTCAGTTTATAGTTAAATAAAGAACTAAAGAAGCATTGAAACTAGAGAGCAACGAAGCTTGATTTTTGGCGTAGTTATTAACGTTTGATCGGATTCCGTGTCACATTAATTTCTCGAAGGACATAAGCTTTCCTTTTGCTCTTATGTTTTATTCTTCCCTTTATCAAAATCTCAGTTTCTATAAAAATCCAAAACTTTTCAATTTCTCAGCGAATAAAAATATAAATTCAGAAAAAATTGGATTTTTGTTTACGGAAACAGTTGTTTTGAATGGCTACGACAGTCAAAACTATGCGATCACTAAAATATAATTATGGTTGGTGCAGTAAAGTCAGAATTTTAGTCTTTGGTTACACAAACTATCAAAACAAAAAATCGTATTTATAAAGACAAAGACCATCAAAATTGTTTCAACGATTTCAAAGTAAATGAACGAATATACTTTAAAAAGTTTAGGGCGAGTTATAATATTACGAATTAATTTGATCGATCATTTAGGAATGAATGTATATGTCTATTTCGAATGACATTTTTATATGAATAATTAGTTAATTCTACAGTTTATGAACCAGCAGCACAGTGGTAAAATGGTGAAATATTCATTATGTGTTTACAACATTATAGGATTCAAACCTTTTCATTGCGATTCAGTTATGGTTGAAACATTGTTAATTAATGTGTTAAATGATTTAATTATCCGTCCTTTCACAGTTTTTAGATATGGTATGGATTTCAGTTTAGAATTCTTCTGTTATACGTATCTCACGTTGATTATATTGATGTTTATTTCATTAATATTATAATTTTGATATAGTGGATATAAAATTGCTTAATTTTTATATGTTTCTAAATGAATTTGAAACTTTATATATATGGTAGATTTTTAAATCCATGTGCAAATAATATTTTTCTTTTACTTTAAAAGCTATTATATATTAAATATTAATTAAATAAACTTCCAAATTTGATATAATTACTTTAATGACTATTTGAATGATTTGATATGCATTGAATTAATATTTTGCAGTTTAGCTTAAATTAATTAAACTGAATATATTTTAGAAGAAATATATCATAATTTATGATTTAAAAATTTTGGATGGGAAATTTTGTTCTACTTTTTATATTTTCACGTTTTCATAAGATAGATGTCAAATTTTAATGTATGAGTGTAATAGACTATATAAATTAAAATTATGTCAAAAGCAAATATAAAATATATTAGTCTCCTATACGAGTACGAGCAATAAAACAAAATAGAGTAGACCATTTGTCTAAGAAAAAGTTAAAATGAAATTCCTTGTATAAAAGGGAATATGTATGCCAAATATTTGTATTATGTATGGAACTAGGCCACAATGAATGGGTCATATAGAAAATTATGAAAATGGCTTAGTTTAACTTTCTTTAGAAAAACATCTCTTTTTTTAATAGTGGGATCTCTATTATTTTCCTACCAAATTAATACCCACGTGTCTTCCATTCATTAGTTGGAATTTTAGAGATATAATTTATGTAGGTCCATCATATATATATTTTTATAACTTGGGTGATCCGGTTCAACGGACACCATTAGTTCCGAGTCAGGTCGCGGAAACATTTACTCCCTACCTGATTCTCAGGTCAACATGTCATGAGATCCGACTAATCCCGCGGCCCCGAAAGACCATGTGAATGCTCCGATGGTCAAGTGGAAATAAATAGAGAGTTTCGCTTGAGGGGAATCGATCTCTGGCCTGCACCAACAAAGCAACTCCTCCTCAAATATAACCACTAGACTACCACCACTTGGTTTAGGTCCATCATATTGCATGCATGTTTTTATAAGTTTATTTCTTCTTTTTTTTCTGTGTTTTTTGCTACGTGCATTTCAAATTAATTTAATGATTTTTGACTACTGTCAGTAGATTGGGATTTAACAAACAAAAAAATATATTCCCTCCGTTTCATATTAGTTGTCGTTCTAGGTTGTTTTACGTAAATTAAGAAAACAATTGATTTTTCTCTTTTACCCTTAATTAATATTTATTTGGTTTAATTTTATTGGTCAAACATTAAAACAATAGGGACATAACTGGAAAATTTTACCAAACATCTGCATTGAAAACCTAAAACGATAACTAATTTAAAAAAAAAATTAACTCTTAAAACGACAACTAATTTGAAACAGAGGGAGTATATAATAAGTTCCATTATTAGCATTCAACTTTATAACAATTCTTGAAAATCATAGACTATAAAACAATGAAAGTTTGTATACACAGAAAAACCCACATCATGATTCACGATTAATGTACTAAGATTGTTGACTTGTGTAGTTAAGAATCTTGAGATTTTTTTAAAAAATGTGGAATGGAGCGACGAGATCATAAAGAGGGGGGGGGAGAGAACTTCATTTAATTAGTTATTTGGAATTGGTAAACTTATGCAATTTTACAAAAACAAATGTCACAGATTAAAAAAATAATAATCATTCTATCGTTCTATATAGGTTAATTAATAGCCAGAAATATAAATATGCAAATTGTCACGGCGCATTCAAGATCAAGTCCGTCACATAATGCTCTTGTCTTTCTTTTCTTTTTGCTAACTATGATGCTCTTGTGACAACGGTAAAAAGAATTAAGAAGAATAATAAATTAAATGTTAGCATGAAATTATTCTCGTTTTTATTATGAAAAAGCATTAATTACTAAATGTGGATAAATTGCACACTAGATGGATCTATAAACGTGTGATAATAATGCATGGACACGAACGTACGTCGGTGAGTGAGATCCAATATGACAAGTAATTAAACAATTAATGCTGTTTTCTATTTTAAATTTACTGAGTTATAAAAATAAATAAATTATCACTGCACGCATTAAATGGATCCAACAGAACGTGAGGTTCCATATTGTCTAAATTAATAATTTACACCTTTTTGGAATATATCGGAGAATGAAAGTCTCCGTTGATTCTACCAATCCGTTGACGTTCATATCTCTTTGTCACACATTCTATTTATTTTTTTAATCATTTTTTTCTTCTTACGTTGTAGTATATATAAATCTGTATCTTGTCTTAAATCATACTGTCTTTTTTTCTACTTTAATTTGAAATTTTCCTTACTTAAGTATTTCAAAGATATGTAAGATTTACCCAAACATATTTGGTTTGATTCTGTTATGTTTTTTTCAATGCTATATATAATTCTTTTTCTATTTAAATTGATCCAATAACAGAAATACTTAAATACTCAACTTCTCAATTGTGGGTTTATTTGGAATGTGGGATATGCATATATATAAATAACAAACATAAGAAAGCATTCCTTAGTATTAGTCAGAAAGTATTTCAAACTCAGGATAAGCAGTGTGGTGACTTTTCGCAGAGAATTCCACTCTGTAATACTTCAGTACGTTCTTATTTTAAACTGATTGGATCAGCCGATAAAATTTATCAAATAAAAAAGAAAGCATAAACAAATATCAGTAGAATCTAAATATTCGTAAAAGCTTTACAAATCAATCCAATCCATCAATAACCCATACTTAGATTTATACATATTGTCACATATGCAAAAAATGGTCATGATCTATCGGTAAAATACATGCATTTGTACATATATAACTAACTACTGTTGTATATTTATTTGGTATAGTAGATCTGAAATTCAATACGAATTTTGATTCGAAAATGAATTATGGTTATATAATAAATAAATGAGAGTGTTTAAAAGTGTGTCTTTAGTGGAAATTATTCAAGTAGGGCAATGAAAAATAAATGAGAGTGTTTAAAAGTGTGTGTTTAGTGAAAATTATTCAAGTCGGGCAAAAGGCAAGACTTATATGTAGCTGCCTAATAAACCCAGCTGTCGTCCTCTGTCTATATGTATGTTGAATATTAATCTAACTTTTTGTAATGGACCCACATGTTTCTTGCATTCTGTTACCATTATAGAAAAATTGTCCTACACATATTAGAGAGAAGAAAAACAAACTTCGGACTAAAAAGAATCATTTACTCATGTGTCTTAATACTTATCTAGAGAGGGAAAGAGATAGTGATTAAGGAATTATAAGGAATAATCGACCCCATCGGAGCGTTTTGCAAAAGCGTTTTCTTGTGTGCTATCTCAAATTTTAGTAAATATATAATAATCATGACATAATATTTTATAGTATTGATGATTATTTTCTTAGCTATTGAAAATAATTAAACTTCGAGTATACAAATCTGTTTGACAATTAAAAAAAAAAAAAAAAAAAAGAGAATACAAATCTAGAAATAAAATCCAAAAAACATTATTATTATGACGTCAAAAGTTAAATATCATACATATATAACCAGATGTGCTCAATTTCAACTTTATATTATTCATCAAATAATTATTATTTTTAGATATGGTTGAGTATACTATCTTACTGTGTAGTATGATTACTTATAAGATATTTCGTGTGAAATAAAAAAATAAAAAAATGCAAAGAATGTTGGTTTCACCACCTATCTATTTCCAAAGTATTAATCACTAGACTAGTTTGATGAAAACCATGGTGATGAAAATTATACTAGTATTGTCTTATGCGTCAATCTTTTCAACTCTTTTTTTTCTTTTTTATTTTTTCATTTGGGCATTAATTGGTTTTTGGTATTTACATGGGAATAGCCCAACATGATTTATTCATCATTGTCGTGAACAATGATATATAATACTATATGCTTTTTCACTTCTTCTTTCTTTTTCTTTTTTTTTTCTTCTTTTTTTCGTCTTCCTTTCACTTTCACCGTGCAAAAATATCCCTCTCAACTCTCAATTGGCCATTATAGTTGGAGAATAAAGCGAATATGAAAATCTTCCATATTTTTGTTTAAAGAAGCACCCAAAAAATACTTTTAAGTTTTACGTATTTTGAAATATCATCTTAGGGCTATTTTGGACCCACCACTTTATGATATGCAAATAGCAAAATTTCTAGAGTTGTGAATTAAATTATTTCATTCCCTTCCAATCTCAAAAAGAAGGAAACAAGAAAAAGGTTGACATTATTATCCCCTTTTAGATTTTGTAAAGTTATAGCTAAGAAGCTCTATATATTTCCTATCACATAATGAAGTTGCACTGTTTGCACGGCTAAGCCGGGTGAGAGAAAAAAATAGAATATAAAGATTAACTTAAATTGAAAAGATTTTTCTTGTGATACTATTTCGGAACTATATAAGATATTTTTACTTACAAAACAAATTCACTGAAAAAAGTTATCATAATTCATTGGAAAATAAAAGGTTTGAACGTTGATCACTAGCTAGTAATCAATCTCCCAATAATACGAATATCATATTTGTAAGGTAGGTATCAAAATTGAACAAATTCTAAATAGAATTTTAGGAAAATTTTAATTGGAACTAACACTCCAACAAATGGTTTAATTACCGAAGGTAACTAAAGAGAAACTTAACTTATCATAGAGTTTATTAAAATATAAAATATAATCATACTCAGAGATATACTAGTCCTAGTTGTTATGAAAAAAATCAAACAAAAACTTCGATAACATTAATCGAGAGTTCTTTTTTTGGATAAAATAGAAATCCCTGTTATATTATTTATTTCGCCGAAAATCGACCACTCTATGCCAATTGTATTCCCTCCTATAGGAATAAATTTAAAGAAAGAAAAAAAAGAGATGGGGCCTAAGGAATTGGCAAATTGTACCATGGGTTGGTTCAAATGCAATGGACAAGACCGAAGATTGGGGAAGAATGAGATGTGGCATGAAGGTGTTGTAGTTGTCTCATTAACCAACAACAGTCATAGAGAGAGGGATGTGATGTACATTGTTCATGAGGGGGTCCATATCTTTATATTTAAATTTGTTGAATATGTATCTATATCGCAAAGTTCTCTATATCTCTATTATTTTATTGTGATTAATAAATAAAGTTAGAATATTATGAGGGTGAAAGAGCACACAACACCAAAGAATGTACTGTGACACCCACCAACATCTCGTAACTATAATACATATATTGTACTTACCATACCGACTATGTTCCAAACCATATACCGGGTTTTACATTTATTCTTGTCTCTTTGATTTTTCTTTCAACCTCATGAGCTAGTCATGCCTCTGTTTTTTTTATCTATTGGTTTTGAATTCAGGTTTGGAAATATTTGGTTGTTAGACATGGACCGATAGACATGCTCAGCCTAATGAATGATCGTTGTGACTATAATTGCATATTAAGAATATTTTATAGATATCTGACTATACATTTTATTTTTATATCAAGGTACGTATATCTACATGTTAAAACCTGATTAGATCAAAAAAAATTGAGCAAGATTTGTAACAACAAAAAACTTAATTCCACAATCCTCTTTATATTTATTCATATAAACTGAGATGTCAAAAGAAACTAACAATTTGAATATTAAACTAACAGTATAAATTAATCCAACAATCTCATTGGAGGGCCATACAAATTGCTTCAGAGACGAAGAGATTGAGAAGCAGATCCGTCTCCGAAGAAAAACCACAAGAAAGCTAAATTTCATGGCATTGAAACAGATAATAAGTAGAATTGGCAGTACAAAACAAGTAGTTTCTCTGTTCGGTTTTTTTTTAGGGTTTTTAATGAAGATTCTTGACTTTGGCAAATGTTCTAGTGCTTAGAAATGTTTATAATTTGGTAAGATATTCTTCTCATAGATCGTCCTAATATTCAACCGTAAATTGAATCATGTGCAAATGAAAGATTAAGAAAGGCAATAATAACAACAACAAACGCAATCTATAAGCACGTCACATTTATGAGAGTTTTTTTACAACAAACTCTATCTATAAACCCATCACATTTATGGGTACGTTGATATGGAATTTTCTAAGTAGGTGTGAAATTTAAATGAGCTTTTCCGCAAGATGTTAAAAAGTGGGCACTAAATAAAATTTTTTGACATAAGTGTTGGAATATTTAAAAAATTCCAATATGTAAAGACAGCATAAATGGATCAAAAATCTTAATTAATTGATGTAAGTTTAAGGTTGAGAGAGAGAAAGGAAAGAAGAAGAGGGAGAGAGGAAGAAAAGGAGCAATTCAATGAAAAAAGAGTGATAAATGTGAAGAGACAGAAGGGCACAGGACTTTTCTGCCCATTGCAGAAAAGATAGCCTGATGTGAGAGGTGATGAAATCATTTTGTAATCGATTGCTTTATGATTGCTCCTTTATTTATTTATTTATTTTCTTTTATTTTATTTTATAGAGAGAGAGAGAGCAGTTAATAACAAGTGAAAAAAAGTTATTATTGGGTTGGAATTTGTATTTTTCTCTAAAGCTGTTACAAAAGTTGAAGAGAGAAAAAAAAGGGGGGGGTAAATATCCAATAAATAAAGTGCTTTTCCCAAAGCTTTTTTCCCCTCTGTGTTCTCACTTATATAAATGTAGTATTATTTATTTTCTGACAAATAAAAATAAAAATAAAAGATAAAGTCAAGGGAAGAGAGAAAGGAAAAGTAAAAAAAAAAAAGCTGCAGGATGATGAAGGTATAATGACTAAATGATAATCGAATTCGAATGCATGCATGCATTGCATTGTCCTATATACACACAACACATACCACAGTAACTTTATACTAACTTTTGCTGACTCGTTTATTTTCAACCCTTTAAGCATTTACTTCTTCTCTACTTCTTGTTTTTATTTCATTAAATCCCCAAAGCATTCACTTCATAAAGCTTCTTCCAAACTAGTACTATATGTACATGTAAATATGCATGCATGTCAATATTAACATGTTGATAATTTTTTTTATATAGTATAACTTGGTAAATTTTAAACCAAAGTCTAGTACCAATTAGCCAACATTGTGGAACCACAATATAAAAATGGACCTGGATTTTTAAAATAAAAAGTTTTTGTCGGACCAAATCATCCTACAGTAGTTTACAGCTTTTAAATTTAGTCTACGCTTGATGCGAATTGGTTTAGGACTCCTAATTTGAGTCTGGTCTCAAAATCTGAAATCATAAACACAAGAAGTTAATAATTGAGAAAGAAATTGATGAACTAACACTACAATATGGAACTGACCTGAAAAATTCGAATTCTAGTCGGATTTGGTCAAAAATCAAGATCTTATTATTAGGCCCATAAGATAGTCAATCCCAGCCTTTATGTTTGAAGCATATAGTATTGGGCTTGGAGCCTGATTCTGAGCAGTCAACGCTTGAATTGGAAAAAATCAAAATTAATTGATGAACAGAAACTAAAGTCTCTAAGATAGTGCCCTAAAGAGAGGTGTAGTTGAAAAATCAAGCCAGAACCAAATGTTAAAGGTTCTTAAGAGGCTACCATAATAAATAATGATTTGAAGCCGAGTAGAAAAGAATATCAAACTTTTAAGAGTTTCTTTTTCTAAGTATCAGACTAGCATAAGATTATTGTACTTTGATTTGTGTCTCCAAGCATCTTGTTTAGTTTATTATAGAAAAGGCTCTCTATATTATAAGGTTGTAAATTTGAGTCCATAAAACTGAAATGGATATATCAGTTATCAGAAAAGGATTCTATCTTTCTCTATTATCCAGTTTCTGTTTCGGTATGCTCGATCGGGCCTAGTTTTAAGTGTAAGGATTTTGGGCTGAATAGTAATGGAGAAGTCTGAAACTTTTGCAAATTTTGTGTTTAACTTTAAAGATTCCAGTTTTTTAGGAAAATTCTGTTTATTCAGTTCGACTAGACTTTGGTTAGTTTTAAATGTCCGCTCGGTGTTAGAGAAAGAAAAAAAACTAATATTAATCAAATTGTAAGCAAAGTTCGGTTTGATTTCTATCAAACTCAAAAGTTTAATTAGGACTAGAACATAATAAAGTAAGATATGGAGAGCTATATCATTTTCAGAAACAATTTTATAAGACTTCAGATCAAACATTTTTAAGCAAAGAACAGATTGATAACAGTTTCATAATGAAAATTAGACGACAGAAGAATGAACCATAAACTGATATAAAGAGATTCCTCGATGTTTCTTCCTTCATGGTTTCCAGAGAATTGTGGATTCAGCAATCATGGAGGTCACAGTGTAAGGATCCATGTTGGAAGCTGGCCTACGATCTTCAAAGTATCCTTTTCCAGCCTTCTCAGTGTCGCGCCCAACCCTAATGGATGCTCCACGGTTTGCCACACCCTGTACAAACCGGTTTAGTCAGACCATAAACCCTAATAATCAATGGAAACTCTTGTCACTGTTTTTAAAAAAGGCTAATTGGTTTAGTAAGATCCTTCTCACCCATAAGAAAGTGTTGATATCAGCGGTCTCGTGTTTTCCAGTGAGCCGACGCTCGTTGCCTTCACCATAAGCAGCGATGTGTTCCTTGTGACGCAATCCAAGCTTCTCTATCGCTTTCTTTATGACCTCGTATCCTCCATCTTCCCTCATTGACTTGGTACTGAACAAAAAGAAAAACCCATTTCAGTAAACCATAGACACAAAGCAAAAATCACACAAACAGAACCAAAGCAGAATCTTCTAAAACACAAAAAAAAAACCTGTAATTTGTGTGTGCTCCTGCACCATTCCAATCTCCCTAAAGTAGGAAAAAACAAACAGACTAATTGAATGAGTCTTAAAGAACCAAAGATCTATATGTTAACTGTTTTATGGTTAAGGTAAAAGAAACAAACCGGAATTGGTTTAGGGTCAAGAGACAGAACAACTCCAGCCAGTTCTGTGATCCTCTGTTTTAACATAACCCAAGAAACAGAGTAAACGAGAAACAGCGGGACACTAATGTGTATGAAATCGCCATGAGTCATGAGTGTGTTGATATATATACCTCTAGGATGTAACGAGCGACCCCGACCTGATCGGCGGCAGCGATTCCGACGGTGGGACCGACTTGGAATTCCCACTGAAACCAACACAAGATCAGTTTTCACAGATTTGATTTCTTGTTCTGAAATCGATCAATAAAGGGTAAAATCAAACCTGGCCGGGCATGACTTCGCCGTTAGTGCCACTGACATTGATTCCGGCGTAAAGACAGGCTTTGTAATGAGAATCTACGATGTCTCTTCCAAAGGCTTTGTCTGCTCCAACTCCACAGTAGTATGGTCCCTGTTTTCATTGTGAACGATTTGAATTATTTTTGTTCTTTGAGCACAATTAGAATTTTTGGATTGAAACTAAAAAAGAGTATTATTGTGAAAAGGTTCGCCGGAGAAAGCTTTACCTGAGGACCTGGGAAGCCACCGACTGGCCAACCTACCGGCCACTTAATATCCTTTTGCAGCAAAGTATACTCTTGCTCAATTCCATACCTGAATTTCCATATTTTAATTTTTTTTTTATTTTTTTTTTTTTTAAACTTGATTAATTTTTTTTTAAAAAAGTGGATTGGAAATGAAAAGAGTTCAAACCAAACACGAAACTTATCGCAAATGATCATAAAATGTTTTTCTTTTTTCTTTTTTTTGGTACTCAAATGTTCAAATTTCATAAAATGTTTTCATAGAGTGTTCACATGATAATTATAAAACTTTATTTTGAAATTTTTACCATGATGAAAAAAAAGTTTACCATGTTTCTTCGGCGACAACGTTTGGGTCGCTAAAGATCTTGGCTGCCGCATGCCGTTTGTTTGTCGGGATTGGCTCACCGGCCGGTGTGTATGCGTCACACATCACCTAGTCCCAAATTAATCCCCAAAAACAAAATAAATATTTTTGAAAGAGAATTCAAGAATACCATAAATAAATTATTTTTCATTTACAAGGATGTTGTTGCCTCTTCTGAAGGGGTCTTTGAAGATAGCTTGAGGGCTAAAAAACACATACAAAAACCGAAATATTATTAATCGAGGATTTATAAATTTAATTAATAATTAATTGTTTAAATTAAATTGTGAAACATACTAGAGGATGACTTCGCTGTCATCGCCGGGAGCTTGGCCAGTGCTTGAACCGTCGTAGTTCCATTTGGGTAGCTCCGATGGATCCTTCACTGGTCCCGACAAAGTCTGCAATAAAATCATTTTCCTCTTTTTTTTAACGACGTGTGCTCTATAAAAAAAAAAATCAAATTTTAATATTTACCCTGGCTTTACTTCTCATATCCAAGCCTGATCCACCAATCCTATTCGTCAAATAACAAAATAGTAATCAAAATGTTTAGTCAAACCAAAATCTTTCAACTTAGTATATCGAACAAATCAACAGAGCATTTAACTTTTTAAAGAAAACTTCAAAAGAGAATCTCTCGACACAAACTCAACTTTAAACACTAAAATTTACGGAGAGCGATGAAGAAATTTACGAACCATATGTACTCGGCGATGATCTGGTCAGTGGAATCGGAGAGATCTAGATTTATCAAATCTGCAAGAGCCGACATATTCTTAGGAATCTAAAAAAATAATTAGCTTTTTTGATGTGTGTATAAACACTAAAGAGATTCCAAGTGTTTATATAGAGGGAGAGGGAAGGGGGTAGGTGTGTGCTTGACTTTGCTACGCTGTGGAAATTAATTTTGGTAAAAAAATACGGAGAATGCAGAAATATCGGACTATTATTGGAAATGCGAATTATCAGGAGATTCTGGCTTTAAAAGATTCTACATGCAGTATCTTTTTCTCTTTTAGCCGTTTTTGATATTAGAAAACTCTGTATTTTCACATATTTGTTCCCATTTAAATAAAGATATTAAAAAGAAAATACAAATGTTGACCTCATACCGTATAAAGATGTCCACCTAACCCTAGTTCTCTTTCAATGGAATATTTACCAAACTTCGGCCTATGTAATTTCGATCGAAAATAATAAACAGGTACTAGTATCATATATCGAAAATGGAACACAATCGAATCTTTACAGAGAGAGAGGGTAATATATGGGAAGTAAATAAATTAGTTTCAATCACTAATTTTTTTTTTTTTTTTTTTTTTTTTTAAGTGGGAAATTGGGAAGAGAGCGTTAAATAAATTAGTTTCAATCACTAGTTTAGGTTTATCCGAAGACAACCAAAACGTCAAAGATTTAAATAAAAAATAATCCGGATATTTTGGACCCTCTGTTTGTTTGTTTATGAAAATTTATGTTCAAGTTATCTTTCTTCTTTTTTTGTGTGTCTATGATAATTTAACTTTTGGACCAAAACCCTGAATATTTGAATTATAAACCCTGAGTTTGAATTATCGTCAAGAAAAGATAACATATTGAATATCTATATAAAATTACGGCAAGAAATATGTGTGTGTGTGTGTGTTTTCTTTAACAAAAAAAAAAAGAAATATGTGTTTGCATTAAAAATGCGTCACCAAACTTTTCCTTAAGTCGTGGGGGATCTAACATATGAGTGGTGAGCGAAGATTCCACTAATTTCCAGATCCAAACTTAGCTTCGAAAGATCCTTTCTTAAGGAATCTCTCACGACCACGCTCTTCGTCTGCACGGGTAGTATGTTGGGCGCTGTACACTTAAAAATATCCGAATTAAATTTGTATTGTACAAAAGATATTACTTTAAACGAAAAGGTTTATAAATCATTTTTAAACCATTCCTAAGAAAAACAAAAGTATATTTCCGTAGCAAACGGTAAAACAAAAATATATTATACAAAAATGTATATGCTCAGTCATTTAAATTCTCAGGGTAGAATTTATTATGAATTTCTTGCATATTAAAATATTCATACTATCTTTAGGCTTTATTCTTTTAAACAAATATAATTTGTTTTTCTATACACAGAGCAATCACACACGCTTAAAAAGATTCTCAGTTAGTTACTGATCCTAGTATTACTATTTTGATTTTTTTTCTTGTTAAGTGGTCCAAGTATGTCAAAGTTTGCTAATCCTGATATGTCCCATAAAAATTGATAATAAAGAAAAAATGAGAAGAATTTTTTTTTTTTTTTTTACATCTTTCATATCCGATTGAAATCTAAACGACTTAAAACCGAAAGAGCTCAGAATTTAGTTGAACATTATTTTAGTCAAATATATACTGTATATTGCTAATAGGAATCTAAATAGGAACTGATGTAAAAAGGGGAAAAAAAAATCTAAATAGGAACGTTATCAGACATAAACTATAGAATCAAACAGTACACAGAATTTGAATGTTATAATTTTTTAAGAAATAACTGAAACTAAAAATTCGAACTGTAACTATTATATTCGCATCATGCCTTTAGAATTGGGATCGAGATCGGTCTGTGCTATATTAGGTTTGTGATAATAACCAATTATTGCGATTGGTTTGTGGGTCATCATTGTGTTCCCGTGACTTTGGGGTATTTTGTATTCATGTCAACATTTTTCTTATTGTAAAACTAGATATATAAAAATTCGGAATCTCTTTATATTCTCATTGGTGGGAGAGTAGCCTTACTCCTCTAATCACACATACGTAGTCCCAACTTGTTATTTGATAGTGATAATAAGTTGGACCGATGGGTTGTTTTGTCGATCGGACATATATGTATTGTTCCTATCTTCCAACAATTATTAGTTTTAAAACCAAAAAGTTATTATTAAGTTCCCAAAATCATATGATGAACACAACATGATTGATAACCAAACAATCTGCATTTTAGCGTCTACTTTATTTTGAATTACATGTATTCCACATGTGGAATACAATTATATAAGTTATATATATATATATATATATATATATATTCTTTATAAGTGGTATATACGAAATTTTTTTCTAAATTTCACAGCTTGTTTATTGATTTGTTCTTTTAGAAAATAAGTTGTAGAGCCAAGCATGTAGTTCTCTTTGTTGGGGTCAGATTTCTTTTATCTATTTTCTATTAGCATAAAATAGATTCCCTTTCCAACCTAAGTTTGAACTATATCTTGACTATAAGATAAAATTCGGCACAACACAACTATATCTTGAAAAAATTCGGCAGTTCAAACATTAAACATTAAATTTTCTGGCGGTGGTCCTGTGTTTTTATAGATGGTTAAAGTGTTTCGAGTGGACATTGTTGTTTTAACTTTTAACTTTTAAAGAGTATTGATGAAAATGAATTAAGAAATAAACATATCGACATAGCGTTTAAAATGGTATGAGATGTTTCAAATATTAGCTAAATACTAATTCTTTATGGATATCATGATGTATAATATAATTGGTGATACGTAAACGCTAAGTAACATCAAAACAAACTCGTACACGACAAATATGAATTTCATAAAAATTCATCATGAGTCATTGTATATTAATAGCTATTTGAATTTGAATTTGAATTATATCATAGTCTTTCATGTTAGAAAATAATATTATGAAACCAAGAGGTCGTATCCCAGTGGTACTTGAGGGAGGTAATTCCCAATACGGTCCCGGGTTCGAAACCACTTGGCCACCCGGGCTAGCGTTAAATCGCAAGAATACGTGGAGTGCCGTGGGCCTCGTGGGATTAGTCGGTTGACCTCGGTCGCCGGATCCCCACGGTTAACAAAAAAAAAAAAATAATAATAATATTATGAAGAAGAAAAAATACATGACGTAAGAATAAGAAGAACCATTTAAAAACTTTATACCGTCGATATATGCTAGTTGGGTAGTATTGGCCCATGCAATCAAATGAGCTGCAAATTTAGTAATTTGATTAAGAGCTTATTCTCCTTAGTTAGAAGCATTTTATGGGCCGTTATCCAAAATAATATATTGGATTTCTATTCTATACAAGTTTGGGCTGCAACAAAACCGTTGGACCCATCAGTTCCAACTGAAATACATTAGAATTTAGAATAAAACAAAATTTGAAGATAATGAAATCTTATTCTTTTTTTTTTTCTTTTTTTTCATAATATTAAATTTTTCATAAATTTTTCACACATATAGAAATAGCAAATACCCCAATATATATGTTAAATCTTCCAAGAGTTGCTTATTTCCGATCAGACCAAAAGCAGTATAAAACTTGCTCAAACAAAGGGAAATTTCTTCTTCTTTTTTTTGCACAAAGAACATTACGACATGCTAAAATATTTACTGAGAGAAAAAAAAACACCTACGCTAAGAACACGGAGATTATTTTAATTTCGCATTAAACTATACCCTCTTTAATTAAAGTATTTATTATGAAATTATTTTATAGATCTCTGTAGATTTTATATTTGGTTTATAACATTATTTAAAATATAAATATCCCTATAGATATAGATACATAACATGAAAAAACCCGTTCAATATATTATATATATATATATATATATATATTCTGTCAGACGATTTCGTACCTAAAATGCAATATTGCTAAAATGCTAAATTACACATTAAATAGTAAATACAGGTATACAGCAAATTAGCAAAGATAATATTTTATGATTATCTTCTTGCTTTAAACAAAAAATATTGAATATTAAAATAGAAAGATTCTCTAGGTTTCTGTAAAAAGGTAAAATACAACTATTAACTTTTTCTTTCCATTCGCTACAGTCTGCAATTTTATAGTCTCTCTGTCTCTCTCTCCCCTCCTTCATTAATCTTCTCATAGCCGGCGAGAGAGAGAGAGAGACAGAGAGCTGAAATTCATGTGAGAAGATTTTCTTCCGACATTTTCTCTTTCCAAACTCTGTTCTACACGTAGTCGGAAAATACAAAGATTTTTTCCCGACAAAAATCTCAGAAAAAAACCCCATTCTTCCGAATCGATCTTACAGAGAAACAGAGGCATTCACTGTTCGAAAGGATTAATCTTTGGAAAGAAGAAGATGAAGAATAAGACCAATTTAGGTCTCTCCGTCTTCTTCTTCTTCTTCTGTCTCGTTTCCGTGACATCAGATCTAGAAGCTGATCGACGAGCTCTTATTGCTCTCCGTGACGGCGTCCATGGCCGTCCTTTGCTTTGGAATCTATCCGCACCACCGTGTTCTTGGGGAGGAGTCCATTGCGATTCGAATCGGGTCACTGCACTCCGATTACCCGGTGTGGGTTTATCGGGTCCATTACCAATTGCAATCGGAAATCTAACGAAGCTCGAAACTTTATCTTTCCGATTCAACGCTCTTACAGGTCCTCTCCCTCCGGATTTCGCTAACCTAACTCTCCTCCGTTACTTGTATCTCCAAGGAAACGCTTTTTCCGGCGACATTCCTTCGTATCTCTTCACTTTACCTAACCTGATTCGGATCAATCTTGCTCAGAACAATTTCTCCGGTCCGATCCCGGATAATGTCAACTCTGCGACCCGGTTAGCTACTCTTTACTTGGAGGATAATCAACTGACCGGTCCGATCCCGGTGATTACCATTCCTCTTCAGCAGTTCAATGTCTCCTCCAATCAGTTAAACGGGTCCATACCGGATCCGTTATCGGGTATGCCCAAAACCGCTTTTCAAGGCAATTTGCTCTGTGGGAAGCCGTTAGAAGCTTGTCCCGTCAATGGCACTCTGACGCCTGGAAAAGGCAAAAGCGACAAGTTATCCACCGGAGCTATTGTCGGGATAGTGATTGCTTGTTTCGTCGGGCTTCTCTTGCTTTTCTTGATCTTGTTCTGTCTCTGCAGAAAGAGGAAGAAGCAGGACAATGTCCAATCGAGAAACATTGAAGCAGCTCCTGTTCCCACCTCATCAGCTGCCGTAGCTAAGGACTCGGCTGTGGCTAATGTCCCTACTCCGGTGGCTAACGGTGGACCACATTCGTCTGAAAATGGTGCATCTAAGAACCCTGCAGCGAGTAAAGATCTGACATTTTTCGTGAAGTCGTTCGGCGAGTTCGATCTCGATGGATTGCTAAAAGCTTCTGCGGAAGTTCTTGGTAAAGGAACATTGGGATCATCCTACAAGGCGAGCTTCGATCACGGATTAGTTGTGGCTGTGAAACGATTGAGAGATGTGGTGGTTCCTGAGAAAGAGTTTAGAGAGAAAATGCAGGTTCTTGGATCAATAAGCCATGCTAATCTTGTGACAATGATCGCTTTTTACTTCAGCCGCGACGAAAAGCTCGTTGTTTTTGAATACATGTCTAGAGGAAGCTTGTCAGCGCTTTTACATGGTAAAGAAAACAAGACTCTCCGTTTTGAATTGTGCATTTTCGATTCTTTAGTTGATCATAGATTAGTTACAAAATCAATTCTTTTTTGAATTCTCAGGGAACAAAGGAAATGGTAGGAGTTCATTGAATTGGGAATCAAGAGCTGGAATAGCTCTAGGAGCCGCAAGAGCGATTAGTTACCTCCATTCGCGTGACGCGACAACATCTCATGGCAACATTAAATCTTCTAACGTTCTCTTGTCTGAGTCCTTTGAGGCTAAGGTCTCTGATTACTGTCTTGCACCTATCATCAGCCCTACTTCTACACCTAACCGCATTGATGGTTACCGTGCTCCTGAAGTAACCGATGCTCGTAAAATCTCCCAAAAGGCTGATGTTTACAGCTTTGGTGTTCTGCTTCTTGAATTACTTACAGGTACAAGACACACAATAGAGACAGATCTTGAAAACCGCATTTTCATCCAAAATGTGATTTTTTTTTTCTTTTGTATTGATTTGCAGGGAAATCTCCAACGCATCAGCAGTTACATGAAGAAGGAGTAGATTTACCGAGATGGGTTTCATCGATCACTGAACAACAAACACCGTCAGATGTGTTTGATCCAGAGCTCACAAGGTATCAATCAGACGGCAATGAGAACATGATCAGGCTTTTGAAGATCGGTATAAGTTGTACGGCTCAGTATCCAGATAGTCGTCCTTCAATGTCTGAAGTCACGAGGCTTATTGAGGAGGTTTCTCGTTCATCTGGTTCACCAGGTCCTTTGTCTGATTGATTTTTTTCTTTTTCTTTTTCTTTTCGAGGTCTAAAACTGACCGATTTCAAAATTGTTTGGTCTAAAATTTGAATTTCATTAAATAGTTTGTTCGGTAATTCATCAAGGCAGTTGTGAGATATGTTGAAGATTTTTTTTTTTTTTTTTTTTAATTTTTTAATAGTTTGAAGAATTTTTTATAAAAATTTTAAAGATAAATTGTTTGAGTGTGGAACAAAAGTATATTATCGCATTTCTATTGGCCGCCCCATAACTTTGAATTTAATTCATCAAACATTCACTATCGACTGTTTCTTTCTAACCAACTATGCAATAAAACGGCAGAAATAAAAAAAAAGAGAACTGTTTGTCAAATTAATAAATTATAGAAGTTGACAGCAAATATGAGATTTTGATATATTGTTTCGTTCTTTCTTCTCCCAACTCCGACCAATCATAAAAAGTCAACGACAAACATTTTTCTGTCTTTCTTCAATTTCAAGTGTAAGCTTTATTGTGACTAAATACATATTACAAATTCCATGAAACAATTATGATTTTTGGTAACGGGTCTTTTTTTTTTTTTTTTTTTTTTGGGTTAAATTGGTAACGGGTCTATTCAAATTTCTTTGTCTGAATTTGCCAAGTTAGTCCCCACCTTTCAAAATTCAAATTCGGATAATTTGTTAAAGCCATTAAAACAAATGTTTCTTCATCTTTCCCTTTAGCCTTTAAGTAAATTTCAAGGGACTCTTTTTAAGAATGAAAATAAAAGAAAGAATATCTTTATAAATTATATTGATCAAGACCTTTATCAAAAACAATAAGTAATATATATTGATCAAGATAATTAAGAAAAATATAAGGACTCTATGTATGAAAGAATTAGTTGAGTACATCTTATTTGTGTTGGTTGAGAGAACTTGAGATGTAACTAAAAAATGTTTGTTATAAGAGTTAGTTGATTGATGATTTTGGTTTAGTTTAGAAGTTTAAGCGAGATCGGTGGGAAATGTAACGGTGTCCCACATCTACACTTAAAATGTTTGGTTGGTCTAATTATATAGGTAAATCATTAAAGTTACATCAAATTTACCATAATCTACTAACGTAACTACTACATCAAATTAGTTAATTAATTACTCTTGCTTGTTAACTACAATTATGGGTGCTGCCACTTCTACGACTACGAGGGAAGGCTATATATTAAAAAAATAATAATAATAATAAAATAATTCAGTTATAACTTCTCGGATGCTGTTATACATTAGATCGACAGTATAACTGCAGCTGAATACAGTCTAAATTGGCTTAAGCAAATAAAAAATACAAACTATACAATTTTTTTAATGCCACCATTTACAAACTAAACGATTTAGGTACATGCCAAGGAAAATCAAAAGCAATTGGTTTCATTATCTATATCATTCCAATATAGTATTTTTTTGAAAACTGTTTCGTTAGAATTTAACATTAAACGCTTTTAAATTAGCAAAGCTTTATGATTGTGAGTAATTTTGCTATTAAGTAAAGCCTGGCGATTAAGTCACGCTACATAGTTGACAAGTCTTCTGAAACTTTTTAGAGTAGCTTAGTGACCCTTGTACATGAGATACATAGGTCTTTAATAGACATAGAGATTACAGTCGAAATCAGTCAAAAGCATTATATTTTCAAATTGAATTAACTGACATCAAAAACAATTTAGAGCAATTTACAATTTAGACAAAATCAGTCAAAGCGTATTGTTTGTGATAAAAAAAAAAAATTGTACTATTTGATTGCGACTATATATAAAATATATATATATATTTTAAATTACAATTATGACTTTCTGAAGTTAATTAAAGTATATGTAGCTTTTAGTATTTTTTCTATCTGAAATTATTATTTTTTAAACAATATGCATTATGTTGAATTTGAATTTATGTAGCAACGCAACAACGAAACCAGTATAAGTTAGTAGGTCGTTTAATAATTAAAAATATATGGTTCAATATTAATGTGATCAGTTTTTCAGGTGGCATGAATCATTTTACACCTAGTCATGGACACAGCCATTTATCTCTTGTTCTAACTCATATCCATGTGGGTTCACATGCGCATGTATATGTAAGTATATTTATGTTATTTAATTGTTACAAATGCCTTTGCCCAAGAAAATGCCACACATCTTATCTTAGGCTTACCCTGTCAAATCCATAAAAATATTTAAGCCTTTACAACTTGTGATTCATTTACCTAAAATCATAAAATCATAAAACTTGCCAGCTCATAAAAATCATTAGTGGACCCTTTTATTCCTTATATATTTAGTACCAAAATTTGTTTGAACATGGTTGCCGAATATGATAATAATCTAGTATTTTTTATCGTATGCGATAATAATTAAAAAAACCCAAAAAAAAAAAAATACCTGAGCTGGAAAATGAATTATTTGAGGTGCCATCAAATGTTCGCTCACGGAAAAAAAAAGTTAAACAGATAATCCAAATACAAGTTTAGTTGTAATAGAATAATATAACACAAAACTTAGTTTATTAAGTATAGTTTATTGCGTCAGCATAAAAATAAGATGCATATAAATGTGGATAAAACAATTATACAAACTCGTGATGTTTGGAAAAAATAGTTTTCTCGTGAGATTTATAAATTAGTTTCAGAGAAATATTATAAGTTTGAGACCGACAGGGAATAGAACATGGCCACCTCATCGAGACAGTATTGGACGCGGTTTCTCTCCAATGCCAATAATAATTATGCCAACAACAAAAAGTAAAAATAATTGCTGGCCCGTTTTTTTTTTTTTTTTTTTTTTTTCGTTTCGTACCGATCCACTAAAAGGAAACAAAAAAAGAACAGAAGAAGCAAATTAATTTCTTGGAATTTGTTAGATGCAAGTTAAGTTTCAGGCCGGTCCTGCTATTATTGAAATTTATCATGGGCCATTTCGTGAATGTGTGGCCCTTTTGTTAATATGGCCCCTTTATGGATAATAGACATGGCCCGAACTTCAAAATTGTCTTTTGAGGTCATATGATTAAATTGGACATATAAATAAATATACAGAATTTTTATACATAAATCTAAGTTAATACTGAATAGGACAACTGAGTCCCCCAGTGAATATCGAAGTGATATAAATAAATATATTTATTATTTTAAATCACTTTTACTGTCCACAATTTTTGAATCATTTTACAGTCCACAATTTCACATTTATATCGATTATATAGAACTTAAAATAGTTTCAAATGATTGAATAGATTACCGTAGTGAAATAATTATACAATTAAATGAGCTTTAGTAATAATAAATTTTTGGAAACATGATCTATAAATTTAGTAACTTTATAAGAATAATAGATATAAATATATATTATTTTCCCCTTGTTAATGATGACATTACTATAGCTTTCCAATTCCCTTATTCTAAACTTTACCGATAGAAATAATGACGTAGACGGGATTATAGGGAAGCGTAACACTATGATGACGTCATGGGTGGTGTAAGCTTGTGTTGGCACCAGAAACAAACACAATAACAAAGAAACAAGGCATAACGCACCAACAAAACCCCGCCAATCATATTATGTTAAATTGATTTTGGAAAATATTAAAAACCGATTCTCAATTATGAGATTTGAGTTTTAAGACCATAAGCAAAGAAAACAAATACGGATGATTGAGGTGTTTTTGTCAGAGGATAAAGAACTTTGCGAGAGTGGTCACACTCGCTTACACGTGTCTAAACCCACCAAGTATCGACTTCTATTTTCCTTATACTACAGAACAGAAGACATCGCATTTTTATTTGGGGTTTCACTCCAATAATATTGACTTTAAAATGTTGCAATAGGAAGTCCATATCCAAATGATGTTAAACTGAAACCAAGGTAGACTAGCTTGGCGCAAATCTGGCTCGATCTCGATGGAGCTCTGTAGTCTGTAGTGTAAACTATCGCTGAACCTTGGTAATGTTTATTTGCCGAAAAAAGTTGCAAATAAATAAAATTGACTTAAACTAAATATGGCGTGTATATAATGTACGTTTGAATTTTTTTTTCTTTTCCGAAATATAGTCACAGGTTGGGTTAACTAAAGTGTTTTCTATCCACAATGCTTTCATAATCTCATTACCTTAAATAGTTAAGTAAATTGACCAACTTTTGTTCAGTTTAATAATGGTATTCATTAGTTTACAACTTTATGGTTATATGGATACAAATCCGATAGTCCGTAAACCGACATCTATATGATTTATATTGATAAAATAAATAAATAATAAGCGCACTTATGAGTTATGAACATATGGAAAATATGGATAAAAAACATTATAAGGTTGGATAAAAAATATAATTAAAAGAAGTTACGAGAAGAAATGTAGGTCCACAAACCACAAACATAGTTTTGAAGTCTCATCAGCTCATTTCTCTATATAAAGGTTGTTGTGTAGCTTCTTAAGTCTTGGACATACAACATTATAAAGTAAAGTAAATATATATATATATAGAGCGAGAGGAGAGAGGAAAGAGATGGGGAGGCAACCATGTTGTGACAAAGTAGGGTTGAAGAAAGGGCCATGGACTATTGAAGAAGACAAGAAGCTCATCAACTTCATCCTCACCAATGGCCATTGCTGTTGGAGAGCTCTCCCCAAGCTTTCTGGTTTATTCTCTCTCTTTACTCCAAAACGATATTGTTTGCCATAGCTCATGTTCAAAAAGTATTAAGTGAACTTTTTCTAAACACTTTTTTTTAACCCTTTCTCTTACCGACGAAAACGATAGGACTGTTTTGATATATACAATAATTTTGTATGTAAAAAAGTTAACTTCTTGAAACAAGGTCCCTTCTTTTATTCAAGTTTCCGATTTTTTTAAGTAATATATATCCATGTTATTCCTACTGATTTCTATTATTTTTTTAACCTTTTTTGTTCATTGATTATCATTAGTTTTTAGGTACTATATAATACAATAGTTTTGCACCGGTCGATAATTAAACAAATTAGCGAAAAAGATTCAAGAAATACTTTCAATGCATGAGAATCATATTAGTTCCGACTTTGCTTTTAGCAATGGGATATTTAAAACATATTATTAGATTATATATTAATCATAGTGTTTTGGCTGGAAAAGTTGTAGTGTTTGATTATTTTGCATGGTCCTCACACGTTATTGATTTTTTGGTTCCAATTTGCTTTTCACTGGTTCATAATCAATTTTGGATTTTGTAGTTTAACTTTCAACTAAATTGGTCGTCAGTTTATAGCTTGGTTATTTGATTAAATGCAGGACTATTGAGGTGTGGTAAAAGCTGCAGATTAAGATGGATAAATTATTTAAGGCCTGATTTAAAAAGAGGTCTTTTATCAGAATACGAAGAACAAATGGTCATTGATCTTCATGCCCAACTTGGCAATAGGTTCATCTCTTTCTCTTGAATATAATTAGTATAATATATAAAAAACATTATTCAAATTTATAAACATTAATTTACTTACCTTAACTTTGACATGCTAACTAACTACTCATAATAAAAGTATAAAGATTATGACCACTAGATTTCATTATTCTTCAAGTTATTGAAGAAAAAAAAAAGTCACTATTCTTTTGCATGAAAGAGATTAAGGTTATCACATCTTTATTTACTCGTAATTCTTTGAACCCAAGTAGTCTAGTTTAGTTGGTCTGATGAAAATGATTGAACAGTTGAAAATCATTAGTCAAATTCTCATTTATAATATTATATATATTTTTTGTGTGCAGATGGTCAAAGATTGCCTCTCATCTACCAGGAAGAACTGATAATGAAATTAAAAACCATTGGAACACACACATAAAGAAAAAACTAAGGAAGATGGGTATTGACCCTTTGACCCATAAGCCTCTCTCTGAACAAGAAGCTTCACAACAAGCTCAAGGGAGCGAGCAAAGCTTAGTGCCTCATGGTGAAAAGAACCCAAAACAAGATCAAGAAGCTCAACAAACCAAAGACAAACAAGAACAACTTCAATTAATAGAACAAGGTTTGGATAAGAACAAGACATCAATTTCTAGTGATGGGTTTTGCATTGATGAAGTCCCATTGCTCAATCCAAATGAGATCTTGATAGACATCTCTTCTTCTCATCATCATACTAATGATGATAATGTCAACATCAACATTAGTAACTTTACTTCGCCCTCTCCCTCTTCCTCTTCTACCTCGTCATGTAAATCATCAGTACTGCCGGGTGATGAGTTCTCAAAGTTTCTTGATGAAATGGATATTCTTGACCTCAAGTGGCTCTCATCTGATGATTCACCTATGGAAAATATTGGCAAAGACGGCAAGTTCAATAACAATGTTGATATGATGAACTTGTGGGAGATCAATGATTTGAGCAGCTTGGATTTGTTTATGATTAATCATGATGATGATTTTGTTGGAAATGGTGATGGATGTTCAAGAATGGTTTTAGATCAAGATTCATGGACATTTGATCTCCTCTAGCTTTTAGTTATTCTTAATGGTTTTTTTTTTTTTGGTTTCTTTTAGATTTTTGTTTGTTTGTTTCTGAAGTGGGAGATTGTGTACATGTAATAAAGATTGCAATTGTGTAAATCCTTTTCTCTGTTTTTGCATTCACTTTTGAGATATTTTCTATGAAAAAATATAAAACATCATTATAGCTTAACCTCACATAGACCAATTGATATATATTATTTTATTAGTTGGATCTTGATCAAGTTCATAGTCTTTAAAATGAGTAACCAAAATGATTTTTAAAATGCAACGTACCCGCTGAATAATTAATCAAAATATAAAAATATACTTCCCATTGCATTGAGAAACTATATATAATTTGCTATGAAGGTGTGTAGTCAATGTCCACTAATGTGCAATCAGCCGATAAACAACCTCCATTATACTAGTCGGAATATAATAAAGTTCATTCTAAATATTTAAGTATTGTCAAAATCTAAAACCACTAAATAATTTTTTTTTTTTTTATCAATTTTATCACTCCATGGAGTCATCAATTATATATATCGTAAGATTAAGGATTAAGAATATCCATAATATATATATCAAACCTTAATCTTACGATTCATCGACGAAAGTTTTTTTTGTTTCCCCGGCTACTTATATATTTTAGTTTCCACTTGTACAAAGAAACTTTTGTTGAAAATTGCTTGAAAATACATAATATTATTAGAACAAAAGTGGTAAATACTAAATGATGATACAATGATGGCGTCATGGTGATGAAATCTATTGCTATATATTTATAGACTCAACAAATCAACGTCACAATCTTGATTGAATCTCTTCTGATTTATTAATAAACTCCACCTACCAAACATTCTCACGTTCAAACTTCAAAGCACTTGCGATGGACCATCGACCTCTACACTCAGTTTTTATATAGTTATATAATTTAGCTAAATGTAAATTGATTAATAAGAATGAACTTAGTTATTATACGAGTGTTTGGCGATTGAAATATCTGTTGTTAAAATATCTAAACTAATTAATCAAAAATACTAAAATTACTAAAAAGTTATAGGTTTCACACGTCAACACTAATATTTCTATTTTAATATATGAAAATATATTATTTCAACATGAATCAT
Organism: Barbarea vulgaris; assembly: GCA_963667165.1. Taxonomy (NCBI): domain Eukaryota; kingdom Viridiplantae; phylum Streptophyta; class Magnoliopsida; order Brassicales; family Brassicaceae; genus Barbarea; species Barbarea vulgaris. The sequence continues at coordinate 21,762,439 of OY763891.1, read as the reverse complement.
CGGGTTATCATCTTAAAATTTTTAATTATTTAACAGCGATTTTCTAAAATTTTAGTTTCTGATAATTGGTTATAAACTTTTTCTCATTTCTTTATGATTGGACTATCAATGAAAATCATAAAACTCTATTTTTTTTGTTAGATAAACTTTCATGTTAAAGTTGTGCAAATCAACCCTAACAAGTCAATTTTATCAATTCTAAAGTCACTAACAATACAATCACTATCTATATCAATAACGTGACACTGTTTCAGTCTGTTAAAAAATTGCCAAAAAATCAAAACGACATCGTTTTAGAAATGATACGATGCTTTTAATTAGGTAAAACAACATGATTTGTTTTTCTTATTTTAACATATATAATTCTATATGCTTAGATCTTTGAATCATAGTTCATTGTTATCAAAAGTTACGAAAATGACTAATTTTCTAGAATTTTTTTTAAAAAGTTGTGAATAAAACGAGAGATTTTGCGGAAGAGCTTCTTCTTCGTAAGATTCATCATTATCAACGTAATCTTCTTACATCAGTTTTATGTCCATTCTTCTCTTCTATTTTTTTTTTCATTTTCAATTTGATTTGATTTGATTCATCGGTTATAGTCTCGAGTGTTGCATGGAAAACTTATTCATCATGGATATGTCACATGCTGCAATTAGTTAAATATATTATATAATAGAAATAGATCAAATATCTTTAATAATAATACTATATACTTACGTTAATATATATATGAAATTTGTAAATGTAATCATCCTTTAGCAAAAAGACACGTGGCTGTAATTAATCCTACTATTACCATTAAAGAAAACAATAAGTATAGTATATAATTTATATAGGACCTCATAATTTGGGGCTGCGGTGGCTTCATAAGGCTGTGTCCATATGACCGGTCATGTTGTGTATAATGTACACGTGAATGGGATTGATAGACAAGTAATAACTACCTTTCACCGAACCATTTGTCAAAAAGAAAGATCGAAATTTCTTACTTTTGATTATCACAGACTTCGCAGTATAACATCATATTTCATTAAACATGTTTATGGTTATCAGTGGTTAACCTGATGAACTATGGTTCAATTTTTTCCACGGCAATTTTAGTAATTTTGTTAGTCATTATGAATATTTTAATGATAAAATTATTATTATTTTATAGTTTATGGAGAATAGTTTAAGGTTCGCTCTAAAATTTTCTGATTACCAAAAGACTTATCTATATTATTTTAAATATTATATTTTACTTGATATCTGTTTGGAGTGAAAAATATATACATAATAATACAATCTTTTTAAGTATGAAAATCTAAAATATAGTACTAATTTTCACCTTAAAAAAATGCCATCATTACATAAACATATTGACCGTCGTAGCGATGATTCGGCATCGAAATAATAGTATTTTCCTACTACACATATTATTTTTCAAAAAGATTAAAACAATTTTTTTTTTAAATAAATAGTGTTCATCAAAACCAGTTCCAATTCGACTCAGTCGCATGGCCATGACATGCTGCTGACGCTTAATTTAACATCGGTTGCAAATATAAAATCTATCAAAAGTTACGTCGTTAAAAGAAAAAAAAAACTCTTCTCGAAATTATACGTATCAACTATGGTTTAGACTTTTAGTTCTATTTTCATTTTTATGAAAATAAAAGTTTTATTTGTGAATAAAATGTAGAAGATACTAGCTGTATCATATAATATTTTTTGAGTTTTGGTCGAATAAATAAACATGAAAATCTTTTCTACCATAAAGTGTATGATATGTTATAAAATACAAAGAAAGTGGGAAAAAGAGTGCATCTATATGAACTTTTCTCATAACAAATATGATCATTGCTTAGACATGAATTGTCACAAAGAGGAGCAAAAGGAGTGGTAGTGGAACTGTGAATGATGGATTAAAGAGAAGAGAAAGGCAGAAGATAAGGAAATATTCAATTTCATAGAATTTTAAATAATAAATTGTTAGGTTGGTGGATAATTTATATATGATGTATATAAAAAAGAAAAACTGATCACGACAGCAATAATTATAATATATTTGAAGTTGGTGAATGAGTATAGTTTCGTTCTCTTGCTTATTGTGACACTGACACATTGGCTAAACTTCACACCTTTTTCCCTTTTGCAAAGTTATGAAGTTACCCAACAACTTATATATATAAATATAATCACGTATAACAGTACAAACTTTTCTGAATTGTGTTTTTTTTTGCAATTGGTACATACATTTTGCAGTGTTTAAGTTTTTTTTTTCCATCATAATAATAATAATAATTATTATTTTTAGCAATTAAGTGTTTATACATTAACCTTATTTTTTTTTATTTTTTTAATAGATATGAACCAAAAAAGTGCATTTTTCAATATTTCGTTATTTACGTTCTCAGATACTACATGTCTAATAATAATAATAAATCATATATATATACAATATATACTCTTATTTTTTAGAAAACAAATGTTGTATTAATATTTTAACATGTTTGACAAAAATGATATTTAGATTCAGATATGTGACATATGTCGTATATGAACGAAGTGGTTTTGGTCTAGTGGCTTCCACTTGAGGAAGAAAGTCGTCCTGTTGGTCTAGGTAAGTGATCGATTCCCCTCAAGCGTGAAAATATTAATCATTTCCATTTGGTCATGAGCATTCACTTGGCCTTCTCCGGATCCTGAGGGATTATGGGTCTTGACTCGGAACCTCCTGACTTAAAAAAAAAAAAAAAAAGTCGTATATGCAAAATGTAAATGGTATAAAGTTTAAAAAAAGTGACAATTTTGGGCTACAGAAAATGTCTATTGATGTGAAAACTAGGCCTGGGCATATGGGTAATGGGTCCGGGTTCGGATAGGACCCGATCGGGTTCGGCTCTATCGGATTTATGTATTTACCCCCAATAGGGTATTTACAAAAAATCGGTTCGGTTTCGGTGGTGGTCTTGTCGGGTTCGGGTCGGTTCGGGTTTCAGATTGAATAACCTATGAATACCCAAAAAAATGGGTATACCATCGGTTCGGGTATTTTATACCCGAATATACCCGAAAATTTGAAATATAACCGATAATATACCCATTTACCCGAAAACACTTGCAATATAACATACACAAATGACAAAACTCATAAAAAATAGAAAATATTCAAAACCAAATTTAACATCCAAAATGGTAATTTTAAATTTAACATCCAAAACCAAAAGATAAAAGATAATAGAACAGTAGTAAAAACTGAAACATATAGGTAGAAGTCGATGTGAAACTGAAACATAGAGGTAGAAGTTAAAACTAGAAATACACGGATGAATAATGACTTTGTTTTGACTATGAATCACTCCTAAAATACAATTAAAAAGATAAAACAAATGTTAACTTCATGGTTTGAACTTTAAATTTGGAAGTCCTAATACAAATCCTAAGAAATCCTAGACATTAGTGTTAGTTTCGGGTTGAGTGGGTACCCGTATGGGTATCGGGTCGGATCAGATATTACCCGATACCCACAGGTAAGACAATTCACTATCCAATAGGATAATTTGATAATACCCATACCCTACCCGAACCGATTTTTTCGGATCGGTTCCGGTTCGGACTTTCGGGTTCTGTTTTTTTGCCCAGGGCTAGTGAAAACCTTTTATTGTCTCACGCGCCAAAGCAAAATCTTCGATTCCACTGCACTGCCTTGCGCGCATCTCTCTATACGGTAAAGTTCACTTGATTGTTTTGCCCACGATTATACTTTCCATAATAATCGACAAAACTTATAGTGACAAAATTGCAGCAAATTATAGAGTTTGTGGTGACAAGAGAAAGGCATCCTTCTGTCAAAAATTATTATTATTATGAGATTTAAAAACAAAGTGAGAATGTTTTCATTTTTATTTTTCTATTTAATAATGGAACTCCTAGCAGTCTTATTATATTATGATAGAAATTTGGTCCAATCTTGAACCAAATTTGGATCTTAACATTTAGAGTTTTCTCTAAGATTTTAATGTTATATCAAAGCTAATACTTTTACAACTTTAAACCATTTGCCAGTCACTGATTAAACTTGAATTTATAGAAGTAAAATGAGTCCACCAAATTTAGTTGACCAAGTAAATAAACAATCTAAGGTTTGATATCCACAGCTGAAGACTCTACAAAAGCTAGTTGCCAAAGAGATTCACAGCTTCAATAAGGCTCAAGCTTAACATCTCCCATGTCAAGTCCAGCATTATCATCATCAACTTTAAAATCATCATGATGAGTAATCAAAGTTGAGACAATGGTTCCACTGTTATAGCCATCGATAAGAAGCTTTGAAATCTTAGATCTCCATTCCGATGTCTCTTTTGGGGTCTTCCTGTCATGAAAAACTCTGTCGTGGTAGTTTAGCATTGTCCCTAGTCCCGTGTTCGCAACCCAACCATACTTCATCAGCACTTCCGCCTCGCTTTCCGTCATATCTTCTCCTACCTTTTTTTTTTAATATCACAAAGAGAGTTCAGAATAATAAACCCTAAAGAACATATCGGATAATATAAACCGGCAAACGAGAATGATTTACCAGTAATGGTTTGTTTTCAATCAGTTGATATCTGCCACAGCTCGCGAGTTTCATGGCCAAGACTAACCGTTTGATCTGCCATCCAATTGATGCAGTGTTGCTGAGCTCGAAGAAGTATGTTGCGTAGCCATATTCAGGCCGTTCCATTACTATCCTGTACCGAGGCAAAAGATACATGGAAATTTTAATTTAGCCGCAATGACAAAGTGGGGAGGGGGGGAGAGAGAGTTAGTTTACCGGTTATGTCTCTCGAACACGAATATGAAAGACTGGAGATCGCGGCACCAGCCCCACTCAACAGGCCATTTACGAAACCGCAAATACCGAGCCTTGAAAACAGGAGGGAATAAGTTAGGAAGAAAGGGAAATATATAAAAAGCCGAGATGCGGATGTTACCTGTTCAATGAGGGAGAATAGACAGGTCAAGCAATAGCTAGGTCTTGAAGCTTTTGATAACTTTAAATTAAGAAGTTTGATGCCCGTCTCGCGTTTAAAGAAAAGCTGATAATTGAAAAAAAAAGATTCAATCTTTTGACACATAGCGGGAAAACAAACTTACCTTTGTATGAAAATAAAGGGATTTTCTTACCTGCGAGATCACATCTTTGAGCTCCGAGAAGCTCTCGTCGAGAAGTGAATCTTCTGAGGAACCATCGCCACCTTCATTATCCCCGTAAAGCCTAAGTTCATCTACTGATACCCCTTGTTGAATCAATACCTGCAAACACCAGATTCGAACACACAGGCTTTAAGAAATCTAAACTTCAGAAGTTCCATTAAATTCCATTTTTTGAGAAGAAGACCATGATACCTGCAAAAGACCTGGAGCATCTTCCTCCAGAGCTGTCTCAATTGAGTCCCTGTAATGGTTATTTCTTATTAAAGAATCAGAAACAATCAAAAGAAACATATACATGAAACGAAATATACAATAGAGAGACTCACGTGGCGGTTCTCTTTCGCTTCCAAGGACGCAATATCCTCAAAGGTTTAACGTATTCATCAGATGCACAAAAGCTAGACCCTGAAGGCGGAGAATTAAGATCTTCATGATGACCTGAACCACGAAAAGATCGAAGCTTTAATCGATCAATTAGTTTCATGTGGTCTATCTCATCCTCATCCAACTCACTAGTGGCCTCTGCTTCATTTTTCACAAACCTAGAAGGATTCAGAGCAGATGTACGATGATTCAAGCGATAGCTCAATTTTGCGCCATCGAGCTCATTTTCATCATGAGCGTCATCGTGGATCTCCACCTCTCTTTTGACCTGTATATGCTCCGAGGTAACAGTATTTCTCTGGTCATTGTTCTCCATGACACAATCACCAAATGACTCGACGTTTACTCTATTCGGCTGTATTTCATTCACACTCAAAGGAAGATGATTCCTTTTAACTCTTTTCACACTTTTTCTCGGATTTTTCGCTGCAGCTGTTGCATAACTGTTGCTAGCTAATGGAGAATGTTCGTCATCTCTACTGGATAGCTCAGGTAGACTGGCTTCAGGTGACAAATCAAAAGACCTTTCATAAGCAATTGGAATACTACTCTCTTGAATTCCACTAATCTGACATCCAGATTCTGAACCTATACTAAAATTTCTACAGAGGACAGAATCAATTTTCTCTAGAAAGCCGCTGAATTGGACTCCAGAAGATGAAGCTATCCCATTTTCACATGAAACTTCAGGTTTTATTTTATAAAGATCGGTTTCATCGCAGTCTTTATTATTATCCTGCACTTGTAATGCAAATAACTAGTCAGCCTTAATACATCCCAAACAAATTTTTTTTAGAAATTGTCAATTTGTAACCTCTAAGTTGGATTCTGGCAACCTTAAAGCCATCCTGCAATAACAAGTATGGTAGATAGTAAACCATTAGACACTAAATGAACGCAGGCGATTGAAAAAAAATACAGAAAAACTATTCTGCTGTGCTTGTGACATTTATAAGCACCTTTCTAGAAGCATTTTGCGTCGCTCTTTCAGTGTGAGATGTTCTAGAGCATCACTCCTTACGGTTACTTCGATTGGTTCGACTCTTTTGAGATCCTCTTCCGGATTACTACAACATACTATAATGTTGTTCTGTGGACTTAGGTTTCCTGAATCAATAAGACCTTGGCTGCTTGTAGATTCCAAAATTTCGGTGTCTACAGATTCTGTAGCATCATCACAATTTGACACTACACCCTGAATACTACATAATCAGTTCTCTAAACTTAAATAGAAAAAAAGTGGTAAAATTGAATGTAAAAAAGACATCTTTACCAGCTCATTGAAGCAATCTTCTTCTTCTTCTTCTTCTTCCCTTTTCACGATACTATCAACATTCGATCTACAAAAAGAAGAAACCATATGTGAAAACAGAGGAACTAAAAGTTTTCAAAAACGTAAACTATAGACAAAACTCACGCAGGTACAGAAGCAGTGATACGTTGAGAGACTCTATCACTCGATACCAACAAACTCCGGCGTGCCGTCAAAGGGAGGTGGTCTAACTCAGGGAATGTAAAATTGGATTCAGACGGAGAGATATTGGTAGGTTCATGACACATCTTATACATTCGGATCAGAGTAATACAGAGGAAAAGTAAAAGAGGAGATTTTATCCTCCAAATTTGCTATTTGGGTATGTAATTATAGAAGAGAAACAGAGAAGGGTTTATTGAGAACGTAAGGAGAGTGAAGAAAGGAATCTTCTTGAGGGACATTAACACAAGAAGAATCTCATATTGTCCAAGCCCTGGAAAAGAAACAAGAAGAAACTGTGTTTTAATTAAAAGATGGGATTTTGTTAAAATTGAAACATAATTAGAGAAACAGAAACAATTACCTCGGCAAATTCGATGAAACACTGAAATAGAGACGCTCTCACTGATCAACAAGTGGAGAGAGAAATCGGTTTTGTTTATCACCGATACAGAGAGAGAAGAAACCACGAGGAAGAGAAGAGATTGAATGGTCTTTAATTTGGGCCAATAGGCCCATAAAAATAGAACCTAAAAGCCCATTAAAAACGATATAAACCCCTTAGCTATATATTAAGACTTCGTCTTTGTTTTCGCCGCAGATTATCTTCAGGAAAATTCAGAAAGATGCGATTTTTTTGGCCAAACAGAGAAATATCCGATTTTTGTTTTCATTTTCTGTTAAAATTCCGAAATTTTTGCCAGGAAATCTTAGGTTAAGAAATAGCATATAAGGGAACAGATCTGTGTTAGAGTCTTTGAGCTTATCATTCTTGTATAGCTTAAGAGAATCGTATGTTCCGATGCAAAATCAAACATCTTCATTGATGGTTTGGAATCTCTGGACATGTAGAATTCTGAGAATTTTTTTCCCGTGGATTCTATCATTTTCTCGAGATTCGACAACTTCTATGTTTCTCAATGTTTTTGTGCCTTCTAGATCTTCCGTTTTCGATTATAAAGTGTTAGCCTTTCATCAAATTAAGATCTCTGTTTTCGAAATTTGTTTTCATTTTTGTTTGGCTGCTCAATGATGATTTTTCTTGCTTTAACCACACTGAAAAGATGGGGTTGGGAATGTGATGTGGCACTTCTTGATTCAAACAAAAGAAAGATTCGATGAGATCTCGGCGTTTCTTGATGACACTTTGATCTAAGTTGCTAGAAGGGGTTTTTCTCCTTCGTGGTTTAGATTAAGGTAGAGAGAAATGTCGAGCTCTGGTCGACATTTTCTTTTGTTTGAATCTTGAAGAACATGTCACATATTCAAGCTCACTCCTGTGGACAACCTTGGCCCTTGTCTGAGAAGCAGCTTTCTCATAATCCGTTTTTTAAATGTGTTTTTTTTTTTTTTAAATTGAAGTTTTAGTTTCGATGATTTTGTTTATTGTTTATGGCTGCTCTGTGATGATTTTCTTGCTTTAACCACACTGAAAAGAAGGGCTGCGAATGTGATGTGGTACTTGTTGATTTAAGCCAAAGAAAAGTCTTTCGAGCTCTGTATTTGCTTTATGACACTTTGATCTAAAATGCTTGAAGGGGGTTTTTAATTTCCTTTGTGTTTTAGATCAAGGAAGAGAGCAATGTGGAGCTTTTTGTTAGACATGTTCTTAGTTTAAATTTTGAAGTACCTTTCCATGTTCTCAAGCTCTCATATGTGGAAGCTTTTGGCCCATTGTCTGAGAAGCAGCTTTAAAATTTGTTTGTTGCTTATATCGTTCTGATATCTAAGATTACTTTTTGATATTTTTGGCTGCTTGATTAGTATCCGCACTTGTGTGCAGACAAAAAGAAGGTTTCTTTTGGAGTTACGAATTGCATCTGTATGTAATGTCTGAGATTCAGGTTAATGCAGAACAATCAAATATATACATATTTTACTATAGTTAGATATAACTAATTTATAGAAATGGAAGAAAAACTGAAAGGAAAAAAAGAAGCTATTATTGAAAGTGAGATACGTGGGGCTTTGATCAGAATTTGGAAGCATATTTGAAGAAGGTTACCAATAGGCAATAGTGATGGTATATGTAATAAACTGTGGTAATGACTGTATGTAGCTGCTAATCGCCTAAGCAGTAAGCACATTGCTTTTTGCTATCTCATAAATAGTACCTTAGAGAATTTGTTATTATATATGTTTCTTCAAGTTTGATGATGTTTTTGTAAGAATTAAAGATAGACAGAGACGAGAGACTTTACTCAAAGAAGCAAGCATGAAAAGGTTGTTCTTGCCCGAGATTCATTTTACACGCAAGCTGCAAGCGATGTTATTTGATAGAAGACATAAACATCCTCACTCTCAAGTTCTTCAGCAACTATGTATATTCAAGTGTCTTTTTGTACTAGTAAAAAAAACTAGTTCAAGTATGTGTTAAGTGTCAACTCTGTCAATTTGGAAAGCGTTTCAGACTCTACAAATCAATGTTTAACGCATCAAAACGTCTTGAACATGTTCATTGTTTGCATAAGGATCTGCTCAATGCTCATGTTACGTTTATCCAAAGATTTTAAATTTATCTGTTACTTACTGATAAACTAGTTGAGATTCCTTTGTGTGTTGAAATCAAAATTCCTGCTCAGTTTTGATTTTGATCACATTTCATAAATTGGTATCATGTTTCAATGTGATTGTGGTCGTAAGTTTGTGAGTGGACAATTCATCGAACACTTTGCTAGATATGAGATATTCATTGTGGAAAAAAATAAATTCTGATGTAGTATATATATGTTTTGACGAGGTAAATGAACTAAAATGTTCAATTTTGCCTGATACAAAATAAGCTGCGAATTGATTATTAATATAGGTACGGGCTATAACATAACTAAAAGTAAAAGTAGAGGGGGTGGACTTTTAAAATAATTACGATGGAGTTTCTTACACCCTTGGATCGTAAATAAAGTCCATTAATCTTAACGGTTTGGTCGAGAAAGTTACAGTACACCTAGTTGCAGTGGATCCAAGACCTGTACTAACTCAAACCTCGTGTGCTTCAAGGATATACAGTGGCGTTTTAGACCAAAGAGTCTCTCTTTTCTTCGTTTCTTCTTCTTTCCTTAATCATATCTTTCATCTTCTCCACCAGCTAATTGTTTTAGGCTCTTCTTCTTCTGTTTCTTTGTACCATAGAAACAATTGAAAATGGAGAACCTAACTCTAGTTTCTTGCTCAGCTGCTTCTCCGAAGCTGCTTATCGGATGCAATTTCACTTCCTCGCCTAAAAACCCAGTAGGGTTTTCGCGTCGGACTCCTAAAATTGTCCTCCGTTGCTCCAAAATCTCTGCCTTAGCTCAATCCCAATCTCAATCTTCGCGTCCAGAGAAAGCTGGAGAAACTGGTTAGTTTACAATTGCAAAAGTTCGTTAATTTTTCTAGTTTTTCAGTATAATTGAAAGTCAAATTGTTAACCCTTTTCGACTTGTGAAACAAAACAAAAGCTTGTGAATTGCTTTATCTCTTAAAAAAAATCCATACTTTGTGAATTTGCAATTCGAAAAAGCCATTATTTGTTAGTATTGTTTACTTTTGTTTTTCTCTTCATTTGGCAGTGGTTGTGAAACACAGAAGCAAAGCTTTTGCAAGTATATTTTCTTCGAGCCGTGATCAAGAGACAACTTCTTCTGTTGCTTATCCTAGTACCCCTGTGCCACCACCATCTTCATCAACCATGTAAATTTTAACTATTTTCCTTGTCACATCAATATTTGTAGTTTAGTTTTTGAACAATGTGATTAGTTTATATATTTTTTTGATTCTTGGTAGAGGATCACCACTTTTCTGGATTGGTGTTGGTGTTGGGCTATCAGCTTTGTTCTCATGGGTAAGTATGAAGATTCCTTTCTAATTGGTTTCCTATTCACATAGCTTCAATATCGAACAATAAGTACCTGATTTTCCATTTCCTTTTTTTTCTTTTCTTTTTCTGATGGGACTACAGGCAACATCAAGTGTAAAGGTGAGTGTATTATCTCCCTCTTCTCCAAGTTACCAGTTACTTAGGCCTTGTGGTTTTACAGACTTTGCTCTCTTTTGCAGAATCACAATTTTATGCTTCATGTTACATATATTCTCTAGTGTATACTGCTTATGTATCTGAAATAGTATTCATTAGATTGGTTATCTTTACAAGGTGGTGAACTATTTGCTCACACTTTGTGAACCATAAGTTTAAGCATGGGAACATTTGCTTCTCTTTTTTTGTTTTTTTTGGGTAGTCACTTGATTCATAGATAGAAAGTTTGAGATAACCTTCATACTGTTATGGTTTTAGTGATGCAGCTCAGGTATTTACACCTATAATCATTTTCATAACTATTTGATTGAAACATATTTCAAAAGTTTTCCAGTGCTTTTCTCTCATTATTTTCTAACTGGTGCACTTACTCTCTCTAGAATTTGTGTGCTTTGGTTTCAGAAATATGCAATGCAAACAGCTATGAAGACGATGATGAACCAGATGAATACGCAAAATAGCCAGTTTAATAATCCTGGATTTTCATCAGGATCACCTTTTCCGTTTCCATTTCCTCCTCAAACAAGTCCTGCTTCCTCCCCGTTCCAATCTCAATCCCAGTCTTCAGGTGCTACCGTTGATGTGAAGGCGACAAAAGTAGATACGCCTCCTTCGACTAAACCACAACCTACGCCCGCAAAGGATATAGAAGTGGATAAGCCAAGTGTTATTTTAGAGGACAGCAAACCGAAGAAAGAAGAAAAGAACTATGGTAGATTCTTTTCTGTTTCAGAAATCAACCGCTTCTCATTTGTATCCTCAATTTTGAGCTTCTTCCTTTCTCCTTTCCTAAGTTTCTTATTTGGTAGCTGTTTTAACTTTGGATGCAGCCTTTGAAGACGTTTCCCCCGAGGAAACCACAAAAGAAAGCCCATTTAGCAACTATGCTGAAGTCTCTGAAACTACTGCCCCCAAAGAAACTCGCTTGTTCGAGGATGTAAGTTTCTTTTTCTTTTTTATCTGCACAGCACACTAAGTGATGATTTTAAAATGTGACCTAATTTTGGTAACCCAGAAGGTAACTTTACTCTCTTATTTGATCTGTGGGTGAAGGTTTTGCAAAATGGAGCTGGCCCGGCAAATGGTGCCACTGCTTCAGAGGTTTTCCAGTCTTTGGGTGAGTTAATGATTCGCAGTTTTCAGCACTTGCAGAGCACCGTGCTTGATTCATTATTAAGGCTAGAGATTTCCATTTGATTTTATAGCATATGGCAACAATTAGAAACAAAGGTAGATATTAAAATAGGTGATAAAGGGGAATGATTTGTCTCCGAAAAGATATACTCACTGACTGGTGTCCTGCTAGTTGTTGCTCTGTATTGTTATAAGACTTGCAGCACTATAGCATGCTTATTAGTTATGCAGAATTTTCTCAGGACATGAACATTACATAAGGATTGTTTCTTTATAGCTGTGATTTTGGTAAACCAGAATATTAGCCGAGCTATATGTTTCATATCTCAGTTATTATGACTTCATTTTTCTCATCTGCTTGTGTATTAATCTCTCTTTCATTCTTTTAAGTTTTAAAACTGAATCATTGGTCTGCTCCTTGTTTACACAGGTGGTGGGAAAGGAGGGCCGGGTTTGTCTGTAGAAGCTTTAGAGAAAATGATGGAAGATCCAACAGTTCAGAAGATGGTTTACCCGTAACGCATCTTCCCTATAAAAATATCTTTAAAATGCTTCCCTTAAAAACTTGCTGCTTACTGTCGATATGTGGTAACATTGCATGTATAAATGCAGATACCTGCCTGAGGAGATGAGGAACCCAGAAACTTTCAAATGTAAGTGTCAATTGCTCTCATTTTTTTCTTATTTCAAATGTAAGTGTCAATTACCCATTCTTGAAAGAAGGATCTAATTGCTTTATGCTGATCCAATGCCTACTTAGCATACAGTTTGATATTTATTTTTGTCCACTTGGAATTTTGTAGGGATGCTTAAAAATCCTCAGTACCGTCAACAGCTACAGGACATGTTGTAAGTTGCATATTACAAATTGATTCTTTCCACTGCTTTTAAGAATCTCTAAACTTTAGTCTCAAGTGATACTCTTGTTTGTTTGTTTGTTTTCATGGAATTAGGAATAATATGAGTGGGAGTGGTGAATGGGACAAGCGAATGACAGACACCTTGAAGAATTTTGATCTGAATAGTCCTGAAGTGAAGCAACAATTCAGTAAGACAAATCTCAATAATTTGTACCAAGTTTAAACTATGATATTTGTGATGTTGAATGGGTTTGATTAAAACTGTATTACAGATCAAATAGGATTGACTCCAGAAGAAGTAATTTCTAAAATCATGGAGAACCCTGATGTTGCCATGGCATTCCAGAATCCTAGAGTGCAATCAGCGTTGATGGAAGTACGTTTTCATTAACTTGAATCAGAGACTTACTTTGATTTGATATTTTGTCATCTCACTTTGTTATTTTTACCAAACAAAAACCAATTTTGACTGTTGTTGTTGTTACAGTGCTCGGAGAACCCAATGAACATCATGAAGTACCAAAACGACAAAGAGGTAATTGACTTAATCTTCTGCTACTTGTCCATTGTCTGGATCTAAAAAGGGTAAGAATTTGAGGTTTTAATATTTTGTGTGTGCAGGTAATGGATGTGTTCAACAAGATTTCGCAGCTCTTCCCAGGAATGACGGGTTGAGAAAGCTCTCAAGTCTTTTGGATTACGATCAAATGTCTTGTCTTTAGCTTTTTGTAGGAGAGATTGAGAGAATAATGATTTTTTTTTTTTATGAAAAAGATGCTTCAGTTTTGCTCAAGATCAGAGAGACACGGTCACGTATATCATTTATGTGTAATTGTGTGCCACCATATATTTTTATCTATCTCCATCTATATATACTGAAATTACGGTTGTACCAGATTTAAACGCAGTCGCGTATCCTAAATCGTTCAAAACGTTTTTTGGTGGCGTTATGGTTGATACATCTGTTGTCTCATAAAAGTCCAGGAAAATACAAAAGATTTCTTATTATATCCAAAAAGTATAGTTAGTTAATTAAAAGAAGACACAAAAGGAGAGTGACGTGGCGACATCGAGGCGGTTAAATGAACTGATGGGTCCCATCTGAAGAAATCTCTGACCCTTGGTCGTTCCCCCACTTTCTCGACGTCGAGATTTGTATTGTCTTTCGCTTCCGGAGAGGGTTTTTCGTTTTCCCGTACATCGGTCGTTGTTATTCCCGCGAAAGAATTGGCGCGTGAAATCCTTTCCTCCGTCCAAAACTTTTATGTTTCCGACGGCCGTAAGTGGTGGAGTCTTGTGATCGATATTGTGGCTTGTGGGTGAGTATCTTGTAACTTTGGAATTTGTATTTTTCCTGCGTTGTTGAGAAACTAGATGATATAAAGGAACTCCTTACTCGTATTTGAAGTTGTTAATAATAGAATTGATATGTTTGACGATATTGGCCACATGTGATTAGGTAATGTAACCTAAGACCTATGCAAGAACATAAATTATCTTCGGAATTTGATTTTATAGTTTCATCAATGACGAAAGTTGCAGTCTTTTATTGCTATTGTCTTTCGTTTGCTTTTTTTTTTTTGAAATTTTTGGTTTTAATGCGTAGGGTTCTCTTTTGAAGACTAAGATGAAGTCTAGAAGTGAAAGTAAGAATGGTAGACTTTCAGCAGCCTCGAGAGAAGCAGTGAACAAAGTCCTAGACAGAAGCATTGCTCGTTGCTCTCGAGGCAAGAAGAAGCAAGATGATAGTTCACAGAGCTCTGATTCCACAAAGGTTTGTTTCTCTCCATGCCAAGGACATTATTGTTATGCTGATTTTACTAAGTTTATTAGGGTCCTTGAGATGTTTTGAGCACCTAATTCTATTGATTACTGGCAAGGTTTCCTTACAGATTGACAAGTGGGTGGTACTAAGCAGTAGTTAATGGCTGTAAAAAAGCTATTTTTTGCTTGTCCTATGCGTTAAGATTTGTTGGGGAAAGTGGTGATTCATGTCTTATCTAGTTCCTCTGTTGCCTGGGAGTCTGAATTGTTTTAAGTTTTCTATCGTTGCAGGGGAATAAAGGCAAATATGACAAGGAGAAACAAGTCGTCGAGGAAAAATTAACTGATAGTGTTCTAAAGGACAGGGAGTGTGGTAAAAGTGCAGGCTGTGATGATGATGAAATGAACGATTCAGACTGGGAAGACTGTCCAATTCCTCGTCTTGATAATACGGTTCATGCTAATGTTCATGAAACTAGAGAGTTAACCATAGAAATTGATGATGTTCCTGATGCTAAGAGGCAGAAGAATGCTTACCGTGCAACAGCACAAGACAAGGTATACTTTTCTTAAGGAAATCACAGTAAATACAACGATGATTGTATCTGTTGAATCTTTTTCAAAAATGTGTGGAGCTTAAGAAATTTGTGCTTTGTCTAAAAGGAACGGGCGGAACTTGTTCATATGGTTCACTTGCTCTGCCTGCTTGCAAGAGGGAGGATAGTTGACAGTGCTTGTAATGATCCCTTGATTCAGGTAAATAAATTATATCCATTTACTACAGCGGTGTTAGCTGTTGCTTTAAAGTGATATATATTCCTTAGGTTGCAACCTGCGATTAATTATCACCTAATTGTTAAATTTGATGTGCAGGCTTCGTTGCTTTCACTTCTACCATCATATTTGTTAAAAGTACCGAATCTTGAGAAAGTTACTGTCAAGGATGTAGCCCCACTTCTTCGTTGGGTATGGATTTACTGGCCCGTAGCTTTTGTTTTGTTCTGATGAAAGTTAAACAACTTTCCCTGGCTTAAATTGTAGGTTCGTGGAAACTTTGCTGTTAGGTGTACTCCCAGTTCTGAGAAATCTTTTCGTACTTCCCTAGCATTTGCTCTTGAATCTCGTAAAGGCACAGCTGAAGAGGTAAGCTTGTGATCTGATTTATGACATTAAATCTGTTTGTTATTTGGTTACTTATATTGTTGAAGCCTCCATTTTCAAACTTTTAATTTCATTAGTCATCTGGGGATTTAATATATTCAAACAAGTTGGTTTACTTTTCCCAAAGTATCTTGAATCTCTGGGTGTGAAGATTACTCTGTTTGGCTTTTCCAAAGTTTATCCCTTTTTTTAGGAAAGTAGTGGTCCAATATTGGTTAAAGCTATTCTGTAGGAAACTTATGGAATCATTTTGCAGATTGGAGCACTGGCTGTTGCTTTGCTTAGAGCATTAAAGCTCACAACTCGGTATGTGATACTTGTTACTGTTGCCACAATATAGTATTTATATTTGGTTTCTGAAATGTTGCATATTTAGGGTACCTACGGCTTAGCATGCCAATGGTGTTTCGAGTTTTCTGAACTAATTTGAGTTTCACAGGTTTGTGTCTGTTCTTGATGTTGCACCCTTGAAACCAGGGGCCGATAAGGATGAATCATCAGGTCAAAACAGAGCTAAAATGAAGCATGGGATATTCAAGACCTCAACTCTTATGGTACCGAAACAGCAAGCCATCTCGTCATACCCAAATAAATCTTCTTCCCATGTTGAGAATAAAAGTCTATATGAAACGTCTGAGCCTCAGCGTGGGAATCCCCTGGGCTCCAATCAGTTGCGAGATAATAGAGTCAGTTCATCTTGTGAAGCAGGAACGTCCAGAAAATCTGATGGGACAAGGAGGAAAGGAGATGTTCAGTTTGAGATGCAATTAGCCATGGCTTTGACTGCAACTGCAGAAAACCAGCAGAGCCCTAAAGTGAAAGAGAACAAGCAAAATCGAGAAATCACAAACACAAGTTATAGCTCGTCAGTTTCTGACCAAGTAATATCCACGGCTATCGGTTCTAAGAAAGTAGAGTCATCTCTTTGTTGGGCTGAGGTGTATTGCAATGGGGAAAACATGGATGGGAAATGGGTCCATGTGGATGCTGTTAATGGAATAATAGATGCAGAGCAAAATGTAGAAGCTTCAGCTGCCGCCTGCAAAACCTCTCTTAGATATGTTGTCGCCTTCGCTGGTGGTGGAGCCAAAGATGTCACTCGCAGGTTTGCAATTGCTTTAGTGGACAATCCTCATCTTCTACTTTTAGATTTCTTTTTCCTGTAAACAGTTTCCATTGCTAGATCTGTCTTTACATCTAGTTTCCTTTTGACACTTTTCTTATTCAGGTACTGTACGAAGTGGCACACGATTTCATCCAAACGGGTTAGTTCACTGTGGTGGGATATGGTATTAGCACCGTTAAGACAACTAGAGTCAGTCGCAACTCCCGATGAAGACTCTGCTCTGAGAAATTTCAATAGCCTAAATCCTGTCGCTAACAATGCTTCCTCAAGTGGCTCGTCTTTTGGTATAAGGAGTGCTCTTGAAGATATGGAGTTAGCTACGCGGGCGCTGACTGAGCCTCTTCCCACTAACCAGCAGGTAAATTGGGTGTTACGTGACAAAAATATTTAAAGCTCATGCTTTACTTAAATCTTCAGCTACAAAACATCCTTTATTTAATCTTGCAGGCCTATAAAAGTCATGAACTCTATGCTATTGAGAAATGGCTTCACAAGAACCAGATACTTCACCCAAAAGGTCCAGTTCTAGGATTTTGCGCTGGTCATCCCGTCTATCCTCGGACCTGTGTGCAGACTCTGAGAACAAAAGAAAGATGGCTTCGTGATGGGCTACAACTTAAGGACAATGAAGTTCCCTTAAAGGTTTTCGTGTTTTATTCTCTCTCTGACTATCTCAGTCATTCCCTTTTTTTTTATCCGGTTTGATGATCAACTGTTGAAGTCCATTATTGTCCACCTTAGATTCTTAAGCATAAACCGAAGTTCAAAAAGTTTAAAGATTTTGGAGATGGCGACAAGGACATTGATGGTGGTTCTCATTGCATGGAACTTTATGGGAAGTGGCAAATGGAACCATTGTGTCTCCCTCACGCTGTTAATGGAATTGTGCCCAAGGTAAACAAAAAGCAACGTTGTGTCTGTCCTTGTGTATATCGCTTCCATGGAATCTCTATAAATCTCCCAAAAAGTTACCCCTAATACATCAAAACAAAACATAAAAAACTTTGCAGAAGGAAATAGTGTAAAATCCTTTTATTTTGTGTTTTGGGTTTTCAGAATGAGCGGGGTCAAGTTGATGTCTGGTCTGAGAAATGTCTCCCACCTGGAACAGTCCACTTAAGGTTTCCTCGAATATTTGCTGTTGCAAAGAGATTTGGAATAGATTATGCACCTGCCATGGTTGGTTTCGAGTACAGAAGTGGACGTGCTACCCCTATTTTTGAAGGTATTGTGGTCTGTACCGAGTTCAAAGACACAATCCTTGAGGTATAAACTTCATATTTTACAGTCTGAAACCCAGATAATTTCGTTGTTTTGAATATGGATCCGTTGGTTTGATGTTTTTTTTTTCTTGGTTTTGGTTAGGCATATGCAGAAGAACAAGAAAAGAGAGAAGAAGAAGAGAGAAGAAGAAATGAAGCACAAGCTGCTTCGAGATGGTATCAGCTTCTTTCGTCTATCTTAACCCGTGAAAGGTTGAAAAACCGTTACGCTAATAACTCTAACGATGGCGAAACGAAGAGTTTGGAAGTGCATTCAGAGACCATAGTTAAGGCGGAGAATGTGAAATCACCTGAAAAGCAGAGAGTGGCTAAGAGAGGAGGAAGGTCACGAGTAAGAAAGTCTCGTAGTGAAGATGAAAGCCATGAACAGGAACAGGAACATGAACATGTGTTTCTCGATGAGCAAGAAACCTTTGATGAGGAAACTTCTGTGAAAACCAAACGCTGCAAATGTGGCTTTTCTGTCCAAGTTGAACAAATGTAAGACGCTTTGCTAATGACTCAAGTTACAGTTTTGTAATTTATTTTAAGGTTTTTGGGGGCTTTTTATATCGTCTCATCTTTGCCTTTAGTCTTCCTGAAACACACTGGCACAATGACTTTTAATTTGTTTTACGTTAAAATTACATAAGATATAGGTAGATTACTAAAACTTAATTTAATTATTTTGGATACTCTACCTGAAAACACTACCTGTTTCATATATTATAGTTTCAAAAATGTATCCATTACGACAATATATTCAAAAAGAAATTAGTTGAGTTTGTATAGTTGATTAGTTATCCCATTTGAAGTCATGGCCCCAAGGTTTGTTCATCAATTATGGCCGAGTCAGGCTGATATTAAATTTCTTTGCAACTTGGGCATATCTTTGTACCATGTGTTTTTTTTCTGCATATTTTCTTGGCTTTTTCCTCTTTCCTTTTTTTTTTTTTTTTTTTTTTTTTAATATTTGTTTTGTATGATAGAAAGTGTATAGGCGTAGCCAATAAGGAAAAAAGACGGAAAATGTCAGGCCAATATAGGAAGGTTGTTGTGCCAAAGTAAATGTCGTTTATTGTTTCAATGCAAATTTAAATTAGAAAATATCTTCTTCTTCATTTGCCTCTGATTAAAACCAAGAAAATTAACAAAATAGAGCACAAATCCAAGACTCAACTATTTTTATAATAAAAGACTAAAAATTCTCGGAAAAATATAAAAACAACACTCTTATTTATATTGAAGCTGAAAATATCTTTATTGGTAATTTCTTCACGATCAGAAACTAAAAAAAAAAAAGACTGGTGATATTGAGCAAGTTTCCTTGACCTTGATCAATTAAGTTGCTGCCTTAATTCTTGTTCTTGAGTCAACATGTCGTTTCATATTTTTGCGCTGTCTTCAAGTTGATAACAAGCATATATCAGCTCTTAGTTTATGTTGGATACCAAATTCTAAATCATTGTTTTTAAGATAACAAAAACAAAATTCCAAATTGCGTAAATATTGTTGTACAAAACATATTTTTTTTCCAAAACCAACCTCCGGACTCTTGAAAAAACACCCACCACACAAAATAAGGGATGATGTGGCCCAACTCTGAAAGAGAAAAAACGCTACCTAACACCTCTTCTTCTGTTTTTTTTTTTAACCCCTCTTTAAGCTATAAAAACATATTTCCGTCGTGAAGAAATTACCAAAAAATAAAAATGACTAATCATGAAAACATTTGCTCGTTACTAATCAAGTTGACGTTGCTGGTTCTACTTGTCTTGTGCCATCATGCTAATTCTGGCTCCATTGTCAAGTCTCTTCCTGGTTTTGATGGCCCTCTTCCTTTCGAGCTCGAAACCGGGTTTGTATTCTTTCATATATGATATTATATGTGTTTTTTGTTAAATAATGAAAACAAAACTATATATCAATGTTTGTGGATGAAGATATATTGGTGTTGGTGAAGAAGAGCAAGTGCAATCGTTTTACTACTTTATCAAATCTAAGAGAAACCCACAAGAAGACCCTCTTCTTCTCTGGTTAACCGGAGGTCCTGGTTGCTCTTCTGCCACTGCGTTTTTTGGGGAGAACGGTAATTACTTTTTTTTTGTAACACATTGTTCCGTGTAGGACTCAAATTTTGGTACTTTAACCTCATAGAAAAATTATGTGACAGAGTTATATATTTGGATAAGATTTTAACAAACAATTTTAGTAAGAAAACAACAATAATTTAGTGGCTCTAATTATATAATATAACCATAATATTTTTTTTAAAGTTACCATAAACAAAAAAAAAAAATTTTGGTGGCAAATAATTTGTTTAGTTCACATTTCCTTGGCCTAGATCCGATGATAAGTAGTTTTTTAGCAAAGATCTAGATCTTGAAAAAAAGTTTACAGACTCAGGATTGATCTACGGTTCATCTAATTTATTTTACGTAAATCAGTGATCTCAAAGAATTTATGATCGCTTCTTAATTTGAATTTTTTTTAATGGTTGGGAATGGTAAAAAAATAAACAGGACCTGTGACTTTCAAGGTTGAGGAGGGTTACGATGGAAGCACTATCCCCACCATGGTTTCTGCTAAATACCCATGGACAAATGTAACACTAATTAATTACAAATGCTTGTCTTTATATTCTGAAATCTATTCTTGCATTGATAATTTGTTTTATGGTTTTGGATCATTGTTCTTAGGTTGCGAACATGATATTCTTGGACCAGCCTGTTGGGACTGGCTACTCCTATGCAAGAACTCAACGTTTTGATACACCATGTGACTCAGTAGAAGCTAAGCGGATCCATGAGTTTATTCGTAAGGTGGAAAGATAAACTATATTTACGAAATAATAATTATTAAGTGTCAATTGAAGCATTATATTTTTGTTTTTATTTTTCTTAAAAGATATTTGGTTGTTGAAATACAGTGGCTAAGAAAGCATACAGAGTTTATCTCAAATCAATTTTATGTCACCGGAGATTCTTATTCTGGTAAGATTATTCCGGCTACTGTTCAAGAAATCTCAAAAGGTATGGTGTGCTTCATTTCTTTTCTCACTAGATTTTTCCTTTCTGAATTTAATTGTTTCCCAGTTTATAACAGTCTTTACATGATGTAGGAAATGATCTTGGATTCAAACCTCAAATAAATCTTCAGGTCACATTTGTACTTGGCTGCTTCTTATATATGGATAATTTTACAACAAACATTAAAAGAAAATTGACAATTTGATATATATATTTTTGACAATTTGATAATCTCTTAACTATAGGGTTATATGATAGGAAATCCAGTAACAATCACCGACTTTGACGAGAACCATCGCATTCAATTTGCTCATGGAATGGCACTAATATCTGATGAACTCTACGAGGTAATTAAGAATTATATATATATATATATATACCAGTACCACATTATGGAATTAGATGACCAAAAAAAAAAAAAAGCAATTCAAAACTTTTTTTGGCAGTCGTTGAAGAGAAGCTGCAGAGGAAACTATGTAAATGCAGATCCACTTAACACAGATTGCTTAAAACATGTTGAAGAATTCCGAAAGGTATATACACTCATAGAGTTGTATCATGTATATAAGATGTTTATTTATAGTGCTTGTTTAGTTGTTCATCCGTCTAATATCATTCGGTATTCCTAAATCACGAAGAACATAGAAGACAATATACACTTTATTCTGGGGTTAATTTAACAAATAGTAATATTAAGAGCATGTGCAGTTGTGAGAGATCCATTGAGTCTCTCACTATTATAATATTATTATTTTTGATATGCTTTAATATTAAAACTTTTTCATGGTTTTGCATGGTGAGAGATTCACTGAGTCTTTCATCATTATAATATTTTTTTAATGTAATTTAACTTGTATATTTATTTTAAATTTTATTTTTAATTATAAAATTTCTAATTAATATCTTTTAAATCATATCAAATTACATCCTAAATATATTCAATTTCACTAATTAAAAAGAAATTGATTTCTAGTGTTTCCTTCTTGTTGAGTTCTAAGAAGATTCATGAAATTTGTTGAGAAATTAAATAAATAATTTGAATCCATAACCTAATTAAATGAAAAAAAGGTTAATGTGAATGTACATGAAGAGATGAAAAGATGTGCTTCTCTATATATAGAGAAGAAAATAAATTATAATACTTGATTTTAATATTATCAAAATATATTTTTAAAATTTTGAAATCTCGTAATTTTGTTTCTAATATTTTAAATTAGTGTATTAACTAAAATAATATTAATTTAGTTTTATTGTGATATTAACTAATATTAATTAAAATATTATTAATATATAATTTAAAATCATGCATAATGGAACTTGTTAGATAGATAATTTTATTTTATGATTTATAAAAAAGTAAAAATAATAAAAGTAATAATATATAAACTATTTAATTAACTTTATAAACTATTGTGGATTTAATTTATCATAACAAAATCTGAACCATTTATAACATAACATGTGGATGAGATAAAGGGTTTTTATGGGGTTCTCAGAGTCTCTCAAATTAGAACATATTCTCAGCAACTTTTTCAAAAAAATTATATTTTAATATATTTTTAATTATTTTTAATAGTGAGAGACTCAGTTAGAGACTACCACTGTACATGCATGAAAATGAAATCTCTAAGAATTGAAATTAAGTATCTAACATGCATGAAAATGAAAAAAAAAATATGGAGAGTTTTATCTTTCATTTTGTCTGTTTCCCAAATAAAGTAGTCAACGACTAATGTAATTAAAAAAACGGAAAATTGGAAATAAAGGAGTTCTACCAAAAAATTTGTCCATTTATACCTTTATTTTTAATTTATCACTCTTTCCTAAACTACCCCTACTACTAGATTAATATTAAAAAAATTTAAAAACCAGATAAACATGTAGAAACACAATTTTAAAAAATATTTGAAGAAGAAACTTTTTTATTTTAGTCAGTTTTAAGTAGCTTTTTAGAGGTTTCAAAGTTGTTCTGAAAAATTTAGAATACGTTTTCTATCTTTCTGAAAATATTAGAATTCATATTCTAAAATTTGTACATGTTCCGAAAATATTAGAATTTGTATTCTAAAATTTATACATGGTCTAAAAAATTTCAGATAAAAAATTTAGAATATGTATTCTAAACGTTTTAGAATACGAATTCTGAAAAATTTAGAATACATATTCTAAAATTTGTTCATGCTCTGCGACAATTAGAATATGCATTCTAACTTTTTAATATGTTCTGATGTTTTTAGAATACGAATTCTGAAAATTTTAGAATACATATTCTAGAATTTGTTCATGTTCTGCGAGAATTAAATTACATATTCTGAAATAAATAAATTTCAGAAAAATAAACTAACTAGATATACAAATAAGGAAACTAAATCTTTTTAATTAAGGATAATTATAAAAAAATAGATTTAGTTTAATAAAAAACGGTGATTAACTAAAATCGAATTTAATTTAATTTTAATTTATTTAATAAAAATTGGATTAACATTAAAAAGAAAAAGACGTAACTAATGTTTTAAAAAAAACATATTATTTTGTAAATAAACAAACATATTATTCGGAAGCCGTCAGCTATGTGGGCTAAATTAGAAAAAAAAAAATTTGGGTAAAATCTGATTTTTTATACTAGATTTTTAATAAATTATATTAAAATTTATAATACTTTTAATTTGATTATACTAAAAATGTAAAAAAAAAAAACTATAGTTTGTTTGTAGGGAAGTCTCTTTATGAATTAGAGGATTTATATTTTATGATTTAGTTGAAATTTTTTAAAAGATAAGGGTAAAATAGAATTTTATATTTCAAAAAGATTAATACACCAAAAATTAAAATAAAAGTATAGATGGACAAAAAATTTTAAAAAGTTCCTTTATTTCTAATTTTCCCTTAAAAAATATGTATGCGTGTTAAAAACAAAATGAAATAATATAACTAAATTAATATTATATCTAAAAGGATAAATATATTAAAAGTGTCTTTTTATTATTATTGATGTCATGTCACATTTGTCGTATGCTATAAACTTAATTGAAAGAATGAAAGGTAAAATTATCCATAATTTTTGTTTCATTAAAAATTTTGACACAAAAAATGTTATTTTTTGCCTCTCTTTATTATTATGTGGATTAAATTTTTATTGGTGTACGGTTTACATTCGCAGTGTATTTCTGGAATAAATCTGCCTCATATCACAGACCCAGTCTGCAAAATCGGGACGTACGACTCGTACCCAAAAAGATACATAGAAGAACTTCTCTTAGCAAATCTTTCGGATCCATCATCTACAGATTGCTACGTAAGCTATCCATCTTCTTGCTCTTCCTCGTCTATATATGCTTTGCCATGTGCTTCTGTCACATATATATATATATATATATATATATATATATATATGTGTATTTTAATATTTGGATCACATACATCATTTTTTTTGCACCCACTTGAAGACATATACAGATGCGATACTTTCCCGATGGACCAATGACGAGAGCGTGCGCAAAGCACTTCATGTGGTAAAGGTACTATATATAGTAACCCTTCCGTTTTTTTTTAATAGGAAAAATGATTCTTAGCTACACGAACTATTGGCCGCAGCATAGCTAAACATCCGAACTAATTTAATGTTCACAAAACTACATGAACTATGGACTTTGCATAGTGACATATACGAACTATTATGTGACATGTGTGCAACATCACAACCATCACTTTTTTATTTTTCTGGTGTAACGGATAATTTTCCGGTGACATTCCGGTGACCGGAAAATCTAAACCGATTTGGTTAAATATTTATTTCGATTTGGGTTTAAAATTTGGTTCAAATTAAAACTAAACTAATTCAAATTAAAAATTAAACCAACCCAAAATAAAACTAAACCATTGACCTAATCCAATTGAAACCCAAAGGAATTAATTCAAATTAAACCAAACATTAAAAAAAAAAAACTCAAACACCATACACGATTGGAGATGATTCAGACTTTTTTTTTTTCTAGAATTTTGTTACTTTTAATTGATCGACAAACTTGTTCCTGAAACAACAAAACATCATTGTAATTAATGCCAAAATTATACCCGATTAAGATAAAAGTACCAAATAGCATTGTAACTATCCCAAAATAATACCTGATTATGCATCTCTATGCATAAAAAAAAAACTGAACCCAATTATGCATCACTATGCATCGAACAACTCCGAACCCAATTATGCATCACTATGCATAAAAAAAAAGCTGAACCTAATTATGCATCTCTATGCATAAAAAAATGTTGAACCCAATTAAGCATCCAAAAAATTCCCATCTTTTACTTATCATCCTAAAAGCAAACTAACCAATTAAAAGATAGTTGTCTAACTGATGAAACATATGAGCTTTCACTTATCGTCCGAAAAGTAACCACTCCATTTGGCTTCCCGATGGTGCAGTTGAAGACACATCTTGCAGTTCCACTTGAGGTTCCACTTCAGCGTCCTCTTGAGCCCTTATTCCGGCTTCCATTTCAGCTTCATCTTGAGCTTGCACTTGAGCTGCCCTTTGAGCTTCCAGTCGAGCCTCTTCATTAAGGCGTCTTCTCTTTGCTCTACTCTCGGGAGACTTAAAAAATATATATAGTTAAATACGCTTCTGTACCAAACATCACACTAAGAAACAACATTTTCTTGAATTAGAGAATACCTCATGAGGACATCTTCTTGAATTATGTCCTTTTTCACCACAAAGACTACAATGTACTTCTCTTCCAACCCGACCAACCTTCTTCTTAGATGGTGATTCATGAAGACCTTTGATCCTTGATTTTTCCTTAGGTCTCCCTGGAGGACGCTTATAAGGCGGACCAACAATGCGACCTCCTCCAGAATTGCTCCAAAACTTAGGTCCATTGACAGGTTCTAAACCTCTTTCGTAAGTCTCTTTCCATTTGTCTGTCAAATAATAGTCCGAGATGAAGTCCTCAACCTCCATAACATTCTCACGGATTGCACAAACTGCATGTCGACAAGGAATGCCGGTCAAATCCCACTTTCTGCAAGCACATGTACGCCTAGACAAGCTCACCGAATATCCATTTCCAAACTCAACTATCTCATATTTTCCACCGGTGCTAGAAATAGAGACACAATGTTGAGCTTCTTCACATGATTTTTCCACCTCTTTCCTTGCTTTCTTTGTATGCTTGGCTGTCTCTTTACCAGCAATCTTTGACCTATTGGCAATCCGTTGCATTGCATCTCTCCTTATCAGCTCTAACATATTAACAAACGGTTTTTTCCTTTTTTTTTATGCATAGTGATGCATAATTGGGTTCGGAGTTGTTCGATGCATAGTGATGCATAATTGGGTTCAGTTTTTTTTTTATGCATAGAGATGCATAATCAGGTATTATTTTGGGATAGTTACAATGCTATTTGGTACTTTTATCTTAATCGGGTATAATTTTGGCATTAATTACAATGATGTTTTGTTGTTTCAGGAACAAGTTTGTCGATCAATTAAAAGTAACAAAATTCTAGAAAAAAAAAAAGTCTGAATCATCTCCAATCGTGTATGGTGTTTGAGTTTTTTTTTTTTTAATGTTTGGTTTAATTTGAATTAATTCCTTTGGGTTTCAATTGGATTAGGTTAATGGTTTAGTTTTATTTTGGGTTGGTTTAGTTTTAATTTTAATTGGTTTAATTTTAATTTAAACCGAATTTTAAACCCAAATCAAAATAAATATTTAACCAAATCGGTTTAGATTTTCCGGTCACCGGAATGTCACCGGAAAATTATCCGTTACACCAGAAAAATAAAAAGTGATGGTTGTGATGTTGCACACATGTCACATAATAGTTCGTATATGTCACTATGCAAAGTCCATAGTTCGTGTAGTTTTGTGAACATTAAATTAGTTCGGATGTGTAGCTATGCCGCGGCCAATAGTTCGTGTAGCTAAGAATCATTTTTCCTTTTTAATACGATATGTTTTAGAAAATTAAATGTTTCATAAAAAAAATAAAAAAATAAATGTTTCATAAAGATAGTTTTTTATGACGTCAAAAAAAGAAAAGAAGAAGATAGATTTTTAAATTTTATTTGCAGAACTTGTGTAACATTTATTATTTTGTTCTTATTAAGTAAAATAAAAATAAATTAAAAGATTTATTATATATTAGACTCTTTAAATATGTTTGCAAAACCTTAAACATCTATGCAAATTAATGAGCATTCATATATGAAATTTTTGGGTGAAATAATGTGGAAATTCTGATTACGATTTCAGGGAAGTATAGGAGAATGGGTGCGATGTTTTTCGGATGATACGCCTTATAACAGGAACATTAAAAGCAGCATACCATACCATAAGAATAACAGCATCAAAGGCTATCGATCTCTCATCTTCAGGTTAGATTTATGTATTAATTTTCAACTTTTTATTCTTATAGACATTTAAGTGTTTTATATAAAATTTTGGTGAGAGTTTTATTTTGTGTGTGTATAGCGGCGATCACGACTTTGTGATGCCTTTCGTCTCAACTCAAGCTTGGGTAAGATCTCTTAATTATTCCATTATTGATAAATGGAGGCCATGGTTGGTAAACAATCAAGTTGCTGGATACACTCAGACTTATGCCAATAAAATGACTTTTGCTACTGTCAAGGCAAGTCTTTTTTTTTTTTTTTTTTTTTTTTTTTTTCCATTAAAATTCTATAATTATTTCCCCTTACATTTATATAAGACAGTGTTTATAATTTTGTTTTAAATATATTTGATATTAATTTACAGGGAGGTGGACATACAATAGAATATAAACCAGCGGAAAGCTTTGTCATGTTTCAGAGGTGGATAAGTGGCCAACCTCTTTGATTGTTGTGAAATGGGCTTCGCTATATGAAGTTTTTGATCTGTTCCTTCACATGCCCTTCCTTCAATTTCTATGATACATTTATTTACAAATGTATTTAATAAATTTATGTAGCTTTATGATGTGTTCTGAAATTCTAAAATATAAACATAAAACACATTAATTCAGCTTTATTTATGATTCAGTCGGAGGCCAATGACCCCTATTTGTAAAATTGTTGTTGAATCTTCTTAATGTAAACCTCGTCATGGATTCAAAGCTTCAAAGCTAAACAAGACACAGCATCGCGAGAGTTGGTTTAAAGATGTCTCTAATTCAGTTTTTTGTTTTATGTCAGAGTTTAGATTTTTCTAAAATGTAAGTAAAACTAAATCTATAAATAGATCAATTTCGATTTTAGTTTAGAGTTGGATTCATTCTCTTTAATAACATATATAATTATTAACAAAAAAAATATTATTAAAAGACTCATGAATAAATATATTGAAATGTACAAATCAAAACAAAAATGTTTAACTTGTAAAAGAAATAATAATTAGCGTGACGCCGTGATCTGAATTTTGCTTGACAAGGTGAAAATTTCCAAAATAACCCCATACTTTATTTATATTTCCAATTGATTATTCCCCTCACAAATCACACAACACATTGAATTCCACAGTTTTGCATTTTTAGATACGTTTATGAAATTATAAATTTGTAATATTGAGAAAAAAATGATGGGTTAAAACTCACTTTTTTTTTAACTGATGGATCCCTCTATAAGAATTTTAGAAAAAAACGAGTGAAGAAGATGAGATAGGAACTGGGATAACCGGTTTATTCTGATTCCGTTTGGTTTAACAATTGACAACCTTAATAAACCGGAAAACCCATAAAAATTCAGGTGAAATCTAAACCGGTTAGGGGTTTAACCACTTCTCCTTCAAGCTCTCTCCACAATCCCAGAGGAGAGGACAAGAGATTGGTAACGAAACTCAAGCTGAAGCATGAGGAGATCGATTTCTTTGAAAGCGAAGTCGCTTCTTCATCGGAATCTTCTGGATAAAGGTAATAACACCGGAACTTCTCCGTCGTCGTTTAGCATTTGCGGTTTCTGTTTCTCGAGACGAGCTTATTCCGGTGGCAGTGATTACCGATATATATTGAGAAATGGGATTCGATATATGAAATTAGATGATTCGCTTGATCTCTTCATTCACATGGTTCAGTGTCGTCCTCTTCCTTCAATTGCTGATTTTAGTAGATTATTAAGTGCTATTTCCAAGATGAAGAAGTATGATGTTGTGATCTATCTATGGGAGCAGATGCAAATGCTGGGAATTCAACATAATCTCTACACTTGCAATATTCTATTGAATTGTTTCTGTAGATGCTCTAGATTCTCTCTTGCGTTATCGTTCCTTGGGAAGATGATGAAACTTGGTCATGAGCCCAGCATTGTCACATTTGGATCTCTGCTTAACGGATTCTGTCGCGGTGATAGGATTTACGATGCTTTGTCTATGTTTGATCAAATGGTGGGAATGGGATATAAACCTAATGTTGTAATCTACAACACAATCATTGATGGTCTTTGCAAAAGCAGGCTGGTGAATAAGGCGTTGGATCTTTTCAATCGAATGGAGAATGATGGGATTAGACCGGATGCTGTCACCTACAACTCTCTTATATCTGGTCTTTGTAATTCAGGTAGATGGAACGATGCTACTCGAATGGTAAGCTATATGACCAAGAGGGAAATCTACCCTGATGTTTTTACTTTCAATGTGTTGATCGATGCTTGTGTGAAAGAAGGAAACCTTTTTGAGGCTGAAGAATTGTACGAGGAGATGATCCGAAGATCTCTGGATCCTGATATTGTCACTTATAGTTTACTGATTAACGGGCTTTGTATGTACAGTCGCCTAGATGAAGCAGAGCAAATGTTTGGTTTTATGGTTAGCAAAGGTTGCTTCCCGGATGTAGTAACTTACAGTATTCTCATTCATGGATATTGCAAGTCTAAGAAGGTAGAAAATGGGTTGAAACTCTTCTGCGAGATGTCTCGAAGAGGAGTGGTTAGAAATACAGTCACTTACACAATTCTTATCCAGGGTTATTGTCTAGTGGGCAAACTTAATGTTGCTGAAGAAATTTTGAGACGGATGGTTTTTTGTGGTGTGCCTCCTAATATTATCACTTACAACGTTTTGTTACATGGTCTATGCAATAATGGGAAGATAGAGAAAGCATTGGTGATACTGGGGGATATGCAAAAGAGTGGAATTGATGCTGATATCGTTACCTATAATATCATCATTTGTGGGATGTGTAAGGCTGGTGAGGTGGCAGATGCTTGGGATTTATATTGTAGCCTCAACCTTAAAGGACTTATGCCTGATGTCTGGACATACACTACAATGATGTTAGGGTTGTACAAGAAAGGCTTACGGCGTGAAGCGGATGCGCTGTTTAGAAAAATGAAAGATGATGGGATTTTGCCAAATGAATGTTACGTATAGTGAAGCTAAGTAGGACTAACTGCATCAACTTAAGTGTCTCAACGGAGCTTGCAAGATATATATATATATCCGGGTCAGGCTTCGACGCGAAGATTTGGATACAATGAAATGGACTAATTTTCACATGTTCATATTTATTAGGAGAAACCGCAGAGATGATGAATATCACAGTGGATTTGGTGACAGACATTATAGAACCGAAGTTCGCATCGTATCTGTATTCAGTTTCTCTCCTAGAGGAAGCTTGCCCTTGAAATGAAAAACTCAGGTCTTTCGAAGCCAAGTTGGGATTCTATGAGAAGAGCTGAATCTATCATATGAAGCCATTTTCTCAAGTCACTGACTTATCTCAGTTTAGAATTGTACATTCTTTTATATACTGTATACCAATGTTTGTTTATGTATTATTTTAACAAAGTTTCTGTATCAATTTTTTGTATGTATTCTCTTACAGAGTTTATGTACCATTTCTCAGGTTTCTTTTAACATCACTTTGAATCAAGCTTCCAGAGTGTGTTGTAAAGGAACGATTTTACTTGTTGAGAAAAAGAAAAGGGAACAATTTTACTAAACTTATGTAGCATTGTGATTACTCTGATGTAACACTTAATATTTCTTACACTGGACTGTAAATAAACTTGATATATCGTTACTGTCTGAAAAAATCATGAACGATGGGAGTAGCAGAGTAGTAAAAGATCTTAACCATCATCAATGTGTGAAAGTACGAATAGAAACAAGAGACCTTCTAAGCTTTTCTAATTCTACATCGATTCAGAAACAAGACAACAGATCTGATTAAAGCATTTCTATATATCATCAGTGAGCGATAAAAATGCGCTCCAGCTCCATAGTTTGTACAGTTTTACAGCTCTCTTCTAACTTGTGCTTCAGTTTATGCAGTATCCTGTAAAGATAATGATTACAGAAATCGATCCAAAAGTTTAGGTTTTAAATGGATTTTCTGAAGGAGTTATATAAGTTAATTTGCAGTGCCAAGAAGAGATAAAAGAAAAAGAAAACCAACCTTGCTCATCTGTTGTTTTATTGGTGGTCTCAGCCAATTGATGTGTCCTGTAGGCAAAGTTTTACCGGTTAAGACAAGCTACTATATATGTATAAACATATTCATGATTTGATATCAGAATTTTGACAGTAGAGGAAAAAAGAAATAGTGAAAAATGTGAGGAGGTTGTTACCATGGTGATGAGGACTGGCTGATACCAAGCCCATTGGAAGTGAGTATCATTCCCTTAAATCTGGCTAGATATTCCTGCGTTAAAGAAATGAGTTGGCACATCTAGTTAGTCGAAACCTAGATAACATTTGAGAAAACCGATATTCAAATCCCGAAAAATATGTTACATACCCTTAAAGTATACTTGTGGATCTCATAAATACCGGTTAAATCATACTCAAAACGTTTAGCTGGGTCCATCAGCACTGCCAAAAAGAAAGAAGAAGCTAAATCACATTACGAAATAAATTGATTCCATAAACTGCTAAAGAAAGAGAGCATTGTTCTCTATCATATTCTCAAGTGTCAGACAGAAAACATAAGAGATACTCATATTCAAACAGAACTTTATACTAAAAGTCAGTCAATAAAGGATCTAGAGATGAAGAGACAGTTCAAGCTATAGTTAAGGAGACCACAGACAAACAATAAGGCTGTAAAATCCTAAAGAGGCAGAGATGGAGAGGAGACGTAAAATTATCAGAGGATTGAAACTATATAGAGTTAAGAGTTTTATCAATACTTAAAACAGAACTAAAGAGCAATGAAGGTTAAGGAGCTAAGTGGATACAGCTTAAGGCTTTAAGTTATTTGTCCTCAATCTTCCTAATCTTCCTAAAACGGGTTATTTTTTTTGATGTTCCGATGCATAGAACCGACTATGCAAAAGAAAGACTTACCGTTATAAGCTTCATTTATCTCTTGAAATTTTTCTGTAGCTGCAGTATCGCCTTTGTGCTTATCAGGATGCCACTTCTGTACATGGAAACGCAAAGTTTCAATTTTTCTTCTTTCAATCTACAAACTCTAAAATTCAATCGGAGAAGGGTTTATGAGTTGACAAACCAATGCAAGCTTCCGATAATTCAGTCTGATCAATTCCTCAGTTGCGTCGTAATCAACTTCTAGAATCTTATAGTAATCCTTCAAACAAACAAAAAAAATCAAAATCAAATGGGGCCTTTCGTCATGAATAATAAAAAGAACATTGCAAGCATAATCATTTTCCAGAATTTTAAAGTAATCCTTGGAAAATAGAAGACGCTTCCATTGAAGAACAAAATAAAAACACAAAACTTTTAACAAATAAATAACCAATAATCCTCCTCGGATCTAAGAAAATACTCAACGAAACTGTATCAGATCAAACCAGACATTAACTAAGAAACCAGATTATACCTTAGGAGGAGACTTATGATGGTCTTCCATACACGAACAGAGGAAGAAACTCCTCACACATCATCTGATAGAGAGAATATGGAAACGTAAAAACCCTAAAGTAAAACGGGAATTTTGCAAGATGTTTTTTTTTTCCGTTCAACAAAATCGAAACCGAAAATGGGAAAGTTGAATCGAATCTTATGGATTGCTTTGTGAGTATTCTTTGTGTTGAGAATCCGGAGATGATGAAAGGCTTTGGCTTTTATGAGTTTTTCGGTTCTTTTTTGGATATTTTTGATTTGTGACGAGGCCACCGGCCAATGTTTATCTCCCTTGTCTTTTTTTTTTTTTTTTTTTTTCCTCCTTTTAGTTGTGTTTTGTATTTTTTCGGACAATTTCAAATCTTATCCACTTTGTATAAATCTAAATTTTTTTTTACTTTTTGATATATATACTAAAATGTCAAATTTTCACGGTTTGCAAAACGTGAGCTTACGTAACTACTATTGCCTTTATCAATTTATTGAAATATGTAGAAAGAAAATTTAAGTTACAATTATAGTTTTGCTATTTTAGGGATAATCTCATTCTTATAATTAGATTATGAAATTGTTCAAAACTTTTGATAAATATGTTGTAGTTCAAAAATTAAATTTAGGCATTGTTATTCGGTTTAGAATTCGATTGTTGAGTTGAACTGAATTAAACCAAAATAGAGTTCAAATTCAAGTAAATTCGTATATTTCACTTTGCAAAGAGTTTCCACCGAGGACTGATCCACAAAAAGCAACAAAAAGAAAAAAAATAGCTGAAGCACCAAATCAAACCTTAAGGACTTGTTTTCAAACTCTGGTTACAAATGCAAACACAGAGAATAAGAAGAAACCTGTTTTGTTTCTTCAAGTCGTAGCTTCAACCTCTGGGTCAGTTTCGACCGGTACATTAGGTGAAGAACTGTTCTTTCCGCGACCTCTCAAACGCGAAGAAACATTGTCAATTGCTGAATTAAGTTGTCCGATTTTCTCATTCAATGTCTCTCTTGTTTTCTCTAAACCTTCGTCGTAGTATGTTGGCTGTTGCGGCTTCTTGAAACCATACTCATCTTCATTTAGAATCGATCTTCGGATCTAAATGACCAAAACACAAGAAAAATAACATAAAAACATATATTTAGATTGCATAAGAATGATATAAAGATCATCTCCAAAGCTCCAAGAACTAAAGAAACACTCATGTAATAACAAAAAAACATAAGCAAGAACAAAAAGCTCAGTCAACTCATCATTTCAATAGAGTTCATCAACTAAACTGATTACTAATATAATCCACAATCATTGAAGATGAGCTATTATTGTAAAGAGTTAAAATTACCTGTGGAGCAAAGACATACGCTACCGCGCCAAAGACAGCACCTCCTAGAAGAAAACCAGCTATGAAATCACCACTGCTTCCGCTCCTACTCCCATCTCTGAAAATCATTATAAGAGCCAAAGTTTCAACAAAATTTGAAGAGAAAACGGTATAGAGACATATCATACCGGTAGCCTGCAGAAACCGAAAACTTGTGAGTCCGGTTTGATTTCTTGTGAATTGTCAAAGCAGAGGTTTTACAAAAAGAATTGAGCTTTGTGGCAGAAGACAATCCATTTGCTTTCAGATGATGAGACTGAGTCGTCCTACCTGTGCCAATAGATTCAAGAACCCGAATCAAGAATCTTGCTAATATGGATCTCTCGATATTGCCTTAAAACTATTGTTCAGTTCCTTACTCTGGTTGGTCCTATACAAGAAATTGATTCTGATCTCAATCTTAGTTGAATTTAAAAATCAGGCTAATCTATAAAATTAACGGTGCACCATCAACTCAAGAAATGCCTCCATACCGCTAATCAAATGAACAATCGGACAAATCTTTATATTCCGTAATCAAACAATTTGAAAAATTTCAGATGGAAGCAGAAGGAGCTTGATAGATAAAGAGCGAGATGAAGGTAAAAGGAATAGATTACCAGAGAGAGAGAGATGAGCAACACAAGACGCCATTGAATTTGAAAACGAAGAGATCTGAGCAACAATAACACTGGGAACAAGAATATGCTGACAGGTTTTGGATATCTTCTTATTGCAAAGGAATTATATGTCAAAATTACTAAACTATCCTTGTCATTTACTATATTTTTGGTCATTTAGATTTTTTTTTTTATGTGCCGTCCAGAGAAAGGAAAAGATTTTAATGTATTAGTTTATTACATACGGTACGGATATAATGTATCCCTACTAAAAATAAAACATTGCGGTATCATTTATCATACATCAGAAAAAAAACCATAAAAAAAACAAAAATAGAAAAAAATCGATTACAGCCTTGTATTATTCTTTAAAAAATCTTTCAAATAAATCGTGTTATTCTAAACCAAAACAAAATCAAACAAGCATCGGTTTTCAATTATAAAAATATAACCTAACATAATGATGCAGAGAAGAAAAACTCCTTTGTTCTTCTATATAAGATATCAACCAATTATTTTTTAACAAAACATTCGGTATCCTTTTTTTTTTTTATCCATCACCATTTTTATATACAAAACCTGTGATAATTTTATCTCTTTTGGAGTCTACTTCACCAACCAAAAAGCAAGTAAGGACACTCAAAATAAAATAAAAACTTACGATAACTTAACTTTTTTTTTTTTATCTGGGATGATCTCTGAAGAGAAACAATGGAGTATTCACATTTTTCCTCTTCTCCCCCGGAAATGAGAGTGATAAAGATAGAGATGGAGCCACCGCCACATCATCATCTTCTTCTTCTTCTTCTTCTTCTGCTTTCTGTTTTTCTTTATTCTTACTATTACTACTTTGTTCACCAGAGTTGCTACTTCCGCCTAAGAAAGGCAATAGTCCCATAGTGTCGTCTTCACTTGTTTCCTCAGCTCCTAATGCCAGCTCCAGATTCGGGACTGTACCACTTAACCATCTCTTGTTGTCATTGTTATTGTTATTACCTAGCGGAATGAGATTATCCACCATTTCCATGTCTTCTCTTTCGTCGTTCAAGTCCAAAGGGAACACAATTTTGGGGCTCTTCTTCATGATCCCGGAAACATTACCAGATGTATCCCGGGAAGGACTGCTGCTTTCATTTTCTGTCTTCAGCTTCTTATTCGCAGACTCTTCGCATGAACTGTCATTGTTGAGATCCACTTTCTGGTTCATGGCAGAGGAATTTTCTGTAGCTGGTCTTGTCAGTTCCCATAGTGGACGCTTCCTGTGACTAGCCTGACTACAGTTGGGGTCTTTCTCTAGAGGATTGTCTTGGCCATGGGGCTGGATCTCTGAACCCGTGACCGTCAAAGGCAGATCCTTTCTACCATCTAATTCTTGTTCCTCAGTTTGTTGAACCTTCTTCACTAGACTATCTCCAGAATTTGATCCAGTAGCTTGACAAGGGATATGACTAACACCTGCTTCGTCCTCTTTAAGAGCAATTGCCTCCTGTATTAAGACGAAAAGGGATTACCTATGAAATTAAGACATGGAATGTCCTACAACTGAGTCAGAGACAGAATTTACACTAGGGTTAAGAACAACCCACCTTTGTGCTCAATGATCGTTCAATAGAGGGTTCTCTGTTAGTTGGATTCTCATGGCTAAGTACATCTGTCCCACTCTGAGTTTCAATTCTGTTGCTTGAGCTCTCACGTAGAGAAGACGCTTTCTCCAAATGTTTGGAAGGAGAACTCGTTTGACACAGCTCATTGGGGTCTCTGTCATGCGGCAAAACATTTGAAGTAGGCAAAGATGTGTTGTTTTGTGGATTAGTGCCTACCTCTTTTCTTCCTCGGAATACACCCCAAAGGAAATATAACATGTTCCAGCCTGCAAAGGCAATAGATCAAGCTGTAAGCAGAAGATTTCATACAGACTAAACTGGCATACGTTTGGATCATACTTTTAAATCATCGGTGCTACTTTCTAGAAACTTATCAGACAGCATAGCAGCGTGACTGAAGAGTCATATCTGCTCCTTGATTGAATATCAAAGATCAAGCTAGCAACACGAGTAACTACTACTTATTAAAAAAAAGGGAGCAAACCAAGTTTGAATAAAATTAAGTATAATTTCGGCACTCTACTTTAGTCTGCCATCCATTAGAAAGTAAAAAACAAAATTATGTTTTCTCTCTCCGCCTAAATCTAATGATAAGGATTAAGACTTTGATCTGAAAAAAAAAATGCTAAGAAATGTCATTGTGATAGATCAAATCGAAGGTGTAAGAGTTTTAGCTATCATGCTTACGCTGGCAATTCAAAGGAAGCTGGTTGGATGCAAAAATCAAAAGCTCAACATTATCGAGGTTTCCTTTCAGGGCTAAATCTTTCTTGATCATGTTATCTACCAGAGGCTTATAATTTCTCTCATAACTGTATCACAAGCAAAGCAGCGAAAAAATCTCATAAGTGAATATATTTAAGAGTGAAACATTTAGGCCAACAACACGAAATAATAAAGTAGTGAATAATATGTAGGAAACCTACCTCTCAATGTTCTTTGCAAAGAAGAATACAGCTATATGGTCTTCCTTAGTACCTATATCTTGAAATTGTGCAGGCCAAGTACTTAGCCGAGGTACTTCATTCAAGCTAAGCTTTTCTGGAAACTTATTCATCACTTCAGCAACCTTTGGTGATGCTAAGGTTGATAGATGTGCTTGCATTCCACTATGCATAGCTGACTGATTTCTGGTTCTCCGCACCTCCAAGTCCCCTCTGGAAAAATGATATAAAAACTTCAATTCAGTATACATTATACACACGTATATAAGAAGTATGCCTCAACGGAAAAGTAATAAAAACCAAAAAAGGGATCTTCACAGAAAGTAAGGAAAACCTACTGCCATATAGACTCATGGTCTGGAATGGCTGAGCATCTCAACAGAACAGGTGGAGGTACTAAAGGCCAATCCCTCATGACCGGCTTTACGGACTGAAAGTTAACTTCAACTTCCACAGATCGTGGAGGCATCATATCAGCACCAGAGAGTACACACTGCTTCTCATTTGTTACAATTGTCTGCTTGTACGGATCAGAAGGAGGCCAAAAAGTCGGATGCCCTCCTTGCAATCCTTCGTGTGACACATAATTCTTGTGCATCTTTGAAGGCAATTGATTTCGTAAAGTCTTGTCAGAATTAGAATCCACATTAGATACCAAAGACGCATCAGATTGCTCTAATCCTCTGTTCTTGCCAAAGCTGGGCTTTTTACGCAGAGCAGCATCTACTGCTGCTCTCAACCTATTACCCTTATTAATATCCTCCCTGACATTTTTTATGGTAGAGAGATCACTATCAGAAACGCCTGAGGTATCGCTAGATTCTGCAGTCTGACCTTCCTTTTGAGATGATGGTAAGCCTTTTGCACCAGATAACAGGCTAGACCTTTGGCGTTTATCGAAGGCTTCTTTGCTTTTCTTCCCTACTTCTCTAGATTCCCTAGACCGCGGTAATCCATCCTGTAAAGCTACAGTACTGTGGCTTGGCATGCCCTCAACCGAAGTGGATGGCAGTTCATCCTTACAGTCAGCTTGACTTGAACTTTGCTCGCTGGCACTGCACTTTTCATTTGTTGAAATGTCACCTGCATAGGGAAGAAATAAATAACAATGGAGCTCAATAATGATATCTTACAAAGGTGGGAAACATATACAAAAACGAACAAAAACGTATCCCACCAAAGAACAATCACAGATGAAGTAACAGAAGTACCAATTAAGTGACAAAAATGATAGGAAGCATACCAGCAGCAACCAGATTTTCTAGACGGTTTCGGCTTAGGTTGCTGACTTGTTTCGTCAAGCTACCTCGTTTACCATGAGAATTGTTTGCATATGAAACAGACGAATTGCCGCGTGACTTCAGCTTCTGGTCAATGGAGGATGTTGACGCGTTAGCTTCTGTACTACGATCTTTCAGTTGCTTTGAGCTTTTGCCTTCTTGCAAATGATTAACTTTCGATGCAAGCGTTTTTGCTTGTGAGTCGTTACCACTAGAATTCCCTACATCTGTAGTTCTATTTGAAATTGATTTGCCTACATTTCTAAAACTCCCCTCCTTTATATCAGGTGAATATTCTTTGCCAGTCTTCTGTCTTTGGAGAACAACATCATCCATAAGTTGCATTTTTGGTTTTGAGCTTGAAAAATTGAAGGAACTGGATTTCAAAAGAGCACCTGGAGAACAAAAAACAAGGTAATGTTATACAACCTGTAAATCGCCAGAAATAAAACAAAAGATATAAGGTAGAGTTGCACTTAGGGAGAACAATCCCATCATGCAGCCTACCTTTTGGAGGTTGGAGCTGCGAACCAGTAGATCGTGTGCCTTCCGTGTCACCACTGAAAGATGCTTGATGATTTAGCTTTCCCCTCGACCTGTCCAAGCCCTTGAATGATGTTTCCCGAGATAGTGCACCTATTCTGGGGAGAATAGATTTCTTGGGTGACCCAGTTGAAGCCTCGACCGCCTGTCTCTTAGCATCTGGAACTGCCTCAATTTTATCTGCATGCCTTTTGCCAGAGCTATGTGTATTGAGGGTTACCTCCATTTCTCTTTTTCTCTTAGCTTCTGCATGTTTCACCTTCAATTTAGTTAGACAAACTGGAAACAGCAAACGTGGATCCACATATATGCCATTTATTGCGCTAAATTATTTTCACATATAGCATTCTCGGTTAAAATAATCAGCTTTACCTTGCTTCTGCTTTTCAGATTCCTCAGCAAACTTGCATTCTTCACATAGCCAATCATCCCCAGGAACTTCATTGAGCCTTTCCCGCATGCAATAGCTAAGCAAAAGAAAACACAACTATATTATTATCACAGAAAATGGCACTACCTTATTATTGATGAAAGACATGACAATCAAAAACAACAGCTAATATCTAAACAAAATAAAATTATACTCCTTATATGCAGATAAATAGCAAATGGAAATTGGCCATTAGTATGCTTTCTTTCCCATCAATAGAAGAGCAGGCTTACGTGTGTTCTGCACCATCACTGCATTTGCTGCAGATAGCGAGTAAATCTTCACGACCAGCATCTCCACAGATATCACAAACCTTTACCTATTGAACAAAAAGAAAAACCTTTCACATGAGATTTTTACCACTGAGCAAATTAAAGCAAATATTGCAATAAAGACAAAGTAGATGTGCTAAATGAGACAAAAAGAACAGTATTACTTACATCATGTTCCACCATTTCAGAATCATCACTCTCGCTCTCAGACATAGCTGATGAGATTGGATCATCTGATTTATTGAAGGAAGTGCGCTTACTTGACTTACTATCCTTCCCATTCTCGCCTGAATGTGTAGATCCTTCAACTGAAGATTCCTCTTTCTCTTTGTTACCCTTTGCTCCTAGTTTTTCCTTGAAACTACCTCGCTCTGAACTGATTCTGTCATCATGGTAGGATGATGGATTATGCATAGATTGTGATTTCACTTCATCAGGAAGAACATTAGAAGCTTCTATCATTGTGGAATCTCGATCTTTCCTAGATCCACCCAGAATTGGATCAGAAACTAGAGTGGAACCATTGGCTGAATCCGTACTGACTATCTTGTTATTAGGATAACCTGAATTCAACTTTTTGGTTTGATCAGACAGTATTCCATCTTCCTGGCTCTCAACGTAGTTAGAGCTCTGATCTAACACATTAGCTGATGCAGACACTTTCTGTTTCATCCCGCTCCCAGAAGAAGATGTCTTAGAAGTCATTGCAACATCTCCGGAATCATCGGATATCCCAGAACCTCTTATAGTTTCCTTACTCTCAGCATTCTCAGAGAGAGCATCATGACTG
Organism: Barbarea vulgaris; assembly: GCA_963667165.1. Taxonomy (NCBI): domain Eukaryota; kingdom Viridiplantae; phylum Streptophyta; class Magnoliopsida; order Brassicales; family Brassicaceae; genus Barbarea; species Barbarea vulgaris. The sequence continues at coordinate 21,721,434 of OY763891.1, read as the reverse complement.
GAATTAACAAGATTGCTTGTTTCACTAGCAGTGTTATTTGAAGTGTTGCGAGCATTAGCCAGAGAAGAAGGCAAACGATCATCCTCGTTTACAGAACACTGGCTGCCCACTACTCCATGGCCATTTTCATCAGACGACTCATCCGACTTTGATACATTACGGTGCATGCATGATGAACAAGGAGCAGAACAAACATTACAAGTTCCAGACTCAACTTTTGAAAAACCTCTCTGACCCATTGAGCGCTTACCAACTCTTCTATCAGCCTGCAGGTGATATAATAAAACATTAAACGTTTTAAGGACAGAGAAATGATTCACAAAAACAATTAAGAGAAGGAAGTGAATCCAAGATTAAACCCGCCCATCAACTATAAAAAGTGAAGCTGTTCATGATCAGAGCAATCACAAGTTAAGCGATGAAGCGTTCATAATCACAGCAATAAGAAGTTAAACGATCCCTGGAAAAAGGACAAGGATAAGATAACAAAAGCAAAAGAAGGCTTTAAGCTAATCTCACCATCTGCAATAAAAATTAATTTGCCTGACTCGCTAACCGATTTCTATCCAGCTCTTCCAACTGTTACAAAGGGACAAAAAAAAAAAAACATATTAAAGACAGCAGAACATTTCTCAGCAAAATCGATATGATCAAAGCTGCTAAACAACAAAAAAGTTTCAATTATGAACCCAAGCATTGGATAAAAATGCTGATTAACCCAGAAATGAAAACTCTGAATTAACAATCAATTCTCAATCAATCACCAGTTAAATTCATAGAGAATCGTAACTAATTTCATATTAAGAAAACAAACCCATAAAACACGGAATCTTAGAGATAATCTAACGAATAATTAAAAAAAAAAAAACAAATTAAATCCCTAAAATTGGGAAATAACATTTACATGATTCAGGTCTGCAAATCATATCTCCTTGAATTTGCTTCCTTCACCATCTCACATCAAAACCAATCTGGAAAAAAACGAAACCCTAACTTTCCCCTTCCTACGTTTTCCCTCTCCAACTCTTACAAACCCTAACTTCTTTATATCCAGATTTGATTCCTAATTTTTTATTTTCCCCTCAGACAAAAAAATCTCTCTATATCTCCTTCACTGGTATAAGATTCAGTGATGGCTCCCAAGTTTTCTTCTCGATTCTCGCTTTTCCTCGTGATATACACAAACAACACGAGCCAGAGATGAAACATGTAGATATATACCTCTCTGGATCTATACGCACGCATATACATAGATACATATACATACATACATACATACACAGTCATATTGTAAATTTCTACAATTAATTTATTGCTTTGACGAATATATGTTGGGTTAATCACACAAGTTTTAAGAGGTTATTTAACGAGGTTACTATTGGTTTTAAAAGTAGTATATTATTACAGTTTTACTGTATTTAATTTAATTACCTTCTATCTTGTCTTTGGTTTGTGTCTGATTCTTCCTAAGTTTTTTTTTTTTTTTTTTTTTTAAGGCAATGAAGGAATCTGACTCCCTTATCCCTTTTTCTCTCTTCGAAAGTTTTGTTCACAGAAAATTATGAGATATTTTTGTGTGTATTTTCTTTATAAATAACCTCTAGTATATATATACAAATTTGACATAGTCATGTCCGGGTAAATCTCTTAATTGGAAATATATCTTAAGAAATTTATAAACATTTTTAATGTGCGTTTTAATATTATTTAGGAAGACTTGAAGTTTACATTTTCATTGTATTTATTTATCAACTAAAAAACATTTGTAGACTTTATTTGGTCGAAAGGAAAAAAAAAGAAGAAGTGGCCAACTAAATACCAACTCATATTAGAAAGAAAGACCTAAATTAGAAAAATGCTCGAAATTTTTAACCAAAAAAAAAAAAAAAAAAAATGCTCGAAACAAACACTTCAGTACTCGATTCCCCGGTTCGAACCGGTCCAATCTGGTTTAGTTTTGAGATCTCCCTTCTATGGTCCGCGCACGCATTTTCCCGCCAAAAAAAAGCGGCACGATGAGCAGGTGCGTTAAAACCCTAAAAAGAATCGTCGTTCTCGATTGCTCCCTCAACGACAATCTCCAATGGCACCCTCCGGCACCGTCGCCGATCATCCGCCATCTTCAACCACTGATTCATTCAATTCCGACGCCACAGCAGAAAATGATATTCGGGTCCCTTCTCTCTCTATCTATCTCCGTCAAATTTTGTTACATACTCTTCACTGAAGCGCCATTCGAAATTTCAAAGCGAGAAAGAAACTCAAAGTTTGAATTGGACATGGTTTTCGTTTTGAGCTGGTTATGATACTTTTTTCCGTTTTCATGGCAGCCATTTTTTGTTCTCCACAAGGCTTCGTCTGGGAGTAGTCTTCATGGGAAATCAATTGGGACTGTGAAAAGCAAGAGGAGGATTGAGTCACCTACACCTAAAATTGCTAAGAAATCCGAGATCGAGAGCGTGGAAGAAGAAGATGGCAATTTTTTCTCAACTCTACGCTTGAAAGTTTTCGAGACTGTCTGGTCGAAAATTGAGAAGACGATTGAAGTCAGTCTCAATCCTTTCTCTAAAATTTTCTTCCTGTGTGTTTAAAGCTTTAATCTTTCTCTATAAATTTGTAATTTTTCAATCGTAGGATGTTCTTAGAGATTCGAATTCAAAAGTATTTAGTGGGATTCATGATTGGATAAGAGAATCATTTGAATCGATCATATTATCTGGGGCACTGAAGTTGTCAGAAGCAGTTCGATCTTATCCTGTTTTAACTCAGGCTTCTTCCAAGCAATTGTTCACTGCTTTGGTCCTCACCAGTAAGTCCCTAATGATTAGTGTTTTGTGACTACTCTCGATATATATCTTAAGAAAGCACGTAACTTTGGATGATGTTTGATGGGTTACTAAACTTCTATAAAGTTTATAAGCAACCAGTTAAGATTACTTTGCTTCTTCTTATATAGTAACCTTTTATTGTTGTCAGGGAATCTGGAAATGGTTGATGATTTATTGACATTTGAAGAGCTATATTTGTATATTAAGTCTCAAGGATGCCATGTGGCTAAGCTTTCATCTATGGACTTCTCAGCCAAGAGTGGTGTAGGAGGTTGCCTTAGAGGTTTGTTACGCCAGTTTGTGATGCCAACCATCGATGTTAGTAAATCTGCATAGTCTTCCATATCCTTTAGTTTTGTAGCCTACTTGCACAATTAGTGTATTCACCGAGTCCTTTTCTTCGTAACACGATTCTTGAACAGGTTGCTGATGTAACTATTCTCGCATCATGGTACAGAGAAAAGAAAAACCATGAGAATCCAGTGGTTGTAATTGTGGATGATACAGAGAGATGCTGTGGGCCTGTCCTATCGGATTTAATTCTTATATTGAGGTATTAGCTCATCTTTATGCTTGCTACGTTTGCATACTATCATGTTGAGGTTTCTCTGCTCACTGGACTAAAAAAATTTTGATTGTCAGAAACTTTGAACTTTATTTACTTTCAGTTTAGTCATTACCACATCAAAGTGTAGTGACCTGCTCTTTCATCTTTTTCTTTTAATTCAGTGAATGGGCAGTCAAAGTTCCAATTTTTTTTATAATGGGTGTGTCCACAGCACATGATGCGCCTAGAAAGATACTATCAGTGAACGCGCTGCAGAGACTTTGTGCTAGTAGGTTCACTCTGAGTTCTCCGGCCGAACGGATGGATGCAGTTCTCAAGGCTGTTTTTTTAAAGCCATGTTCTGGGTTCACTGTTAGCCATAAGGTGGCACTTTTTATGAGAAGTTACTTTTTGTGTCAAGATGGAACACTGACATCTTTTGTTAGAACTCTCAAGGTTTCTAGCTCTATCCTGTATGCTGTATTAGGTTTCAACTTGTTTTGGATTGCTAAATCTTTGTTGTTCATATGGCTAACATTCTTTTCTCAGATAGCCTGTCTACAGCATTTCTCGTTAGAGCCTTTAAGCATCATGCTCGAGCACTTTTGTCAAGATAGTGTTGATCAGGTATATTAGTGTAGTTGATAACTAAGAACTTTAGTTCATGTTTGCATATTGAGAATCGATGTATATGACAAAGTGTATATATGTACTTCATAAAGATATGATTGAGAATCTTTGGTGGTACATTCTGCATCCCTCGATTGGTCATCTAGACCAGTAGAGTGTTTTGCTGTATTACACGTATAATAAGGCACAATTCGCTTTGTTCTAAGGATGTTTTTTCTTGTAAAGCTGTCAGGTGAAGGTACTGGACTATTGACAGAAGCAACAATGAAACATGCCTTTGACTTGCCATCTGTGACGAGGTACGTCAGAGAATGCACCAATTTTTTATTATTATTTTCACTTTCAACTATTTATATGCTGGAAGAACAGATGTGCAGGTTAGTGTTGTTGGACTTGTATGACAAGGTTTGATCCTTGTTGGAGCCCTGTGGATTTTAGGAAATTAGATACACTAATTTCTGCTCATAAACTTTTTACTAGGAATAAAATTACTCGGAGTACATTTGAAATGCTACCTCACTTTTTGTCGGACTTGCAAAGAATGCCAAATCCCTGGAGCATAGTAGTTTTGGTGAGTTCTCCTTTTTTTCTTTTCTTTCACGGTTCATAATCATGGAAAGAGCTACTTCATGTCTTACATGATTCAGGGATGCCATTTGTCTGGAAAATAATTTCTCATTATCAGAAATTTATATAGGAAATGTCGTAGAAAACCTGTGTTAATGAATAAAAACATCTCAATGCAGAAATAGTTTGGAACTTGCCTTTCTGTTCTCTGGTTGGATAAATTTTGAGTTCTAGTCGTAAACGGTTTCTTTTCCATTTCTAGATTGAAGGCATTTTTTTTTATTGTTTCTCTTGACTTAGCTTTTATGCCGGTTTAGTTGGACTTCCGAGTCCAGATGCAAATTATGCTTCTCCTGTTAAACATCACAAGATGGATTTATGAGGCAGTTCTGTTTTCATCTGATCAGAGTGATTTCTACTTCCTGGATAAATTAATGAGCATATTCTTTGTATACTGTTTTGCAGTGTATATATGAAGCTGGAAAGTTTGATAAACTTCGATTGCTAGACATATTCTGTGAGATACTTGACCCAGAAGCACGTTACTTGAAATACTTTTCACCTTCGGAAATTGTTAACTGTCAGAGTCACAATTCAGGACATAATAATGTTATCAAACGAGTTCTGCGCAAGCTCAGGTGAGTTGTGTTGTAAGGAAGAAATGTGAAATTTTCCCCTCAGACAATAGCAGCCAAGGATTCTCATAAACTTATGGACCATACATAATTTGGTTTGATGGATCTTTTCAGATGGCATCTTAGTGTCCTTATGCTGTGTTGCCATATTTATGGAACATGATTTTGAGGACTAGTTTTTGGTGAATTATGCTAGGTCGATTAAGAAATTTCTCTGTTCTCGAGTTAGTGGGCCTAAAAATCTTGGATCGTTGAGAGCTTGTTTTAATATCTCTGCAAGGAGCTTAGCGCAAAAGTTCTGAAGCTCTTTCATTCAAAATTTTATCAGGGATCTTCCACCTTCACAGCTGTCTAGCATGTTGAAAAGTTGGGAAAATCTTACTGCAGAGTTCAGTGAGGTAATAATTAACTAAAATTTATCAAGTTTTTACCATTGCTCTGGACTAGCATAGTTTGTATGTGATTTTAACTTCATTTGTCCATTAAAGTTTTCTTTTGTTTTCTGGTCAGTGTTCTTTCATTCCTTTGAGCTAGAGTACCTTTAACTGTCTCCATGTTCTTAACATCCATTGTGCGATATGTTTTGTAATCTATTTATCTGAAAATATTGCTTGGATTAGAGATGTCACTTAAATGACCGTGAAAAAATCAATCACTCAGCATCTTTTTGGATAACTTTTTGAGCATTTCTGTTATATATATATATATATATATATATATATATATATATGTTGTCCATCCTCAGCTCTAAGTACATGGTTGTTCTAAATGAGCTATTAATTTGTTTGTTTGTTTGTTCTCTGCTGTTAGATCAGTGAAAAAGTAATGGAATTGCATCCGTTCATGAGATCCGTGGAAGCAGCTGGTCAGAGACAAGGACTTCCCAACAGCCCAAAGTAAATCTCTTGATATTTGTTTTCTTTTCAAACCAAACACCATGTATGCGTTCAGTTAATTTCTCTTTTTTCCTCTCCGGCTTTCCTCCAGCATTGGAAAGTTAGTCTCTTGAAATATATTTACCTTTTTCCCCATCGTACTTGTGTATGGGAAAATTGATGAGGAAAGTTAGCGTATTATATATTGATATGTAATCTTTTACATAAGTTCCTCAACTCATTAGCTTCTCTTCCTCTTGTCGGTAACCCTGTACACTGAATAAATGTTTCACTTTGATATGACAGAAAGCATACATCCCGAAGCCATTCAAAGCTTGAAAAAGAGCTTAAAGCCATGACTGATAAGGTTGCTGCAGTCATAGAATTCATGCTAAGGTGAACTCTACTTTCTCATGGAGTCTTTTTACCTTCGAGGAAACAACTTGTTTTTGAACTCTACATTGCTTGTACGGCGGCGTTTGATTTGAATATGTTACCATGTATGATGTTTTGTATGCATCTTGCAAATTAATCGGAAGAGCCTTTCTGTATGGAACAGGGAATATATGAAGCCAGTTGAGACTGTTCCTTTCCATGAAATTTTATGTTTCAAGAATGTCGATAAACTTCAATCTGTAAGTCTGTAGCAGCCTCATTCCTCTCAAATTCACTAATACTTCCATTACTTGGAAGTTTTATAATAGATAATACATTGTTATATGTTGCTCATGTGGTTTCATTCTCATCAACTTAAAGCAAACTGGTTACAGGATCAGTTCTGAGAGAGTCTGAGCATCATTCTTTTAAACTGATTCTTAGAATGATTGATGTTCTGCTGTGGCTTCTCTTGCTGCTGATTCTTAGAAATATTTTACATATGGCTTTCTCTCGCCTCTTTCCCTTAATTTGATGTTTATATCTGTTTCAGGCTTTACTTGGCGACCCGAGAGGCAAGATTCAGTCAGATCTACTGGAGTCTCACAAATATATCCTCCACTGTATGTGCTGCAGCCAGAGAGGCACAACTCTATTACCTTCCATGCACGATACGTCAATTTTGTGAGTCTTCCTTTAATTTTATACATTTGCATTCTCATGTTGTGGTTCTTGAAACAATTCTTTCTGGATTACTTTTTCTTGTCTGGAATATGATTTGAGAAATTCCAGTTTTCGCAAACTATCTTTAAAACACACACACATAAACACGAACACAAACCGGTTTCTTTCTCCTTTATTTGTTTCAATGTTTTGCAACGAAAAGGTTTGTGATAATATTTATTATTTAGGTACACACTGGCTCAAGAGCACGCGGATGTTATTAACCTCCATGACTGGTATCAATCTTTCAAGACGATACTTATTCCTAGGAATAGCAAAGCTAAACAGAAATCAAAGTCATCTTTGAAATCGAAGAAACGGAAGGATATATGCGAAGAACCAGAAGTACCCGCTGAAGCAATAATTCAGTATCCTTTTTTGGTATTCAGATTATGTCCTACTAATAGAGAAACGAGACTAAAGACAAGTATTTGAAACAGAGTAGGAATTGGAAACAAGATTAGTTATCGGTGATCCACCAATGTTCACCCTTGTTCATTTTTGCAGGACATTTACATAAATGCACACGACCAAAGATTTCATAATTTGATTCCTTAACATTTGATTACAACAGAGCTCGATTTTGCAGAGCTGTAATGGAGCTTCAGATAGCAGGACTTATTCGCATGCCTTCAAAAAGACGTCCAGATTTTGTTCAAAGAGTGGCCTTTGGTTCCTAAGAATAGTTTCAATACTTCCATTGTAAGTGTATTTTAATATCTGTGTTCATAACCCGTTTCCATGAATCTGTTCAGACACATCCGTTTATAGAACTTTAGAGCTGATATAAAATTGTTTCTCAGAATTATTTCAGTGCAAAACTTATATTTTCCATGAATTTAATTCTCCAATTTGAAACAATGCTGTTCACTTGACGCCAATTGCGTACGACATAATTGAGACTCTTCAACACACATTAGCTCCTTTACCTATTTTTCCACTTATGCAAACCCATGGGACAAGCCGAAGTCTGTAAGTGTGAATATTCTCAAGTCTCCTCCCTTAACTCCTTTTATGGGGCAAGAGACGACTTGTGACTTAGGAAGGCTTTATAATTCCTACATGTTCAAGCTTTGGCTACTGCAACAATTCCCACTTGCCATAGTTGCTAAAACCTCTCTTCTTTTATTTTATTTTTAAAAACCCTAAAATCACAAAATGTCCATGAAACTCCTGGTCACAACTTGTCTCTGGTTCTGGCTGGTGTCTAGATTCACAGGCGCAAACGAGGCCAACGTAAATTGCCTGCAGACCATAAAATCCCAAGTTGAAGATCCCAATGGATACTTAAGCAGTTGGGATTTTACCAACCAATTAACTAAAGGGTTTATCTGCAAATTTAGTGGGGTCACTTGCTGGCATGATGATGAGAATAGGGTTTTGAACATTAAACTTTCTGGTTATGGTCTCAGAGGAGTGTTTCCTCTTGGGATTAAGGGATGTTCTGATTTGACAGGTCTAGATCTTTCCGGAAACAACTTCTTTGGACCTTTACCGTCCAACCTTACATCCTTAATTCCACTTGTTACATTTCTCGACCTCTCCTACAATCAATTCTCCGGTGAAATCCCTGCCAGCTTATCAAACATTACCTATCTGTACACACTTATGCTTCAGAATAATCAGTTCACTGGTCAGCTTCCTTCCCAGCTAACGTCACTTGGACGGCTCAAGAAGTTCTCAGTGGCAAACAATCTTCTTAGCGGACCTGTCCCAAATTTCGTGGAGTCCTCGAACATTGGACCGGGTAGTTTTGCTAATAACCTGGATTTGTGTGGTCGGCCTATGGATGCTTGCGTTGGCCCTGAAGAAGAAGTTATCTGGTTAGGGAAGATCAGTGCAGGAGTTAGTGCGGTGATCTTTGTACCGCTAGGTGCAAGCTTAGGCTGGTTCTTCTTTAATGTTAGGAAGGAGAAACAAGGAGATATTAAAAGACACCGAAGCTGGATTTATCACATTGGGGATTAAAAGACAGATTAGCCACCTTAAACAACGAATAATCGAAAAGATTATATGCAGAATAAGTGTATGATTTTATGCCTACAGATATTTGAGAAAACAATAGTTTGTAACATGGTTTTACTCAATTTGAACTTAATTTTCCCCCATACACAAAATGAAAATATGGGTAGCACAATGTTAAAGTTCTTTTACTTACTTTTGTGTGTGTGTATGTGTGTTATAACTTATAACAGAACAAAATTGAAAACAAAGAAAATCTTTAAGACTAAAAGATATGATTGGTTTTCTTGTAGTACATGAAACGAGTTAATAAACAGTTTTACTGTTACACTATGTAATAGTTTTCTATAATATATATTACTTTTTGACTATGTAATAGTTTTCTATAATATATATTACTTTTTGACTTTTTTTAAGTGTTTTGAAATTTCCCGGGAAACATACACCACAAAATTTGATAACTACATGATGATGATACAGTTAGGCTATGGGTAGGGAATTTTTTAAAACACTTTTACATATTGGGCCAAGTTCGAATATTACGGGTAGGGATATTTTTTTGTTTCTAAAAGTAATGGGCTAATTGCGATTACAAATAAAATGGGCTGGGAATTGAAGTAATTGAGGCCCATGATTGTCGTAACGTGATAGTAGCATCTTATATTTCGCCACGTGTCAGTCAACTTAGCCACGGAGAGAATTGCTAGATTATCTGAGTCATGATGACACTCATCCGACTCTGTTGGAAAAAATATGATAAGCCTTCGGTTTCAACCAAGCACCGCCGGTGTTTTATCGGCGTCGGTCAGCCGCGCCGGTTTTATCAAACGGTGCTGTTCGACTAAACCGGGAAGGACCGGCCGGTTTGGAACGATGGCGATGGCGGCGAGTCCTCTCGAAATCTGCGTCAAAGCTTCCATCACTACACCCAACAAGCTCGGAGACTGTTAGCTCTCTCTCTCTCTCTCTCACTCTCTCCGTCAAATTTGAAATGTGGATAAATATATCGTATTAGCTCAATTGGTGCTTAGTTCGTTTCTTTGGTTAGAAATTGAAATTATCCAAAAAATTCGAAATGTGGATGATAAAGCTGAAATTTAATCACTGGTTGCAGATAGCTACTTAAACTTGAGAATTTAAGAAATTTCGTGTTGAATTTAATTGGTACTTAATTAGTGTTAACACACAAATCTGCAATTGAAGAATTAAGGATTGTTTCTTGGTTTAGAAATCTGAAACTATTCAAAGCATTTTTTTGAAAGGTATAATATGCAAACTCGATTGCTTGTATTTCTAGTGGCTACTTGTCTATATGGTTATTTTTTTTTCCTATCATGAGTTAATAATAGAGGGTATAATTTTGTTGATAGGCCCTTTTTGCCAAAGGGTGTTGCTGACTATGGAGGAGAAGCATGTTCCTTACGACATGAAAATGGTGGATTTGAGTAACAAGCCAGAATGGTGAATGCTCTGATCATGTGCATGAAGTAGACGTGATTCTTGATTAATGGCAATGATTTCTCAATGTTTTGTGTTCTTGTTTTATGTTTTTAGGTTCTTGAAAATTAGTCCAGAAGGTAAAGTCCCAGTGGTGAAGTTTGATGAGAAATGGGTTCCCGATTCGGATGTTATAACACAAGCTTTGGAAGACAAGTATCCTGAGCCTCCTCTTGCAACCCCACCCGAAAAGGCTTCAGTGTAAGCCTTCCTTTTCTTTCTTTTTCTCTATGATGTTGTTGTGTACTTGTTTATTATATAGTTGATATCTGAAAATTTGCATACTTCCAGTTAAGAAACACTGTTTAGAACATTGGTTAAATTTATTTTTGTAGTGGGTTGAAGATCTTCTCCACATTTATCGGTTTTCTCAAGAGCAAAGATGCAGGAGATGGAACTGAGAAAGTTTTATTGGATGAGCTTAGTACATTCAACGAGTATATAAAAGAAAATGTAAGCTCTTTTGGTCTTGATCTCTTCCATAGTTAGTCTTCGATTTTGAGTTAGATCTTTGAGTAATACTTCTGATGATCTTATAGTAGATTGTGTGAGAGCAAAACATGTGTTTACCACTCTTTTCTTCCTTGCGTTAAAGGGTCCTTTCATAAACGGAGAGAAGATTTCAGCAGCGGATTTGTCCTTAGCACCAAAGTTATACCACATGAAGATTGCATTGGGACATTACAAGAACTGGTCTGTTCCAGATTCACTTTCTTTCGTTAAATCCTACATGGAGGTAAATTATCCGAATAACCGAGCTAGTCCTTAGATGTTTGCTTGTTCTCTGCAACCGCATTCTCTTTCGATCATTTTGGTTTAACCAAAGGCGCTATGATGATTTACAGAATGTTTTCTCGAGGGAATCATTTGCGAAAACGCGAGCCCAAACAGAAGATGTAGTTGCTGGTTGGAGACCAAAGGTGATGGGTTAAGAGATGTAGATTTTGGCCCTCAAATGTATCATCTTCTTTGTCTTCCACTAAACCAACATCTATATAAATGTATACAAATTTATCGTGACTTATATGTTTAAAATCTATTCAATAAAATCTGGTAAACCATCGTTTAAATCTATGTCGTAAATTACACTTCAGTTTGATTAGAAAAAAGCGTCACACTCGCACTCTTGTAGAGCAAAATATTTACCGCCAGCAATTAGAAGATAAGAACAGCAATAATTACAGAAATGCCCTTCCCTCCTGGTTTCCACTTTCCACTCCTCCAGTGAACCCTCTAAACCCCATTTTCCTCGGTGGCTTATCTTTTTTCCTGGAAATTTCAAATTTTTTTCCTCGCCCCAGATTTTCTCGGGGGACGTTACTTCAAAATCTGCCATGATTCTCCAACCGTGTTTCTCTCTACCCACAACAGCTACTACGCTTTTGTCTCCGTGCTGTCCTCACCAGCTCAACACTCTGTTCTTCACTCACCGACGCCGTCGATTAATTTCTCCATCCCGCGTTTCGCAACGTAGATTTTCTTTCTCTGGTATGTTCGTCGCCTCAAAAGTCGAATTTTTTTTCATATGGGTTTTGTTACTTATGTTTGTTTCTCGAGCTAGACTTTTGTTATTCAGCTTTAGACTTGATAATTTACTACGAAATTTATCGAAATTCTTATGTATTTGATGTGAAAAATGTTCATGATGATAAACAAATCATATATTCGTATGTCCTCTACATCAGTTTCAGTAAAATAATTTGATTCGAATTACTCTTTTATCTTCAGTTGCTGCTTCAGGAAATAATGTGTTTACTTCTCCTGAGATATCAAAGACCTTTGATTTTTCATCGGAGGAGAAAATTTACAAATGGTAAACTTTCTGCTGATTTATTGGAATTATGATGAGTTTGGATATCGCAATGTGTATAATAAGGGACTTATTCTTCCCATGGCACATGGATTTTGGGCAAATTTAGGTGGGAGTCGCAAGGCTACTTCAAACCAAGTTTTGAACAAGGAGGAGGCAGCCCTTTTGTGATACCAATGCCACCTCCTAATGTTACTGGTTCTCTCCACATGGGCCATGCAATGTTTGTCACTCTTGAGGTTGTCGAATCCTAATTGACAGTCATTTGGGTATTCTATTTATGTTCCTATTTTCATTTTAGCTTCTTGGTTTGTTTGTGTCGTGTCTTACTTATTGTATATATATGTGGAATTAAATAGGCACTTATGGCTGAGTTGCAATGTAGTTCCCTCCTTAGTTGTGAATAACTTTCTATTGGGTTCATGATTGCTTCCACGGTTGATATAAACGAAGAAATCATAATGTTGATAGTGAAAGAAAATACGTATTTGTTGATGAACATCCTGCTTACTTGAAATACAACCTCCACTTTATTTGTTTCTGTGATGAGAAGCTTCCGCAGTTCTTAAGTTGGCTTGCAAGGTTCTTTAGTAAAGCCATTTTTTTCTTTCTGCAGTACTGTCTTAGGCTATATTTCATCTATTCTCATCAAGTTTTCTTTTGATTTTACAGGATATTATGATTCGATACAATAGGATGAAAGGGAGGCCAACACTTTGGCTTCCTGGGACTGATCATGCTGGTATTGCCACTCAGGTTCATTTCCCCGTAAAAAGTTCAAGTTTTGCGTGGTATTTCTGTTAGTGCTTGCATGTTTGTTTTGTGCCCACTATGATTTTTACATCTTGCTTCTTCCCACTCCATCTTGCACGTCTCACACATTTTCTTTAGTAAAAGGTCCTGTTCTTGTAGAGTATATTTTGTATAGATAATATTTGCATTTTTTGGTGAAGGTTTCTGAAATATATAACTGAAGCTACTATATTTCTTTACAGTTGGTCGTTGAAAAGATGCTAGCATCAGAAGGCATTAAGAGAGTGGATTTAGGTAGAGATGAGTTTACCAAAAGAGTCTGGGAATGGAAGGAGAAGTATGATATCTAATCACTGCAATGACGTCACATATTTGTATTATACTCTGGTGGTGTTCATTCTTCGAACAAGTCTTTAAGTTATAGCTCTTCTGGAAAATATGCAGTATTTTAAGCAGGAGAAGATTCCTGTAACTTTCTTTTAATTGAGTAGTTGATGTCCTTGTATCATTTCAAAGCCCAATGCTTGCATTAAAAGATGTATCTATATCTGATATATTAAGGGCAAGGCTGGAATTATACTTTGTGTGGTTTTTCTCAGGTATGGCGGAACCATCACAAATCAGATTAAGAGGCTGGGTGCTTCTTGTGATTGGAGTAGAGAGCGCTTCACTCTTGATGAGCAATTGAGTCGTAAGATATCTTTCTATAGTTTCCATATCTTCTAGATGGTGATTCTTAAAGCAAACTGTTGCTGGTGTTCAAAGTTGACTTCATAGGATTTTGAGTGGTATTTTAGAACCCAATAACTTCCGCAAGTAAAATATTATGCAGTTTTTAGGTGGTTCCTTAAGTTTCTCAGTGCTCTTGTTTTTAAATCATATGTACTTACGTCTTGAATTCATTCTGTATATTCCTTGATTCTCTTTGACACCGAATTTTTAGGAGCTGTGAACGAGGCATTTGTGAAGCTTCATGACAAGGGATTGATATATCAAGGTGTGCTGTTATATATTTTCGTTTCTGCTCCTAGCTGTAAGTAGTGATGTGCTGTACTCATACGAAGTTTGGTGATTTGGGCATAATGTTTTTCCAGGATCTTACATGGTCAACTGGTCTCCTAATTTACAGACTGCTGTTTCAGACTTGGTGTGTGATGTATCTTATCTCACACTATGTTGTTTGATTACTTTTTGTCTTTTTCTTCGTAGAAGTGACTGTCTTGTTCTTATCAGGAAGTTGAATATTCGGAGGAACCTGGATTTCTATATCATATTAAATACCGTGTAGCTGGAAGGTACTGTCCAACTACCAGTACTGCCTTTACTTTCCCTTCTATGCTGTCGTTATGGACCCGTATATATAGCTAGATTATGAGAAAGAAGATGACTTCTTACGTCAATTTGATTATTTTATGCTCTTTAAATAGTTCTGAGAAACATGATAGGGTTTGAAAAGCGTACCTCCCAAGGCTTTAAATTATGTGGTATCAATCATTAATACTTGTGGATCACAACTTTGGGTCTATTAGAGTTGCTTCGGCAATAATTAACCATAACTTGTGCTAGTAAATTATTCTAGGAAGGTTAGTGACCTCCTTTGTTCTACACATGGAAATGGCTAATCTGATCTTTCTTTGTATAGTCCTGATTTTCTTACTATAGCAACGACTCGTCCAGAGACATTGTTTGGTGATGTGGCCCTTGCCGTACATCCTGAGGTAGGTGACAATATTTCCACTTCTTTTTCTTCGGTAATAGGATATCGAGAATGACAGATGGCACTATCAAAGTTTGTTTCACGTGTCTGGTTTCTTTTTGAATGCACGGAGCTCAGTTAACGAACGAACTTAGAAGCAGATTTTATATTAGGGAGGAAAAGAAAACAATTTATAACATATTCTCTTTTCTTCTTCCTTTTGAGGATTTCCATGTATATTTTACTAAAAAATAAACTGAAATTGAATATCTAGTCCTGTAGCCCAGGTATTTTTTCGGGTTTCTGGTCTAACTTAATGTAAGCAGATGTAATCTACAAAGTAGATGATAATTTTCATTGGATTTTCCTATAATAAGTGCTCCTTTTTGGGCATCGTTTGAGGATTAATGTTGTGAAATGTATTTGGCATCTGGCAGGATGATCGGTATTCTAAGTATGTTGGTCAGACAGCAATTGTACCTATGACATATGGTCGTCATGTCCCAATTATTTCCGATAAGGTGAACTCAGATCTACTGCTTATGCGCTCTTTATGATATATCTTTTCGGATCAAATATCTTTTTCTAAACTCAACATGGTAAAGGCTGCACTGGTTTTTTCTTTGCTATTCTTCATGCCTTTCTCATCATTACTTTTTGCTGGAGAACTTCAAAGTTCTAGTTACTCAGAAGCAAGAAACTGAAGTTACCTCATAGTATTTTCTTCGCTGTTCTTAATGCATCCCTCATCAGACTTTTCTATGTACCATGGCAGTATGTTGATAAGGATTTTGGTACTGGTGTTCTGAAGATAAGTCCTGGGCATGATCACAACGATTACCTCCTTGCAAGAAAGCTAGGTCTCCCCATCCTGAATGTGATGAACAAGGATGCAACACTAAATGACGTTGCTGGCTTGTTTTGGTAACATTTTGTTTTAAACTTATATGTTAGCTGCATCAGTTTCAATTTTATAAAATGGAAGACCATAAGGTTACTTCTTAACGTCCATGGTGCCTTTACGTACTTCATATTTTCAGTGGCCTTGACCGGTTTGAGGTGAGGGAGAAACTATGGGCGGATCTTGAGGAGACAGGGTTAGCTGTTAAGAAGGAGCCTCATACTTTACGAGTTCCAAGATCTCAGCGTGGTGGAGAAGTATTTTTCTTCTGGCCCAGTATCAATTTTTCAGTTCTTTAGACGTTCATATATATTCTCATGCATGGTTTAACTGATGTTAGGTTATCGAGCCACTTGTAAGCAAACAATGGTTTGTCCACATGGATCCTTTAGCTGAGAAGGCTCTTCTTGCTGTTGAAAAAAAAGAACTTACCATCATACCTGAGAGATTTGAGAAGGTATGCTAGCGACTGGTTGTGTGTTGTTAGTTGCTGAGCTAATGTCTGTGTTTTTCTCCTGTCAATTTGGCAAATTCATTGCAAGGTTTTCGATTTTGATTGTTTATACTCCATACGTCTGCTTTTGCTTATATTTCCTGTCGCCACTTGCAGATATACAATCACTGGCTGACAAATATTAAGGATTGGTGTATAAGCCGGCAGCTGTGGTGGGGACATCGCATACCAGTTTGGTATGTGGTTGGAAAAGATTGCGAGGAGGACTACATAGTTGCCAGAAATGCTGAAGAAGCCCTTGAGAAAGCCCATGAGAAGTATGGATTAGATGTTGAAATATATCAGGATCCAGATGTTCTTGACACCTGGTTTTCCAGGTTAGTTGCTCAGTTGGATTTATTTTTTGATGATTTTTATTCTGTGCGTCAGTTTTATAGAAATAGTTTAATCATGTGAAATTTTCAGTTCCTTCGAGACACAATGAATTAGTGCTTTTACTTTCACGAACCTACGCTGCTGAAATATCTCCCTGATTTAGCAAGAACTTCCTGTATAATTTACCTAAGATGTTTTCTCTGCAGCTCATTGTGGCCGTTCAGCACTCTTGGCTGGCCTGATGTATCAGCAAAGGATTTCAACAACTTCTACCCTACAAATATGTTAGAAACAGGGTACATTCCTTTCTTTCTTGTCGATCAGGAAAACAGTGGCTGCTACTAAAAGGCCATTATTAATGCTAAAACCTTTCTTTAGGGAAACGTCTTGGACCAACAATGTCTTAAATTAAGTGAAACTCGGAAGGAAAATGTGTTTTTGTTGCACTTCACGTCTTTGAATTTTTCATTACTTCCTTTAAATATCTTATTGTTTGGACAGGCATGACATACTATTTTTCTGGGTAGCAAGAATGGTTATGATGGGAATAGAATTTACAGGGACCGTTCCGTTTTCTCATGTCTACCTTCACGGACTCATACGGGACTCCCAAGTAAGTTTAGGCTTTTTGCTTGTTCTAGTAAATGTTTTCTTTTTGCGGGACAAGATAAATACTCAAACATTGATCACTGAGGACTTTCATATCATTATCTCTCACTTCTTCTTTTGTGTATGCCAAGTGAGCTCTAGGATTTCTATGTAAGGGGAAAATAGTATTATTGTTCTGTATATCTCCATGTAGGCTGACCAGATTAATTGGAATTTTCAGGGAAGAAAAATGTCAAAAAGTCTTGGGAATGTGATTGATCCTCTTGACACAATCAAAGATTTTGGCACGGATGCTCTGAGGTTTACGATTGCACTAGGAACTGCTGGTCAGGTTTGATCTCTAATGTGTTTAGGTAGCTGAACCATTTTTTTTTTTTTAAGTCTTACATTAAATGTCATATTTATGTCTATTTTCCTTTTTATCTTTCGCCATTACCTTTTTGTTAGGATCTGAACTTATCTACTGAGAGATTAACTGCAAATAAAGCATTCACCAACAAACTATGGAATGCTGGAAAGTTTGTGCTGCAGAGTCTGCCTAGTCTAAGCGATACATCTGCTTGGGAGAATTTGCTGGCCCTCAAGGTTTGCTTGCTTTTCCATCTCCACTAGAAAGTATAAAGGAACTGTGGTATCTTTTTGTCCTTTTAGTGACAGACGATATGATGCAAAGTCTAAATTCATTTAAAAAACTTTCTAAGACTATATATGTGTCAAGATGGGTTCATTGACCATAAAAGTCTTAAGTCTCACAAATAAACGAGGTAGCATTAAATATAGGATATTGGTCAGACCTCTTTCATGGAGCGTCTCCTTCTGCTTACCATTTCCCTTAACTTAAAACAGTTGCAGAATGACATTAGAAGTGAAAAGCTACCTTAGGCTGATTAAGTTGAATAAATCACCGCTACCTAAGGCTTATAATATGTTTTGTCTGACATTTTGCATTTCTTTTTCAGTTGGACAAAGAGGAAACCCTGCTCAGTTTACCCTTACCTGAATGTTGGGCGGTATAATATTTTAACCCTGAAGTTGTCAAACAGTATCGATATGCCTACCACCTTATATTCCTTTTGTATTATTTTCAGGTTTCAAAACTTCATATTCTCATTGATTCCGTCACAGCAAGCTATGAAAAGTTGTTCTTTGGGGATGTAGGAAGAGAGACATATGATTTCTTTTGGAGTGACTTTGCTAATTGGTATTACCACCTGAACTCTTAACAACCAATACATGTTTTTTAGACTTAGCTGACTGACTGCCTAGTCTTATTCTCTACTCTTAAGGTATATTGAAGCCAGCAAATCTCGACTGTATGGATCTGGAGGCAATTCAGTTTCTCGGGTTTCTCAGGCAGTTCTGTTATATGTCTTTGAGAATATACTTAAGCTGTTGCATCCATTTATGCCGTTTGTAACTGAGGAGCTATGGCAGGTAACATGCTCTCAATTTTTCCATTTGGGTTTTCAATTCTACATTTGATATCCCTTCACCATTTAGTTAGGCCAACAGCACCGGATATGATTTTCCTTATACCTTGGTCTTAGGATGCTCATTGGACCGTTTTTACCAATGCATGCTTAAGCTGTTATCTCTCAGGTTTTTTTTTTTTGTAGTGTAGCTTTGTTTTGAGCGTGATGTAAAAAGACCCAAAAGTTAGTCATATGTGGTTGATTGCTTTGGTACTGCAACCAAAAATGATTTCATCTTCACAAAAGTATGTTGGGAATGCATTTTTATTGGCAGGCGCTTCCCTACAGGAAAGAAGCGCTCATTGTGTCTCCATGGCCTCAAAATTCACTCCCAAGGAATGTTGAATCAATAAAAAGATTTGAGAATTTACAAGCTCTGGTCAGTATGAATTTCTGCCTTTATATATATTCTGCAAACCTCCAACAGAACCATATGTGAAGGATTTAATAGTTATAATAATAGAAGTTCAGATAATGTTGACACCTTGCCTATTATATCACAGACTAGAGCAATTCGAAATGTACGAGCAGAGTATTCAGTGGAACCAGTAAAGCGTATATCTGCCTCAGTTGTTGGAAGTGCAGAGGTTGTTGAATATATTTCGGTCAGTAACTTGTGCCTTCCTAACAGGTTTCGAATAAGGTTTATTGATTTGCCTTGTGTGTCTCCCTATTAAAAGCTGTGTTTTGCATCGGTGCAGAAAGAGAAGGAGGTGTTAGCTCTGCTATCAAGGCTTGACTTAAACAACGTCCATTTCACCAATGCCCCTCCTGGTATAATAATCTTAAACCCATTTTTGCTCTCTTCTTTTCTCTGTTTGCATCTTGTCTCAATTGTATTTACAATCTCGCGGTTTCTTCTTAAACTCGTGGTCACAATAAAACTCCACATGGTTGGGTCCTTCAGGTGATGCAAATCTCTCAGTCCACGTTGTAGCCAGTGAAGGACTAGAGGCATATCTACCTCTTGCGGCCATGGTTGACATATCTTCTGAAGTGCAACGCATTTCAAAACGTCTCTCCAAGATGCAAACTGAATATGATGCCCTCGTAGCTCGCCTCAATTCACCAAAGGTATACACCATTACCATCAAAAGACTTGCCGTTTTAGACTGCTTGTTTTACACAATTTTTGAAACGCGAAAATATGTAGTTTGTGGAGAAAGCTCCAGAAGAAGTGGTGAGAGGTGTAAAGGAGAAGGCAGAGGAAGTAGAAGAGAAGATAAAGCTGACCAAAGCTAGGCTTGATTTTCTCAAGTCTACTACTTCGTTAGTGTCTCAGTAAATTTCACAACCTCCAGGTATTCATTCTCTCTCACGTTGTGGCCCGGCCCATATTGGCCCATGGATCCGCTTTTCGGGAACTCCACAATATAGTTTGAAAATCCCCTCCAAAAATGATTTTAGAGAAAATCAATTGTCAACATTTTGTATCAGTGTCGTACTGTCGGGTCCATAATGCCTTTAAAAGCATGAACAGTTTTCAAGCAAAAAAAGTGGGTATTTTTATATCTGTTGATTATGCCAACAATCGTATATTTATTATTATTATTAAATATCCTCACCAACTAGGCAAAATGTGTACTATTATTCAGTAGTAGTATATTTATATTCGTCTAAAATTCAAGAAATAAATTTTATATTTAAAAACGCATAAACAATCTATGAGGGATGATGCTATTCAGTTTGGTTACGGTAAAAAACGAAAAAAACTTTGGTTCTTTTAAAGTACATAATTTGGTTTTTGGATAATCATAGGGTTATTCGGTTTTTCTTTTTTGGATGCGAATTTGGTTTAGCTGTAATGTAGTTCAAAAAATAGAATATTAAAAAAATGCTAATGACAGAAAAAAAAAAAAAAAATAGTAGTAACCCACACCTAAAAAAGCAAAAGAAGCAATAAGAAATCCCCTCACTTTATTCCTTTTTCCTTTTTTAATGTTTCTTTTGACAACCAAAAATTCATTATCACGCTCTCTTTTTACCTTTCGACCGCATCTCCCTCCAAATTTCTAATTTAATTTTCTGAAAAGAAAAAATTGTTAATCATGATAACAAACTGTGAACCAAGTCACTAATTAATGGAGTTCCTAAAAAAAGAAAAAAGAAAAACAGCATTAATGTTCAGAAAATTACTCCACTTCTCATTAGCATCTGAATTCTGAAAGATTACATACTTTTTTAAGCTACCAAAAACCCGCAAGTTTGAGTTGGAAATTTAATTCCGGTTTAGTTCCTAATTACGGTTCAGATCTAAACCAATTTCAAACTAGACAAAGACAGCGTAGTTTGCGCATGTTACCCGACAACATCATTTTCTCTCTCTCTCCTCCTCTCTATCTCTCTCTCTGTTCTCTCAGTCTCATTGAAGGAAGCAGAGGAGCCAAAATTAATGGCGGCCAACAATTTCGCGACGAAGCTAAGCAGAAACACAAATAGAATTACAGTAATCTTAGTCTACACATTCCTTGAATGGCTTCTCATGTTCTTCATCTTCCTCAATTCCCTTTTCACTTACTTTATCGTCAAATTCGCCTCTTTCTTCGGCCTTAAGCAAGTCTGCCTTCTCTGCCCTAAGCTAGATCGAATCTTCCAGCGAAACCCAGAAAATAGATTCACTTACAGACAGCTTTTATGCCAAAATCACATCGCCGAGCTCGCAAGTCTCAGCTTTTGTAAAACTCACGGGAAGATATCCGACTCAGCGAACTTGTGCTCTGATTGCTCAGATCGCGAAGAAAGGAGTAACATTGGTTTAGGGTTTTGCACATGTTGCCAGAAGAGCTTGGCAGAAAAACCCTACCCTAATTACTTGCTTATCAAGTCATCAAGTTGGGGGAAAACTCTGGGTGACCGAGAAAATGGAGGATTGATCTTAGAGATGATCGATGATGATAAAATCGGAGATGGGTTTGAGACAGAGATAGAATCCTATCCCTTAGGGCTCTTCAACGAGAAAGCAGAAGAAGGTAAGAAACAAGAGCAGCAAGTGATTTCAGATGTTGAGAGCTGTGGTTTAAGCTTGAGAGAAGTCTCTGAGGAGGATGGGTTAAGGTCTATCATCAGCAGTAATAATTTTCTCGGGAACGAAGACGAAATCCCAGAAGCTAAGTCAAGAGTTTCAGAGGATGAACAAAGAGATGATGACACAGGCAATGTTGCCACAGATGGGGAAGATAAAATTTCAGGTAGAGTGACAACACAAACCCAAAGTCTGAAAATTTATTTCTGAATTTTGTTTTTGGGGTTTATGGATTATGATTAAACACAGGTCCTGTGGTAGAAGAAGACACAGAAGAAGCAGATTTGTTGAACGACCAGTTTGAGACCAAAAATTCCACTTGTAACCTAAAGAATGAAGCTTTTGTTATCGAAAATCTCTCTGTCGGTTTTGATCCTCTTCTAACAGGTCTTGTGCACTTATGTATGCATATTTGTTTTGGTTTATATATCTATGTGAAGCACTTTAGGCCTGAGTAGAGAGTTTTTTATTTTATAGGTAGCCAAACTGGAGATGAAGAAGAAGAAGGAGAAGAAGATCAAGAAGAAAAGAGTAAGGAGCTTCCGGAAACTCCAACTTCAGTTACTACTTTATTCAACAAGAAACTTCATTTTCTTTCCAAAAATGAGTGCGAAGATGCAGGAGATTGGAGTGTATTAGTGAATGAGATGGACGGTGGCGATCCTTTAAGGACTATTGAAAAGCTGAGAGAGACTGTGAGAGCAGAACAAGAAGCACTGAGAGGTTTATATGCAGAGCTGGAAGAAGAAAGAAGCGCGTCTGCAATATCGGCTAACCAGACAATGGCGATGATCACAAGGCTACAAGAAGAGAAAGCGAAAGTTCAGATGGAAGCGTTGCAGTATCAGAGAATGATGGAGGAACAAGCCGAGTATGATCAAGAAGCTTTGCAGCTGTTGAATCATTTGATGGTGAAACGAGAGAAAGAGAAGGAACAACTTCAGAGAGAACTTGAGGTTTATCGAGCGAAGGTTTTGGAGTATGAATCAAAAGCTAAGAACAAAATCATAGTTACAAAAAGTGATTGCGATGCTGAGGATAATGATGATAAAAAGGAGGAGAATAGAGAAGAGGATGATTCTTCCGAGATGGATGTGGACTTGGAGAAGATAACATTGGATTGCGTACAGCATATGAGCATGCTTGATGAATCTTTATCAGAGTTTGAGGAAGAGAGGTTAGTGATTTTGGATCAGCTTAAGGTGTTAGAGGACAGGCTAGTAACAATGCAGGACAATGAATCTGCTGAGAATCCGAAACTTCCTGGAGAATTCAGCAATAGTTATGAAGAAGGGAGCTATGAACATGAAGGACTAACAATGGCATCAATGGCAAAGAGTTTGCTACCTCTTCTAGACGCAGCAGAGAACGAATCAGAAGAAGAGTATCAAGAAGAATTGGAATCCGTTGAGAAGAACTTTGGTTCGGAAAGCGAGAAGCTAGAGATCATCAAACAAGTTGATAGTGTCTATGAGAGGTTACAAGTGCTGGAAACAGATGGAGAGTTTCTGAAAAACTGTACGAGTTCGGTCAAGGAAGGTGACAAAGCAACAGATCTTCTTCAAGATATACTGCAACATCTACGAGATCTTAGAACCATCGAACTCACTGACACAATTGAAAACCAGACGACACAGGACGAGTGATGTTTATTTACAAGAATTATGAACTCTCTCTCACCATGACTCAGACAGGTTTCAAGAACTGGAATCAATGTCTTTGCACTGCTCAATGGAGGATCTGAGAATTACAGAAATTCTTAGATGTTTCTTGTTTGTGTGTTTCTTTTTGTTTGGAGTAACTAAAGGTTTCACATGCTAGTCTTTGGATTTGTTGTATCTGTCATGTAAATTTGCTTGTGTTTCTTGTAGTTTATGAGAGTTGTCAGTTGGAAAAAAAATAAGGAAAATAATTATTTTTTAAAAGTAAATGAAATGTTCATATTAGTTACAAATGACAGAAGCAAAAAAAAAAAAAAAAAAAATGTTCTTCTGTCTACAACATTCTGAACAATTTGTAAGAGATTGCAGAAAACGACTTGCTAGAAAACAGAATGTACGATATAGATTGAAAACATTTGCCTCGTTATTATAAATTGCAATCATTCCTCAAAAGCCCATCTTCTTTCATTTTTTCTGTTTCAAGCCGTAGGCTTTACTTGTACAAACAAAAATTGGAACTATAGCAAATTTAGCAAATCATAAAGCCACTTTCTTTTTTTTGTAGCACCACACTTATGTCTGTAATGGTCAATCTCGCTATAAATAAAAGACACAAATAGAAAAAAACAGGTAAAAGGGAAGTTATTATGCTATATCTTCTTATGACTTTGTATAAAGTCTATGTCACCTTAAATAGCTTAAAACTTCAAATGTAAGCAAATCAAGTCAAGAACCTACACTATGTCATTTCAACCTCCTAAAACTATGTCAACTTCCCAAAGTGTTGTTCAGTTTATTTTACTCTAGTAATAGTTTAATTAAATTTAAAATGCAGTTTTATTTTTGTTAGGGCAATTCTCAAAAATAGCACAAAATAAAGTTTTTATGACATTTTTAGCTCATATTTTTATTTAAGACACAATTAGCATTTTTATTAAAGGGTAGTCCTAACTTCATATTTTTAAGGTTTAGGATTTAGGGTTTAGGGTTTTCTAAACCCTAAACCCTAAGCCCTAAACCCTAAATGGTACCCCTTACCCCCTAAAAACTATACCCTAAATTCTAATATAATCAACCCAAACCAAAAAAATTAAATTATGAACTTCATAAAATGCTATTTTTGTACTAAATAAAAATGTGAGCTATTTTTGGAACAAAAACTTGTTTTGGTGCTATTTGAGGGAATTTCTCTTTTTTTTGTTATTCTTAAAGGAATTATAAAACATACTAACAAAAATCAACCGAATTTCCAAGTTTATTATTAATTTTCAATGATGTCGTTTCTCGTGTCGGTGTGGCTATATTTTAAATCCGTGTTTAAAGAAACCATAGAAATGAATTTAGATGAATAAAGTATCTTTAAAAATGATTCATGATTTAACTATTAGAAAACGTCAATCTTATACTTGAGACTTCACGATAAAAATACCACATTTGCTTCATATACAAAAATATAATAATGTTTCAGTTTACATAGACCCCATGATTCTACTTTAAGCAGAAAAAGGCATCATTAGTCTCATCTCATGTGTTCTTTACCAATGGTCACATGCTCATTTTACTTTTGCATTCCTAATAATAAGATTTATATAAAGAAAAACCTAGTATATACAATGTCGAAAGAAAAGGATGATGACAATAATAGTTTCTTTGCCATGATGATTGATGGAAATAATGTTATTTTCCTTTGAAGTAGATAAATAATTTGAATTGTAAAAGAATTCTTACCAAGTTGACGTACAAACAAATGATTAAATTATATTAGCAAAATCCCTTTTTTTCTTGCTAAAATGATTTTATTATTTTCTTATGACGACGCATTATATACCAACCGTCAAGGCCTCAAAAGTAGTATATATTTCAATAGTGAATAATAAATAATAAATGCCGAACGTGAACTTTGACAAAAAAATAAATAAACAAATAGCCGAATAATTAGAGCCGTTGATCTCTTGCAGCCGAAATGATACGACAACAGTGATGGTAGTAGCTTCGCTGTCACTATGATTGGACTAAAGAAGAGTCTGGGGTCACTATCGTCATTTTACCAACCTTCACGTTCTTAATTTCTTTCTATATTATTTAATGAAGTTAAATTATTACTAGTGGTTTAGTTTTCTTTATTCATCGGATCGGTAGGAGAATCCGAGTTTATTTTTAATTACTACCTTTTTTAAAAAATTTAAATTTTTATTTTTGGCTTAGTTGGAGTGTGGCCACTCTGGAGACAACCACACCTGCCATTATCATCCTCGGTTAGTTCGACCCCTCTTTCCTTAATCCACCGATTCGAATTATTCTCTCTCTCTCTTGATCTAAATCCAATGTTGAGGTTAAAAAAAATTCAACCTTGCAAGTCCCCGTTTTGGTAATTCAGCATTGGTCTGTAATCGATCCACTTCAAATTGAGCGCGGCGGTGACGGCGATCGTCGGCGGCTATGGCTTCTAAGACTAAGTAAGAGTCTTGCTCTGTTTTCAGTCTTGTGTTAAATTTTATCCTATTTCTTTGGGTAATTATTTTTAGTAGATTCAGATCTGATCTAAGTCTCTATGATTCGTGTTTTCAAAAACGTTACTATTTTGAGAAATTAATTGTCAATGATCGAAGTTAGATCTAATTTAATTTCTAGATTTATTTTTTGCTTCGTTTGCGGCAATTTTGAATCTTTTTTGAGTCAATTGTTTACGTTTTTGCTTTTGAGCTGAGATCGACTTTGTTGTTGTTGTCTTTGTGGAAACAGAACTAGCGTGTCCGAAACTACTACTACTACTTCGGGAAAATCATCTCCTGCAACTCCAAGAATAGCAAAATTGAGTAGGCCATTGAATAAATCTGATTCTAATTCTGCATCACCGACTCCAAATTCGCGTCTTTCACTTGATCGTTCTTCCTCAAATTCAAAGTCTTCTTCTATTGAGAGACGATCACCAAAAGTTCCAACTCCACCTGAGGTAAAGCTTTGATTTTTATACAATTCCTCTGTTTTATGCCATTGATTGAAGTTAAATTACCATTGTATATTGTTGGAGCTGCTTTGACCAGCAAAGTTCTTTAACATGAGACTGTTGAGTTGACATCAATTTTGTTTTGTATTGATTTGCAGAAAACTCAAACGCGAGTAGCGGTGAAAGCATCAGAACCACAGACCCGGTTGAGTCAAATCAAGGAAGATTTGAAGAAAGCGAATGAGCGGATCACTTCATTGGAGAAGGAGAAAGCTAAAGCACTTGATGAACTCAAGGAAGCTAAAAAAGAGGCTGAAGAAGCAACTGGGAAGCTGGATGATGCTTTAAAAGCTCAGAAAAAAGTGGAGGAGAATTCTGAGATTGAGAAATTTCAGGCTGTTGAGGCGGGGATCGAGGCTGTTCAGAACAACGAGGAAGAATTGAAGAAAGAACTTGAGAATGTTAAGAACCAACATGCTTCAGATTCTGCTGCGCTTCTTTCGGTTAAACAGGAGCTTGAGAAAATCAATGAAGAATTGGCTGCGGCCAATGATGCTAAGAGTAAGGCCTTGAGCCAAGCAGATGAGGCTAGTAAGACGGCTGAGGTTCATGTAGAAAAAGTTGAGATCTTGTCTTCAGAGTTGACGCGGTTGAAAGCTTTGCTTGATTCAACCCGAGAAAAGAAGGCTATATCGGGCAACGAGATGGTTGCCAAACTGGAAGATGAGATTGTGGTTTTGAAAAGAGATCTTGAGAAAGCTAAAACTTTAGAGGCAGAGGTGAAAGAACAAGAGTTGATCATCGAAAAGCTTAATGTCGACCTAGAAGCTGCGAAGATTGCAGAATCATGTGCACACAGCTCATCTGAGGAGTGGAAGAGCAAAGCCAAAGAACTGGAGGAACAGCTAGAAGAAGCTAACAAGTTGGAGAGATCTGCTTCTGTATCTTTGGAATCTGTGATGAAACAACTCGAAGCCAGCAATGATAAATTGCATGCCACGGAAACTGAAATCACTGGTCTCGAGGAGAAACTCGTGACATTGGAGACCACAACTGCTAGACAGAAGGAGGATCTTGAGGAAGCTGGGCAACTGTTAGGCAATGCAGAAGAAGAATTATCTAAGATTGGAAAAGAAGTAGAGAAGTTGAAGAGTGAACTTGTAACTGTGGAGGAGGAGAAGAATCGGGCTTTAAAGAAGGAGCAAGACGCTACTCTAAGTGTTAAAAAGCTCTCGGAAGAGAAAAGCAAGCTCTTATCAGATCTAGAGAGCTCAAAAGAAGAAGAAGAGAAGAGTAAGAAAGCAATGGAGAGTTTAGCTTCGGCTTTGCACGAAGTGTCAACCGAAGGAAGGGAGTTGAAAGAGAAGTTGTTGAGTCAAGGCGATCACGAGTATGAAACACAGATAGAAGACTTGAAGTTGGTGATTAAGGCGACGAACGAGAAGTACGAGAATATGCTTGACGAGGCGAGACATGAGATCGATGTTCTTGTTAGTGCGGTCGAACAAACCAATAAACATTTCGAGAGCTCAAAGGCAGATTGGGAGAGGAAAGAAGCCAATTTGGTGAATAACGTGAAGAAAATGGAAGAAGAAGTTGCTTCAATGGGGAAAGAAATGAATAGGTTGGATAATTTGCTGAAGAGAACCGAGGAAGAAGCCGATGCAGCTTGGAAGAAAGAAGCCCAGACGAAAGAAAGTTTAAAAGAAGTGGAAGATGAGGTGGTTTATCTTCAGGAAACTCTCGGTGAAGCAAAAGCCGAAAGCATGAAACTAAAGGAGAATCTGTTGGATAAAGAAACTGAGTTTCAAAATGTCATTCATGAAAACGAGGATCTCCGGGCGAAGGAGGATGTTTCTCTGAAGAAGATAGAGGAGTTATCAAAGTTACTCGAGGAAGCAATGTTGGCTAAGAAGCAAACAGAAGAGGAGAATGGTGAGCTCAGTGAGAGTGAAAAAGACTATGATTTGCTACCAAAAGTGGTTGAGTTTTCTTCTGAGAATGGTCATAGCAGTGTAGAAGAGAAATCTTCTAAAGTCGAAACCCTCGATCATGAAGCTCCACAAGAGCATATCACCAATGGCAATGGTATGGAGGAGAAAGAGGTGAATGGAACACCTGAGGCAAAAGACTTGAATGGAAAACTCGAGGCAAAAGACTTGAATGGAAAACCCGAGGAAAAAACCGAGAAGAAGGAGAAGAAAGAAGAATCTCAAGAAGATGACAAGGATGATTCAGTTGAAGTTATATTCAAGATGTGGGAGAGTTGCCAAATCGAGAAGAAAGAAGCTTTTCCGGACAAGAAATCAGAACTAGAGTCTCAAGAAGAAGAAGAAGATTCAAGCAAAATGGATGAAAGCGACAAAACCTCAACAGACAACATTGATGAAACCGGAAACACTTTATCCGCAGACGATCAGCTGATGATGGAGAAGAAGATCAAGAAGAAGAAGACTTTACTTGGTAAAGTTGGGAATCTGCTCAAGAAGAAAGCACCCGTAAACCAGAAATAACAAAAACTCTTGGAGGTAAGCAAAGCTTATATATAAAACATATATTTGTATACCCTTTTGATTTCACCAGTGTTCTTTATATATATATCTTTGTTGGTTCTTGATTCTTTTCTTCTTTTTCGATTTTAACAACAATGTTTTTTTTCAATCTTTTTATGTAAAGGCTTGTGTTTTCTTTTATTCCTCTTTTTATAATTTAACTGCAACAACAACAAACCGCGGTTTTAAAACCGCTCAACCTCCATGAGAATTTTTTTACAAGCGTTGTGTATTGTATTCTCGTTTGATGAAGAGAGGTATTATCCGCGTAAGCAGTGACAAGAACAGGAGGATTTATCACCTATGTCCTCTTGAGAATCTCTGGATTGGGTCACTAAAGAAAGCTTCAGGCTACATGTGAACCTAAAGCAATGGCGAAAAGTTTAGAACACCTCTGGTTATGGTGGAAGAGTATGATCATCTCATTATTTGTCTTACGACTTAATTACTCTCTTTATTTTCTCGGATTCTGTTTCTTCCTACTCTTTGGAATGAAAGTTGAATTATTTAACTTCTGAGTTGTGAAACTGATTTATGAAAGTGACACTTGTGAATTCTTAAGCTCCCACCCAAGATAACGTCATCACCAAGCATATATTTTTGTGTGTGTGTTAATAATCTCAAATTACCCAAAAACACTTTCAGAGAGTCTTTTGCTATCTCTCTTGGCCATCCTAATCTTTTTGGTGGTCTTACTGCTTATGACCTGCATCCTACGTGGCCAGAAGTGTAACTTTAGCCAATGGTCGCATACAAACCTAGTTTTGAAGATAGTTTGGAATCTAGTATTATTATTTAAAGATCTTAACATGAACTAACTGATGATAAGAATCTGTTAAACGCCCAAAATTATCCGAGTTAATAAATTTAAAATAAAATAAAAAACTAAGTATGATAAATACAAAATAGAGAATATGTATGTATCTCATAGATATGCCCATAGCAATAAAACCCCATCTAAAACTAAAAGAACAAAAAAAAACTCAAACCTCTCTTTAAACACAAATTATCCCAAAACATGTTATACGAGCATAAAATCTCAGCCGAATCCAAGTGAGGCTTCTAAACGGACACATGTATGCCTCTTTTAACGTCAGTTTCCTTAAATCTTCACATGCTAATTAACATCGGCTTAGGATATGTCCTTAGTCAAGAAGAAACGAGGAGACAAATAAAAAAAACATGACTCTTAACACCAATTAAGTACAGTTAATAAATACTACCATTAATTTTTGGTATAAAATATCTGAGTGTATGTAATAAAATATCTGAGTGTATGTGATAAAAGACGAATAAATTAATAATATTTTTGAACATATTCGTTGTTAATACTTTTTTTTATATATAGAGGGAAATCCAAAGTTTCTATAACTATTAAAAAATACCCTAAATACTTAATCAGACCAAATCCAAAACAACAAAAACATGAAGCGTTGAAAATGACGAAACACAACAAACCCTAAAGATTATATTTAGATTCTCTAAAGGCTACCGTTGACCCTTGAAACATTACCGCCGACCCCGGCCATGGCTTCACAATCGGAGTCTCTAACCACCGTCGCCGACAGCAGGTTCGTTATTCTCTTGTAGTTTCAAGAAGTTTTTTGGTTTGAGTTTTTAATCTGTGTGGGTGAGAAAGTTCAAAGTAACTCTTCCATGAAATTACAAGATGGGAAAACTTTGTGGGGTTCATAAAAAGTATCGACGATCTCCTGGTAAATGATGGAAATCGAATTATAGCTAGTCATGTGACTGCTAGGATGATATTTTACAATTAATTTGCATAACATCTGAAAAGTTGATTGTGTTGTTTTTGTAGATCCGCAACTCCTCCTAGTTCGAGAGTATCGAACCCAAGTTATGCAGATCTTCCCTTATGCCTATTACAAGTAATAATGTCTCTTCTTGTGTTAAAAGACAACGTCCGTGCATCAGCTGCTTGCACGTCATGGCTTCAAGCTGCAAAATCCGTACGGGCGGTTAAAAAACATCCGTGGCTTATGTGCTTTCCAAACCGTGGCAACTTGTATGAATTCCGCGATCCGTACCAATGGAAGTTGAAAACCATGTATCTGCCTGAGTTAGCTAATTCAACTGTCTGTTATGCAAGAGATGGTTGGTTACTCGCACACAGATCCATCACAAACGAGGTCTTCTTCTTTAACCCCTTTTCTCGGGACCTCATAAGCTTGCCTAACTTTGAGCCTGAGTATGAGTCATATTTTCTCAAGTTTGCATTCTCTTGTCCTCCTACATCGGATCAAGTTGTGGTGGTAGCGTTAAACTTTTTTATAGAAGGTTTTGTTACAATCAGCACTTGTCATCCAGGAGCAGCTGAGTGGATTAGTGACAACTTCCCAACTAAGTCAAAAGACTATAACAAGCTTGTCTACCTCAATGAACGATTCTACTGTTATAACATAGGAGGAGGCAACTTGTATTCCTTTCGTCCATCTTCCCGCACATGGCTTATTCATCCTGTGCAATGCCCTTATACGCAGCCATATCTGATGAACAAAGCAGTTTTTTTGGCAGAGAAGGAAGGACGACTGTATCTCATCACATGCAGCAACGAAAAGACTATGGTGTATAGACTAGTCTTTTTGCAATATTGGGTGGAGATGACTGGTGCGTCGATTGATGGCTTCAAAATCTTTGTTAGTTGTTGTAACTCCGAGTTGAGAACTAATCTCCCATGGTTGAAGAATAATGTCTATTTCTCAAGGTTTGGTCACGGTCGCAAGAGTTGTTTCTCCTACTCCTTTGATGAAACCAGGTACAGTCAGCTTATGGAATGGCTAGAATTTTGTCCTCGTGGGAGCCTCTGGATCGATCCGCCTGATAACTTTTTAGAGGATTGATTTGTGAAAGCTTTGCATGACAATCGACAAGGGGTTTTTCTTTTGTTTTGGATTCAATTAGACAACAAACTCCTCTCATCTTTATTGTGTGGTTGACCATACTGGTTTGGGCTTTTGTGTAAGTCTTCTTCTTCTTGTTCAATTGAGTCAAAGACACATATCAATTATTTGCCTTGTTTCTTAAAACTATATGTACTTTTCCTAAAACATATTTTTCTTAAAAATATGTGCTCTTATCTTCGGGCTTAGTTTGTTTCTGTTTACTTCTGAGTGTTCTTGTGAATTTCGACATTTCGTCCTAGCAAATCTTCAAGTAGATTGTGGACGGTAATGTCACAGCCATAGTGACGCTAGCCATCGAGCCCGTGAGGCTCAAGACTTAACCGAAGTAAGGGACGGTTAAAGCCAGTATCAGAATGACCAGCAACAGAGTGGAGCCTACTAGACCACGAGCCACGAGTTTTGTACGGTCGGTATTGGTCGAAGGAAGGCTACATTCGAGCTGGATAGCTAAAGGATCGAACTCTTTGCGTATTTGGTCATTGGGGTTAGTACAGTGGCCAAGAGAGCGAACTTGGTAACTAGTAAACGTTTTGGAAGACTGAGGGTAATCTGGGGATTTACTGTTGGTCCGAACACCTTCGCTCCAGTGATTGCTAGTGCACTGTAGCCGTCACTGTAGCAAAGCCTACTATCGACACCTACGTAATCAAATTTTCACATGCAATTCATAAGGTTTTAATATATCATTTAGTTGGGTAGAAATAAAAAGTAATTTGTGTAGAATTTATCAAAATGGTAACGTAAAATTTAACAAAGAGATATATTAAAAACCTTATGCATTATGAGAGCGAAAAAGACTATGATTTGCTACCAAAAGTGGTTGAGTTTCTTCTGAGAATGGACATAACAGTGTAGAAGAGAAATCTCCTAAAGGCAAAACCCTCGATCACGAAGCTTCACAAGAGCAGATCACCAATGGCAATGTTATGGAGGAGAATGAGATGCAAAAGACTTGAATGGAAAATCCGAGGAAAAAACTAAGAAGAAGGAGAAGAAAGAAGAATCTCAAGAGTCAAGATGATGATGACAAGGATATGATTCAGTTGAACTGTTGAAGTTATATTCAAGATGTGGGAAAGTTGCCAAATCGAGAAGAAATAAGCTTTTAATTTCCGGATAAGAAATCAGAACTAGAGTCTCAGGAAGAAGAAGAAGATTCAAGCAAAATGGATCAAAGCGACAAAACCTCAACAGACAACATTGATGAAACGGGAAACACTTTATCCGCAGACGATCAGCTGATGATGGAGAAGAAGATCAAAAAGAAGAAGACTTTACTTGGTAAAGTTGGGAATCTGCTCAAGAAGAAAGCACCCGTAAACCAGAAATAACAAAACTCTTGGAGGTAAGCGAAGCTAGAGGTGTCAAAATGGGCGGGGTCGCCTATGTTTTGTGTATGTCCAATTTTTTTATATACAGTCTATTGACAAGCCCACTTACTGAACAGACTAAATTGATATACGTCCAATTTCATCCGTAAACAAAACGGATTGGACACTATTGGACTATGGACATAGTCGGCCCATGAGCTACAAAATTTTATTGCAAAATTGATTTGAGAAAAAAAAATCAATTTTAAAATAATTTATTCACTTTCCTTCATTATCACTATCATCATCACCATCATCACCAGCTCTGTCAAGCGGGTCAATCCGCGACCCGCGACCCGCCCCGCAGCGGGTTCTAGTATTTTTTCGATCCGCATCAACCCGCAACCCGCAACCCGCCAAACAAAAAACCTTTACCCGCATCCGCCCCGCTTAAATTTGCGGGTACCCGCGGGTAACCCGCAAATAATTAAATAAAAATAAAAAATTAATTTTTAAATTTTTTTTTAGTAAAATTAATATTTATTAATAATTTTTTGTATTAAAAAACATAAATTCCTAAATTAAAAATTAAATAAAATAATAATTTGGATTAAAATATATATTTTTATAATTTTTTTAATTTTTTCTACTAAAATAAATTAAATAATAATTATTAATTAATTAATTTTTTTTTTTTTATGAAATGCGGGTACCCGCAAACCCGCTCTAGAAAATTTGATGACCCGCACCCGCCCCGCTAGAAACTATTTCGACCCGCACCCGCGACCCGCAATTTGAAAAAAAAAAAATTCGACCCGCACCCGCCCCGCGGCGGGTCTAACGGGGCGGGGCCCGCGGGTTTCTGATTAAATTGACAGGCCTAATCATCACCACCATCATCATCATCACCATCATCATCACCATCATCATCATCACCTCAAATCCGTTTTTGGCGGAAAAATTATCGATTTATATTTGGCGGGAAAATTGCGGATTTATTTTTGCGAAAAAATTGCAGATCAGTTTTTGGCAAGAAAATTGCGGATCTATTTTTTTGACAGAAAAATTTTAGATCCGTTTTTGGCGGAAAAATTGTAATGATGAAGTTTAAGATTTTTGGTGATGGAGTTATTTTGTGTTTGAAATAAACTATAACATATTAAAAACAACCAATTGTAATTAACTTGTTTTAAAAGACATTTTGTGTTTTAAAAAATATTTTTCTTGTATGACCAGAGAAAAACAAATCTTGTAACTATTGGTCCATGGACAGTCCATTTTTCGCAGACGTTAATGAGTTTGATCGTTAATATACACGAGCGTTAATGGATACGATCATCATTTTGTTCACAATCAAAATGGACAATATTGGACGGGTCAAAATAGACATTGACAGCATATTTTGACAATTCTAAACAAATTGTTAGTATAGATATGTAAAAATATATTTGTATACCCTTTTGATTTCACCAGTGTTCTTTATATATATCTTTGTTGGTTCTTGATTCTTTTCTTCTTTTTTTCCGATTTTAACAACAATGTTTTTTCAATCTTTTTATGTAAAGGCTTGTGTTTTCTTTTACTCCGCTTTTTATAATTTAACCGCAACAACAACAAACCACAGTTTTAAAAACCTCTCAACCTCCATGAACGCGAACGAGCTCTTTCACAAGCAGCTTTGATGAATCAAACGATCCCAAAACTCCAAGAACACAACCCAAAACAACAAACCCGAGATTCGCGGTTCTTGTGAATCTCGACATTTCGTCCCAGCAAATCTTCAAGTAGAAAGTGGACGGTAATATCACAGCGATAGTGACGCTAACCATCGAGCCTGTGAGGCTCAAGACATAACCGAAGTAAGGGACCGATAAAGCCAATGCGAGAATGACTAGCAACAGAGTGGAGCCTACTAGACCACGAGCCACGAGCTTAGTGCGATCAGTCATGGTCGAAGGAAGGCTACGTTCCAGCTGGATGGCTAAAGGAGCGAACTCTAAAGCGTATTTGGTCATTGGGGTTAGTACAGTGGCCCAGAGAGCGAACTTTGTAACTAGTAAATGTTTTGGAAGACTGAGGGTAATTTGGGGATTTACGCTTGGTCCGAACATCTTCGCTCCTGTCATGGCTAGTGCTGTGTACAGAGCCGTCACTATAGCAAAGCTTACGATCGACACCTACGTATTCATGCAATGTATAAGGTTTTTTTTAGTATATAATTTATTGTGGAAGAAATTAATAAAAATAAATGTGTAGAAAATTATCAAAATTGTAATGCAAATTTTAACTTAAAATTATGCCTTTTTCTTAATTTTTTTAACTTAAAATTATGGTATTTTCTTAAAATAATCCTATAAATTAACTCGCAATGATAATAAAAAGAAAACAAAAAAGTTTCGATATGATCAACGTACCTTTGTGAATTTGGAGGGATCTTTCATGGAAGTGTATAGATTAGGAAATACGATGTGTCCACCGAAACCAAACAAATATATTCCCGAAACCGTCGGAATATTCCCTAACCGGAGCACCGGAATCCTCCCATCATCAATAACGCCTCCAAACACGGCTGTATAAACGACCGACCCAAATATAATCACCGACATAAGAATCCCACCGGAAGAAAGAAAAGAGATAGAAGACAAATCCCTAATCCAGAGGCTCGGCAAGGCGATAGCCACCGCAACCGCCGTCAGCTTCGCCGCCGGTAAATGACCGTTGCGAAAATTTGTAAAAGTGGCGGGAAAAGCGGCGGTGATGTTGTCGTGGAGGGAGATGGTGTAAGAGACTAAGGCCATGAAGATTTCGAGGTATATGAAGAGGGAGGCGATTAGGCGGCCATAGCGGCCGAAGGCGGAGTGGCCGACGTCGGAGTAAGATTTGGATTTGGGGTTGCGCCGGAGACAGTTTCCGAGGATGTGGGAGGTGTAGGTGGTGAGTATTCCGATGGACATGAGGAGGAAGATTGAGATCCACCCGCCGCTTTCCACGGCGTATGGCATTGATAGTTGGCCTAGTCCTGTGTTACCGGAGAAACATGACGTCAGAGTTGGCCTTATTGGTTTCTTATAATATTGTCTGAAAATGAAATCTATACATAAATTTATTTACCATACAAAGAACAACAAAAAGTTATGCATGTAGCTATGTAAAAAAAAAACCATATTTATGATATCGGCGCCCTTTTCATTGGGTTTTAAAAGTTGTAGTTTAAAAGAAATATGAAACATTAAACATGGTATTGTAGAAATATTATGCTTTACTAGCTATAACATTCATAACACTCATGTGCAACATTCAATATCTAGTTATTTCCACGAAAAATAGCTACACAAATGTAATACTTGGTTTGGTGCGTGATGATATTAAGTACATACCAATGAGCATACCAACCATGTTGATAACAGAATGAAGGAAGGAACTATTATTCTCAGACGCCACCAAAGCCAACTCTTCGTGGTCACATTCAAACCCTTTATTTTCCTCAACACACGCAACGCAAACCATCGTTCCCGACATGATTCTACTACGCAGTCACTAGCTAAATGTATACTTGATTGAGATATGTATTTTTGATGTGTAAGAGAAAGAGTGAGTGCTGCTGTTATTTGTAGATGAAGGAGACGACGCACTGTATAATGAAGAATTTTCATATTATATAATATATATATATGACTTAACACATTGTTGTTTAGTATATTCGTTGGCCTTCCAATGGAATTGGAAAGTGGGTTTTGTTGTTTATTTAATTTGTGTAGCATATTA
Organism: Barbarea vulgaris; assembly: GCA_963667165.1. Taxonomy (NCBI): domain Eukaryota; kingdom Viridiplantae; phylum Streptophyta; class Magnoliopsida; order Brassicales; family Brassicaceae; genus Barbarea; species Barbarea vulgaris. Next base: position 21,684,544 of record OY763891.1, on the reverse strand, counting down.
GTTAGGAGGAATCATATCAGACGTTCGAGGGGAATGTCCATACGTCATACATTCTTAAGTGAATCATGACATATATAGAAGAAAAAGACTCATAAGATATGATATGCTAGAAAACCGGATATAATCTAAAAACTGTCTGGTAATCAGAACAAAATCACTGGACCAAGAGTGATGAGTTAACTATTCAAACTAATTGATTGCACCTTTTATCAGTTCATACAAGATGTGTGTGTGTGTGTGTGTGATTTAGAAAAAAAAAAAAAAAAGAAAGAAGAAGATGTGTTTAGTGTGAACTACTAGCTAGTGTTTCACCTAGCAAAACGTCTCACTGTTGACCGATCGATACTAGAGTTCAAAACATTGGTAACAAGTAACAACTAACAAGTAACAACTAACATGTATTTGTCCACATAATTTTAACTCTGTATTTTTCTTTTTTTCTTTTTTGTCAACATAAACCCGGTGCATGTGTAGGCATACTACTGGCAGATGTGATACTTTAAAATGTTGATAATATTTCAATCCACAAGTAATTTGTTTTTGTCAGTTTATTTATAAAATGGGCATGCAAGTAAATATATGTATATATATATATATGTATATACATATGATAGTTAATATAAATATTCACTCTATTGACCGATGCCAAAATCTTCTTTTAAAATTTTAACTACATTTTATTTTAACTCAAACTAGAACGGTTGAACAACCCACGCCATGCATTTAGACACCTCCAAACCGGTGCGAGTGTTTAGGATATTGATATAGAACATGGTTTTGTAATTTTGTTAATAGTTCAATCTATTGGAAATACTAATTGCAGACATGATTAGAATTCTAGGTTTTATAAACGTAAACTTGTACATGAAAAGCTTTTTTGGCATATTATAACGTTATTTTCTACCCATATATTATAAAATATTCAAAATGATGATAGATACCAGAAAGAGGTTAAGATTGAATCTGATTGTGCTCCAACTTAATGAATTTGATCCATACCTGTCGAATGTCGATCGGTGGATCAGATCGACCTCACGAATTATATCTCTATTTCTATCCAAGCGATTTATTTTAAAATTTTATTAAGGTGACTAATTAGAAGAATAAAATCGATATAATAGTAGTACACGATATTCTTTCATGCATTTACATTCATTTGGTCCATATATATAGAAATGTGATACATATATATATGTATATTATATGATAAAGTTGAAAATCTTAATAACCCCACTAATGACTATTGATTTAAGATGTATAGTTCTGATTATTTATTTTTCGATTCAGATCAACTCAAACCAAAAATCACATACAAAATTGTGAAACTTGCTTATTTTTTTAAGTTCCATATTGGGAGATGAGGAAAATAATTAAGCTAAAAACAGTGGTAGGAGGGAATAATGAGGAGGAAGTAAAAAAGCCCTCGTGAATCATAAGATATATTCTGTGATGCATGACGTGTATTCCACAGATGTTATTATTCTACGAGGATATAATAAATAATTGGGTCGATTTTACGTAATTAACAATGTTTGTGTCAAAAAAAAAAAACAATGTTTGTTCCTATGACGTGAATATACGCTGACGTGAAACTAAAGAAACTATAGAAGCAAAAAGAGGTGAATAGATTTCTTCTCCTTCATAATAAAAGGAACTACAGATTTCATATTAAAAGTGTGTATATATATACAATTCTTTTTTGTCAACTATAAATGATATTGGATCATATATATATATATATATATATATGAATAATATGTTACTCATAAAATTGAGAAATCTCTATATGAATTTTGAGAAAATTAGAAACTCTTTTTAATTCAAGGTTTAAAAGTTGAAAAACAAAATTTAAAAACAACAGCAATTACAAGAACCAATTACATAAAAGAAAACGAGAATATCAAAAATTGGGATTCCACCCCTCAAATCTCAATCAAAAATATAAGACATGCCATTAATGCATGGGATTGACGCACTACTTCAAGACTCAAACTGCAATTACGCTTCCCTGAGCTTCGGCTATGAGTCTCTTCTTATTCGATCTATCTTTCGATTTCTGAGACTTTCGTTTCCTAGAAGGAGTCTCTTGTGTGTCGTGTTCAATTGCAGACACATCAGCAGTGACCTCTTTTTCTGTCTTCTTCTTGTCCTTAGGATACTCTGTCTCAGTCTCTGGATCAATCACAGACATCTCACCAAGTGTGTAGTCTAACAAGAAACTGCTCCTTACAAATCTATCCATCCTACTGAAATGTCTCTGAGAATATGGGATTAAACCTTCCAGGAGTTCACCAATTCCTTTTACCTGTTGGAAAAAATCCCGAGATTAAGCCCCAAGAAAGTGATATCTTTTACTTTTAAGGTTAAAGTTAAAAACCAAACCTGAACAATTTCTGTGGGAGGAAGTACGTTGAAGGTGTGGTAAAGAACAAACTGAGCAATGTGGCACAGCTTCGGTTTTGTGTTCCATTCTCGGACATATTCAAAAAGCAAACGGAACTCTTCTTTTTCAAGTCCTTGGAGAGCTTTCACAATCTGTTCGTCTGATTCTCTTTTCCTGTTTACAGAAGAAGTAAGAAACGGAAGAGACTAAAGAAGGGAATATCGAGAAAAGCAAACGCTATGAGTTATTGGCTGTCTTTACCTGCAGAGACCAGAAAAGAGTTCGAAAACTTTGTGAGGCCTACGAAGCTCAAACGCTAATCTTATGGCTTTAGTGTATTCAGCATCTAGCACTGCGTTTTCTAGCTCTTGACCTCTCAAGATTGTTTCTTCCTGTATAACAGAGGTGATTCAAGATGATGGTCGGACTAATATCAAGAACACATTACAGCTCCATGGAGACTAGACTGTTAAGACTTAGTTAATTAGTGAATTTGACAAACCTCTTTCCGGAATTCGTCTTCCTTATCAGAAGCCGTTGAATCATGCCATAAGTTAATAACTGCATCACCTCCACCAGTTGCAATCATTTCTGTCTTCTTTCCGACAGCCAAAGCCCATACCTGCAAAATTTTAAATGCAAATTTTCTGAATTGAATAGCAAGAAGGCTGCAAGTGATGGCAATGGACATGTTCTATCAAACCGCTAGAAATACTTCCTTTAAAAATACAGGCAAGGCAAAAGTTCATAACCCTATAACTAATAACATCAAAGGAAGACCAAGATATGGATATAACAAGAAACCAAGAACTGTTTAGGGCACCTTGTCCTCGTGCTGGTCATATGTGGCAACGCATTCGCTAGTGTTCACATTCCAAAGTTTCAATAAACCATCGGCACCTATAAGTGTATGGTTAGAATGATAAGACTAAAAAGGAGTATTATGACATTAGGCTAGTGAAACTTACCACATGAGACAAATTGGGTTCCATCAGTTATGAACGAGGCCCTAAGCACACTTGAGGTATGACCTTCAAATGTTTTGAGGCAAGAACCATCAGATATAGCCCAAATTTTTACTGTTTTATCACCTGATGCTGTCATTACGCACTGATCAACAGGTGAGAACTCAACAGAAAAAACCCGCCTCTTATGTCCTTTAAGTGTAACAACATGAACCAAGTCTGGTAATCTCCATATGCTAGCTGTCCGATCCTGCAAGACAGAAACAAACAGTCAGATAAGAAGTTGGAGCATGTCTTTATCAGAGCCCAATGTTCTTCTTTCAATAGGATAGGAAGATAAATATAAATTCTCAGTTCACCTGTATTTGACAAAGGTTCAATTGAATGAGATAATCACAAAATTAAACAGAAATGGGTTGCTCATCATATTGTATTACCTCAGAGCCAGTACAAACTAAGCTATCGTTACGAGCTACTGCCACGGAATTGATGTCTTTATCATGGGCAGCAACAACACTTCTAGTTTTCAGATTAATGGGCTCCTCTGAGTCCTCGGAAATACCATCAAGGCTCCATACCTTCAGCGTACGATCACTAATCCAATGGAACGTATATTAAGAGATTAAGAAAATATACTAAGAGAAGGATGACAATGAATTTTGGGAGACAAACGCCATTATTAACAATCATACATGTCTCTAATATTAACAATCAAGACACGGTTCTACACTTTCTATCATGATATGAACGGGTCTGCATTTACGTACACAAATTGGTTTCACCCAGGATATTTCACTGGGAAACGAAAATAGCAGCAATCAAACTACCTCAACCATAAAGTGGCTCTACTACTTATCTGATAGCACATTTTCTTCTCCAACACAAGGCCTTACAATCAACAGCCAACATCTTACAATTGGAAATTGATTTTTTTTATATCCCCCAGTTGGGTGGCAGGTTAAAGAAAAGAGCAGAGTCCTAATCAAAATTTCCTCATTGCTATAAAACAATATATGCATACGCTAGAAGCATCATTTCTGGGGAGAACTGCCTATATTATTCTCATGCTGGCAGTACCAAAATAAAAAGTGTGTGAAATCATTTATGTAGCACGTACCCACTGCCACTGACAAAGAAACTGAAGGACTTCTTCGCAAAAGCAACTGCTAAGATATCACCATTATGACCTGTGCCAACTCCAATGCAAGATTTGGTTGTTGCGTTCCATAACCTTACCTGTACAGTAACAAAATATAAGTTAACGGACTCCACAGATCACTCCAACAGAAAAACTGTTTCGTGGGTTATTTTTCAAGGTAAGTAAATGGACTTACAGTTTTGTCTTTACTTCCAGTCACGATTAAAACATTCCCAGAACTAGATACACAAGTGTCAAGGGACAGAACAACTTCCTTATGGCCGGCTAACACGTAGGAACATGACATTGTTGCAGTGTCATAAACACGAACCTGTAGATATATTTGCAAATCTCAGTCCATGAAAATATCAAATCTTAGACTTGGTCATACTCAAAGTATAATGATCAAGCCTGTATGATAGAGAACTGCAAAACACTTAATTACCTCCTCAAGATTTGTAGCTACTGCGAGAAATTGTTCTTCATCACCTAGGAACTTCATATCAGCTATTTCTTCATTATATCCAACAAGCCTCTTGCTTAATACTAGCTCTGATTCTTCTACATTTTCCACAACAGAGTAGAAAAAGAACTGCTGATCAGCAGTCACACAAAGCAGTCCACGATCAGAAGGCAGCATAGCAGCTGCAGTGAATCCTCTTTTAGATTCCTCGTCATCCGAGCTGACAGTAATATCCGACGATTTTTGCTCGTAGAGGCAAACTGAACTGTCAAAGTAAACAGCCAAAGATTTCAACTTACGCTAGGATGGCTCATATGACTTGACACCAAAGACTAATAAGCGGCGCAACAAAAACTATTAAAGATATAATGGCTCACCCTTCAGACTTCCAAACACGCACAACACCACGTTCACCAACAGTAGTAAAATATGTTGCTTGAGAAGCAGTTTTCTTCTTCTTACTCTTCTGCTCCAATGAAGCTACAAAAGAAGCGAAAGGTGTCCCAGAAGAAACTGTAGTCACAGCTTCTAGTACCTCATACGTTGCAACTGTAGTCTTGCAGCTATAATCATGAAGGTCCCACACGTTCACAACCTGTGATTAACCCATAAGTTGACACCACTGATCACTTGAAATATAGAATTAAGGCAATACTTAAATGCCTCATACCATTTAACAAAACACCAACTAGAAAACAATCCTACTCCTGAAGTGTGTAACTCAATTAAACTAGAGAGGGCTTAGAACTCACTTTATCTCTTCCAGCACTGAGTAAAGTCCATCCATCCTCTGATAGAGCAATTGAAGTCACAGCTGAAAAGTGCTTATCCAGAATGGCCAGACATTTCTTCTCAGTATTCTTTGCCATCAGATCCCAGACACGAACAGTTGCATCATCACTACCCGAGACAAGCTACACCACACCATCAAGAACGCAAAGCTTGTCATCAAATAGAGAAGGAATATAGCTACATAAGGATAGCAGCATATCTCTATAAAATAGAATAACTCTCTCTTTAAAACAGAAATATAACTCCAACATCATTTGACCAATGGACAGAAATGGTACATACAATATTTTTGTTAGCATCAGGATGGAACAAGATACTTGACACAACCCCTTTATGGCCTCTGAAATAATGAGTGCAGAAACCACCATCAACATCCCAAACAAGCACTTTCCTATCAGCTCCAGCAGTAGCTAGCAATCCTCCAGATGCGTGGCAAGTCATGCCCATCACAGGTCCTTCGTGTCCCTGCTCATCATTAACCACAAATTATAGAAAAAAACATCAAAATGACAACAACAATCATATTTAAAGATCGAAAATTTCAAAACTACAAGCTCTTTTCTAGATAGTTTTGGATCATATGAATGAATCTTCAGAACTCAGAGATACAATGAAAACACCAGAAACCTAATAACAATACCAATATAGTACAATAATTACCTTCCAAGAGCGAATGCATTTCAAGGTTTCCAAATCCCAAACTCGAATTTGTCTACTATGTCCAGCTGAGAAAAGGAGCTTATTATCAGGACTAAGAGCTAAAGCAGTGAGCGTGTCCGACTCGCCTTCAATCGTGGATTTCACTGATGAGTCCGAAGCATCAACGATGTTAATGGCTTCACCACAGGCGCAGGCAATGAAAGAACCATCAGATGAAACGATGAAAGGACCACCGCCGTAGAACTGCTTTAGAGATCGAGAGCACCGGTAATTCTTCTTTAGCGAATGAGGACCCATCACGACGCCGAACACTCTCTCTCTCTCTCTCTAACTCTTTCCCGTCCGGTGAAGAAGGCGTTGAGGGCTTTTGCGCGAAGAAAAAGGTTGCCGGAGAAAGAATTAGGGTTTAAGCTTTTATATCCTGTCCTTTTTTTTTTTTCCCCTAAACTCTGATTGGTACCAAATTTTAAGCGGCACCAAATTAAGCGTTTTGGTTTGCGAATTACCTGAGAAGCTACGTTTATCACGTGCATACTTAGGTTACAAAAGTCCAAGCCCATTAACAGTACAATGGGCCATAACAATTAGGAAGCATCGTGACCGTCCATCTAACGAAAGGACTTAACACTCGCCCACTTTCGCACGCATACACGTGTTCAACATTCGCCACTTGCATTTTCACACGTACCTATATTCGATTCCACACGTGTACAACATTCTCTTCTCTTCTCTCTCTCTCTCTCTTCGTTATTTCATCTCTTGAAAAAGGCGACAAAAACCAACCTTTACGATTTTTCCTCTCTGGAATTTCGATTCGCGATTAGATTCTGCATAATCTCTTCGATCTGATCGAGTTTTATTAACGTTCCGTGTACAATTTCATATCTAGGGTTCGCTAAATCCTGAAACTTTTTCTTTCCTTTTCTCTCCGAAGAGGTTTTGATTCCTGGGCATGAATTTTTCCCTAAAATTGTTAACTTCAAAGCAGAACAGCTCAAGATGTCAGATTCAATCCAAGAGAGATACCTAGTTGGATACGCACTCGCAGCTAAGAAACAGCATAGCTTCATTCAGCCATCTTTGATTGAACACTCGAAGCAACGAGGCATTGATCTGGTCAAGCTCGATCCGACGAAATCGTTGTTGGAGCAAGGGAAGCTCGATTGCATAATCCACAAGCTCTATGATGTGTATTGGAAGGAGAATCTTCATGAGTTTCGACAGAAATGTCCTGATGTTCCTGTAATCGATTCACCGGAAGCTATCGAAAGATTGCACAATAGGGTTTCGATGCTTGAGGTGATAACTCAATTGAGGTTTCCTGTTTCAGATAGCGAGAGATTTGGTGTCCCGGAGCAAGTTGTTGTTATGGATTCGAGCGTTTTGAGTGGTGGAGGAGCTTTAGGGGAGCTTAAGTTTCCGGTGATTGCTAAGCCGTTGGATGCAGATGGGAGTGCGAAATCTCACAAGATGTTTCTGATTTATGATCAAGAAGGGATGAAGATACTGAAAGCTCCGATTGTGTTGCAGGAGTTTGTGAATCATGGTGGTGTGATCTTTAAGGTCTATGTGGTTGGAGATCATGTGAAATGTGTAAAGAGAAGATCTTTACCTGACATCTCTGAAGAGAAGATTGGGACATCTAAAGGTTCTCTTCCGTTTTCACAGATATCGAATCTAACTGCGCAAGAAGAAAAGACCAAAGAGTATGGTGAAGATAGGAGCTTAGAGAAAGTGGAGATGCCTCCATCGAGTTTCTTGACAGATCTAGCAAAGGCCATGAGGGAATCAATGGGTCTCAATCTCTTTAACTTCGACGTGATTAGGGATGCGAGAGATGCTAATAGGTACCTTATAATTGATATTAACTACTTTCCTGGATATGCTAAGATGCCTTCTTACGAGCCTGTATTGACGGAGTTCTTCTGGGACATGGTAACAAAGAAGAAACATGTCTGAGAAAAGCCTGCCAAAGTTAGCAGGAACATTGTTGCGGAGGATTTGTATCACTGCAATGTGTTGAAACTGCCATTGCAAACATCTCAATTGGTTCTGGCCTATGGTGACTAGCTGCTCTGCTAATTTTCATTTGGATTCTTGAACTTGTGCTTTTTTTTTTTTTTTATAATTGTTTTAGTTGTTTCTCTTTCGTTTACTTCTAAGTTTTGCAAAGCCTTGTTCAAATGCATAACTGTTGCTACTCTTGAAAAGCATTGGATCTCTAAATTCTTGGCCATTTGCTCTGTTCTTCAACTATTGGTAATAGTGTAGCTTATGATTTTCCTTGCATGTCTTGTCTTCCTCAAGTTTGTCAAGAATGAGATAGTTGATTGATGAAACGCCTTACATTTTTCACCAATGCAAGGTTTATTGTATGAATGTAAGGTGAAGTTGATTGGTAACCTTCCCTTGACAGTGCGTTTCCATTCTCTATATTCTGAATTGCTATGCAAGGTAGCTCAGCGCTTTGTATCGGTCTTCTCATATAATAAACAAGATATTTGGAAATGGTTTGCAAGATATCCTCAGTTGCTTGTTTATGCATTGTTTGGTTAAGATCGTCTTGAGTAAAGTATGTGATTGTCTTATACTTCAGCATGAATCTCTTGGAATATTTTTCCCCTGATGGAGCAAAAACGTGATGCATTTTCACTTTTGGATTTTAAGATCCTGAGAAGATTGTTTAGGTGGTCATATAAATCTCAGTAGATAAAATGAATATGGAAATCTCACTATATAGAAGGAATCTAGAAATCTCACTTAATAGAATGAATCTAGAAGTCTTTCTCACATCTTTGTGTTTCTCAGTATAAGAGTTTTTGTGGATATGTCCTGAGAATAAGTTCCTGGTTTCACACAAGTTTTAATGGTTGATTTTGATGATCAAAAAGTTGAAACCACTGCTTTAGCTTGTTCAGCATCTTATACTCTGATTTGATGTGTCCATCATATGCATATTTCCACACACGTTTGTGTATGTATGGATTGTATTCAAATTGGGGTTGGCATTTATGCTTTAGCAACTTGGATGAAGCTGATAAGATGATTCTGGACAAATTTGATATTCTTATTTAATCGAAAGAGCAAAGGTGATGATTATCTGATTGTCCTGGTTTCTTAGCCAAAAATTAAGAGCAGATTGATACTCTTGACAAAAATAATTTAAAATTGTTATTTTCATGGCCAAGAGTATCTTTGTTGTTTTATTTTTTTTAATGAGATAACTAAGAATTTATGTAAAATACTACAAACATATAAAAACATTTTTGTAGAACTACTATAGAGCTAAAGTTGCGTGGAAAAAAATATTGAAAGTAGTATATGAAAATAACAAATCATTAGATCTAGCGATTATCTTTATAAGCTCTATAATAAATCGGATTTTTATTATTTTTTCCGTTTTATAATATAAGAAGTTTTAATTTAAAATACACTATAAAAAAATTATTTTATTTTTTAAAAATATTATTTAATATATAAATAAAAATAATTTAACTATTTTAAAAATAAATATGGAGATTATTATTAGTCATGAGCGTTTGGGTTCCTGCTACCGAATCCATAAAAGAATAAAACGATTTGACTGCATCGAACTTCAAGTCTTCAAGTCCCTCACGTCTCAGGGTTAATGTATCTATAGCTTTTTCACTTTATAATTTCATATACGTATTTCCTGGAAAAAAAAAAGTCTCCATAGTCCTCATCATATTTATTTGACTTCTACCCTAATCGAATTTGAGAAGGTAAAACGGAGACTTCCCTACGTTTCTTTTACATGGAAGTCTTCATTTTTAACTAACTCTTTTCATCTTTAGCTTTTAGTCCTAACCTAAAAGTAAATGTTGAAGATGAAATCCGTATTAAGACTGTTTAATTATTTGTTATCCTAATCCACTGCATTTATCGTGTATATATACGTAAATTTTAACCTAAGATGTTTTTTTTTTTTTTTTTTTTAATATATATCATGCATGGAGTTTAAGTTTTTCTATATGTATATCTCGCTCGTCGAATTGAATATATATAATGTCTTGCTAACTAAACTTGAGGTTTCTAAATAATATTTTGCGTGTATGTATCGCAATGGAACGTGCCAATCGTTGCAGATCTGCAGTTTGGTCTTTTATTCAAGATGTTAGGTTTGACTCAAGCACAAGAGGATAATATATACTCAGGTAACTATCAGAGACCGATCAGGACTCGGATGTATAGATACAAATTTTACTTACGTTCTTCGGTGTGTGACGTATTTAAATACCATGCGGTGTTGGTTTGTGCATTTTGGAGAAACTCATATACTTGAGCAATTTTAATTTGTCCTTTAATCATTTTGAGTGAATGTCAATTTGAACATATTATCGAAATTAAAAGTCTTGATTGTTTGATCGTCCTTAAATTTACATTCTCGATCTCTAACATGTTACAATATTATATAATCACCATTATCTGAAAACACAAACTTTAAACGTAAACAAAGAATCAGAATTTAATTAATGGATGTCATCGGTTTAATTTCTTGTACTAGGAGAGTTATTGAAGGAATAGATTTTTGAGGTCATGAGTTCAAGAATTGGTAAAAAAAAAAAAACTCTTTAATGTGTTATGGTATTTGATTCGAATGAAATGATTATGGGATATAATTCTTAAAGACATTGTGCCTAAATACTAATGTCGTTATGAATAAAATAACCGGAAATGCATGCAACCAAAGATCATCAAGCCCTAAAGGTAGGTTAGAGGAAGATCAACTGTAGCATTGCTGTCTCTTTCGAATTAGTTGGAATTTGGAAACTTCCACTGCAGGAATATTTCATTCGTTTTTTTCTTCAATATTATATTTCTTCTATAGAGTAGAATTAGTTCATTAAGAAATGTTTTGACGACTTTGATTACGATTCAACGCACATAATTATAATTATATGATATATTACTGGGTTATGAATAGACTTTTAGCGTCATAAGATATTCACAAAGCTCTCATGTAATTTCGTAGTTTGCAATAGTATTATCATATGTTACTATATATATCCAGATTTAAATGTAGTGAATGCATGTTTTTTTATTCAGGAAAAAAAAAACCCTTCAACAAGATGATGATTTTAATCATCTTATTTGCAAATTTTAAAATAGTTGTTCCCTTACTCGACATATTATTTACGGAAGCTAAGGCACACAGATGGTGTGAAAATGTGAAAATCATGATTATTAGACGAATTTGCTAAACAATCATGTATGAATTATAAGAATTCTTACATAATGATGTGATTCGTTACATCATTAACAATTTAACACCATTATAAATCGATGTCATAATTACAAAGATAAGTTAAAGCCACGTAAAAAGATTAATGGACCAATTAACGTCAACGTAGAAGCATTTTTCAAAAGCGATTTAATTAGTGTTAAAAGAAAATTAGTTTAGTCGTTAGAAGAGTTAGGGCTCTCGCGGGTCCCAGCCTCCCAGGGTTTATGAGTTTGCGTGTCTTGATGTGCTTTAAAACTAAATTTACACCAATAATCAACCACCGTACCGAGACGTATTTATTAAGATAATATTTATTTAGATAATATATAATGTATGTAGCGGGAAAGGTTATATACTACTACATATTTACTGATTTGTACTGGTAAATATTCTATTTGTCTAAAGTTTTTCTGCTCATGCTTATTCCTGCAAACAAAGGCAATCAGAAATAATGGAATCACAGTTTTTGTAGCTTTTAGAAAAATGACATGTGTCATTGTTTTGTTTTTATTCCTTTTTGCCAACTGTTTTATTGATTAGAACACGATATATTCAATAATGAAACTTTGACTTTAATAATATTTGTTTGCTTATACGTATTATACATAATTGAGATGTGTGGCATGGTGTGTATCACTTGTTGACCAAATGACCAGTAAAGCCCACTGTTTTCATGCAAAATGCTGTATCATATATATACACACAATTAATCATATATATAACGTCTGATAAGTTATATAAAGAAAAACATTTCAAGCCTCCACGTGGAAAACCTAATTTTTATGTTGGTACGAATTGGTTCCATGAACATTATTTGAAAGGGATATGACAAACTTATATAAAATAGAAAGATCATCATTAATTAATGGGAGAGTCATTGATAATTCAACCTGTTGTCTCATACGACATAAACATTTTTTGGGTATATATCATAGTCATAATCCTCTCTCTATATATATATAACCCTTGGATGCCACTATCCATTGTTTGACACTAAACATTAATTTTAAAAGTTGCTACATTTGTTTTGAAAATTTAATTAAATATATTTTTGTTGCTTTTTGATTATTTTACACATTAATTCATCTCATGATACTTGATTGGTTTTCCTTTAAACATTTTAAAAAATTAAAGGCTTCACAAACTACCTTTTGTCAACATATGGATTAGTTGCAGCAACTTTTGTGTACTACATTGCTTCACAAACTTGATAATCTTCTTCTCTTCTTTTCCATTTCTTCTTCTACAAATAATATGATAAGTTTCCACAAGGGCCTTCTCGTCATTTTCACGTCATTTTCAGGTCATCAAAGTCAAAACCTAAACTAAGATCTTCTCCGTCCGACAAGATACAAGACACGGAACACAAAAGCCCTATTTAAAGCAAAGACCACACACACTCTCAGCCTCATTAACTAAGAATCCTTAATCTGATTGCCTTCATCAAAATCTTTTTCCCCTCTAACTGATCTTCAACAGGTTCGACAATACATTCATACATATACATTCATACATGTTAATATTGTGTACGTATGTTTCTGCTCATGCACACGTTAACGAGTTCATATCTCTAATCATAAATCCGATTATAGTTCAAAAGTGTGTTTGCTTTATTCTTGTTTATTAATTAGCTTGATGCATTTCTATCTATATATATATACTTAATTTTCTAGATCATTTTTTCCCAAGATACTTTCTAAGTATGTTATAACACCCGTGTTACAGTAAAAATGGGGCGATCACCGTGTTGCGATGAGAATGGGTTGAAGAAAGGGCCATGGACACAAGAGGAGGATGAGAAATTGATAGATCACATTCAAAAGCATGGCCATGGAAGCTGGAGAGCTCTTCCCAAGCAAGCCGGTTTAAACCGATGCGGAAAGAGTTGTAGATTGAGATGGACTAACTACTTGAGACCTGACATCAAGAGAGGAAATTTCACTGAAGAGGAAGAACAAACTATTATCAACCTCCATTCCCTTCTTGGAAACAAGTAATTAATTACTTTTACACTTTATAATTCCTTACTTAAGTAGTTTTGAAACCATATGTTAATTCTTCTAGCCAAAACTTTATTTATATATTTCTTAGTGATATCTATAATGGTCTAAAAGTATGTGTGAGATGAAATATATATACTGTATAATTACTAGAATAATAGTAGTATGATTTATATAATATATAATTGAACATTTATATATTTGACATATATGGGTTATAAACTGTACTGGTTTATAATTCCTTAGGTCTCAAAGCCATATGTTAATTGTCTTGTCAAATCTTTAATTATATGTTAACGTGAAACGACCGAAAATGAAATAAATAACTAGGATCAGTTTGATATATATAAATTATTAAAATATGTAATGAACTACATATACATTAGTATATGGTTTTATGGATGAAAGAATATAAATGACACCTACTACACTGTTTTTTTCTCTGGGTGCATACGTCTCTGTAGCCGTTTTTCAATCTTGAAAACAAATCATCTTGTTATGACTAAAGTAAATCAATATTAAATAGGTATTAGTCTTAAACTAATCCACTAGAATAATATCAATTTGATTAATTTTAATTTTTCGTTTTATGTTTTTTAAAAGGTGGTCGTCCATAGCCGGTAATCTTCCTGGAAGAACGGACAACGAAATAAAAAACTATTGGAACACACATTTGAGAAAGAAACTTCTTCAAATGGGGATTGATCCAGTGACCCATAGGCCAAGAACTGACCATCTAAACGTTCTAGCCGCTCTCCCGCAACTTATCGCAGCCGCAAATTTCAACAGCCTCATGAATCTCAATCAAAATCTGCAGTTGGATGCAACAACTCTAGCTAAAGCTCAACTGTTACACAATATGATTCAAGTCCTTAGCGCCAATAACAACACCATGCAGACTAATAACAATCTCTTTGGCCAGTCTCCTTACTTAGAGAACCAAAATCTTTTTGGTCAGTCTCAAAACTTCTCCAACATTCTTGATCAGGACAACAATCATGAGCATTTGATGGTCAAAAGCCAAATTATTGATCACCCTTTGGATTATTTTTCTTCTCCAATACAAATCGATGTTCAAGATGATCATAATTCACTCCCTCTATTGGTTCCGGCTTCTCCTGAAGAATCTAAACAAACTCAAACGATGATCAAGAACAAAGACATCGTGAATTATCATCATCATGATCATGATACTTCAAACCCTTCGTCATCAAACTCGACGTTCACACAAGATCATCATCAGCCATGGTGTGACACTATTGATGATGAAGCTAGTGATTCGTATTGGAAAGATATCATAGAGTAAGGCCCTTCATTAATTACTCTTCCACATCCACTTATATATTTTTTTTTGTATAAATTGAATTTCGTAGTTATCTTCTACTGTGAATGCATTCAGTGAAAATCTACGGTTCGGCTGGTCTAATATTTTAATTCTCCGTTTTGCAGGCAAACGTGTTCGGAGCCATGGCCATTTCCTGAATAGACCAGATTGAAAATAAAATATAATGAGAGAGCAATTTAATAGGGATTATGTGTTGTCGATAGAGTTAAATGCATATTTATTGTTCACTAATCTTAATTTACAGTTTTTGTCATGTGTTTGGTAAACATTGATCTTGTACGAAATTAATTATTTTACGGTATTAAATACAAGTACTCATGTTTAAAATTAAGTAATCATATTTGTAAATATAGTTTATATATAAAAAGTACAAAGTTCATTTCGGTTCTCAAATATCATTTATAAGATCTAAAACGCAAACAATATTATTTTTCTTCCGTTTGGTTACTACTATATAAACGTAAAAGCATACACAAATGCGTGCAAAACAATCAAGCTTAATTCTAGTGTCTTCTATTAATTGTATTTTATTTTCAGTCAACATGTAAAAACAAATAAAATTCTTAACTCTCCCAAACCAAATGAACATATAAATATGATTACTTTTGGATAAGAAATAGATATACTCTTTGTTTGTTTTACCAAATATAATTGAAGATTAACGATTTAGTTGGCGATGGGTAAGAAGAAGTGAACTACAATATATACTCTCGAAAGTGACAGAATATAGTTTTGATATTGACTTTAGTAGGAGACAAAAACTTAATTAAATAAGGGCTGAATAAATATATATATATATCGAAAATACCATATATATACACATAAAATATATATATATATCGAAAATACCATACAATGTGATTTTGCAATCGTAATTAGCATCATAATCGTTACTTATTCTTTACAAAAATTAACGAAAAAACTATTGTTATCATAAAGCATTATTTAACAAAACTAATATTGATCAACATGTTCAAAAAAGGAATGTTACATATGATTTGTTACTTGTTAGACTGGTAATGGCGATAATATATTTATGTAAAAGATAATTTATACTGTTGTAAACTTTCGTCAGAATCTGCATTTTCCTTGCTTTAAGTTCAAGTTAAACACTCAAGCACATTTCAATTTTGGATTGTGACGGGAATACAAGGAGACACGTGTGCGCTAACCATTTAAAAAGATTATAGCAAGAAAGATACTAAAATTATTCGTAAGAAACTAAAAGCAAATGGTTAGATTTTCAGTTCAGTTCAATTTCTCTAAACCAAACTCAATACTTTTTGAATAATCCCCTTTTATAGAGAAATTTGATAACAAAACCGAAACAAAACCAACGCCGATTTTGCCCAACTCTTCTTTCATCAGTCTCGACATGTCTTCTTCTAAAGATTGTAACAAAAGATCAGAGACGTAATCAGAATCCTTAAAAAGAGTTCAAATCGATGTGAGACAAAGACGCAAGCAAGAGCTTTTGATCGTTCAATGCTTTGGTCTCTTTGGTGGTGTACTCGAATTTCCAGACTCCGATGTCCGCTTTATTCCCAAGAAATGCTCCACCTGAAATGTTTCAAGGCAATGATCAACACTAATCCTGGATTAAGCATCTTGCTAATAAGTTGTTAAAGAGAAATGTAATTATCTAGATTCTGTAACCTTTTTGTCACCAAGCATTGGTGTTAAGCTTCCTGGAACATCCTTCTCAACAGTCGCAAACCCGCTCTGAGGATCACTAGTTTGCCTGAAAATTGCAACAAATAACTGTCAGTTAAAGAAACTGAGTGTCACATAGATCTCAGTGATGCCTACAAATCAAAAAACTAAAACTGAGCGATGAAGCATATATATATATATACCCTGGTTTGACATGGCCACTGAGGACAAGGTATGGAGTTTTCAATTGAGCTTGAGCTTCTCTCATTCTTTGAACAGATTGCGATGGTGTGTCTGAGTTTTTCATTTGCTTTAACTTGAGCTCTTCCTGGTACTGTTTCATCCGTTTCTCTTCCTTCATTTTTCCAGGCCCCTTCCCGTGGAATTTGTGAGAGAGTAATCGAAAGGCTTCCTTTGGAGTTAGCTGTAAACAACGTCAGAGTTAAAAGATCCAATTATTTTACATATACTCATAAAAACGAGATTAATAAGATTGAGAAGCAAAAGTTAAAGAAAACTTACAGTTCTACCAAATTCGTCAGTCCTCTCAATCCGTATGTCCTTGAATCTTTCTTTAGATTCTTTACCTCCTTCATCATCCACAATACCCACAAGCTTGCTCTTTTTTTTGTCCATATTTCTACCACCCCATTCAACCTTTTCCTTTAGGGTTCCTCGATCTTTAAGAAGCTTCAATGCACCAGATAATCCTTTTCCAACCGCAACCTCGTGTATAGTTTCATCAGGAGTGATCTCTTTGGTATCTGATGAAACGTCTGCTGCAACCATTTCAGTGTCTTTTACTTCTGTCCAACCATCGGGATGCTCTTTGTTTACTTCAACAGGAGCTTCAGGTGCTTCATCTTCTTCCATGAAAACATCTTCGCTTTCAGGCTGCCGCACATCTGCAAGATCACACCGAAAGATCAACAACTCCATACAACTTATAACAGAAAACGCATAAATTTGTTTAAGAAAAAAGGTAATCAGCAGGTAGCATAATTGATTAAACTAGCCACAAAATTTTGCAGATACGTCGAGTATGTCTGTATATGACACCAAATAAATGTTCCAAATAATGTAGAGAGTGCAAAAGCAGATCAATATAATAGAGGTAAACCTGTCAATAACAGTGTAAATGTGTTAGAAGATTTAAAGTTTACCTTTATCACGCTGGAGGCCCCAGACAAAATCTTTGATCTCTGTGAAATCCACTGTATTTTCTTGAGTCTCATCCCTATTATCATCTGTTGTTTGATTGGCGCTGGCAGCCACAAGACGCGCAATTGCCTGAGGACCAGATCCAGCTTCCTCTTTCTTAATGAAAGCTAACTTCCTAGCTTTCTCTAACGATTTATAAAGATCTTCAGCATCATCAGCCAACACCATACTCTCATCTTCTCTTTTCATAGGCTGAGCTTGTTCCCTTCTGAGTAGTCTGGATGCCTCATCAGCTTTAGCAATGGCTTCCTGATAGGCATTGCTCCGTTTTTCATACTCAGACCTTTCTTTCTCTTCTTTTATGGCCTGCCTTTTGCCGTCTTTGCGAGAACCAAGATCATCAGCTCCTAATCCTGATGCAACAGCTTCTGCTTCAAGCGCGTTCAAGTCCAATTTATCCTTTTTCCGCAGTTGCTTCTTTTTCTTGGGTTTTTTAAACCGTAACATTTCCTCATGTGAGAAATAATCTGATGAGACCTTTGTTGATGAGTTAAGGTCTTCAAAAGTATTTGTCGTTTGACCCTGAATTCTCTTACGCAGCTGATAGTAGAACATGAAGGCCAATGAATTCTATTAGTGTATAGTTATTAAGATCCATTAATCACAATAAAATGTTAGGAAAAAAAATTACCTCCTCCAGCTTCTTCTCGGCTTCACCGGTAAAGCGACCCTTTGCATCCAAAAAGATCCCCTGAAGACAAAAGCAGCAGCGTTAATTGATCGAAAGGAGTGCCTACGATTATGGTATACGAGAGTCCGCTAGACAGTAACTTACCTCATCAGTAGCGGGCTCATCGTACTGCGGAAGCATCTTCTTTTCTGTCCCGGGATCATCATTAAACCTAAGAATCAATATAATTGCTATTATTCAATCTTACGCAACAAACAGATATGCTCATCGAAAGGCCATTGAAATATCCTTAACTTACTTATCATCATATATTCCCTTTTTCTTCTTGGCTGCCTCATAAGCTTCTTTCCGGCGCTTTTGTTCTCCAATTTCCACATTTTCTAGCATGTCAATCTCTGCCAGAATAGTTGCAAATCTCGTTTATGACAGACCCTTACATGAACCATGTTGATAACATAAATAAAAGAGAGCATAAAAAGATACTAACCATTGTTCACGTCTCCATCAGCAAGGACGCTTTGGTCTTTTAGTGTCAAGATAACTGCTCCCCCTTCCACCACTTTTTCTAAACCATGTAGAACTTTAACACCAGATAGATGCCCTGTTAACCAGAATATGTGAAAATAAATATCAACCAGAACGCATCACATAAAGAAACTTGATTTAGAAAGGAAGAAAGAAATCATAATTCTACTAGTTTACATAATTATTTCCTTTGAAGATTATAATTAGGTGTGAAAGAACTGCAAAGGAAAACTTACCGCCATCCTCGCCATCTTCATTTTCACCTTGATTAAGATAGTCCTGAACAAATATAACATAGGATAGATTATTAAAGTGTCAAATGCAAGGAAGTTATGGAGAAACTAATAGATACAATATGTCCAAGGAATGGAGGAATCACCTGCTCCTCAAAAGTTCTGGAGAGCTGTTGTGCTCTTTGTTTCTCAGCATTTCTTTTTTCCTCAATCTTACGGCTCCTTGCAACCCATGAAAGAGCATCAGAAGCATCTTCAGCTTTCTTCTTTCTTTCCTCTCTCATCCTAAGGAAAAAAAGAACACAAATATTTTTAATTCCTATACTACTGTACATCTGAATAGCATGTAACAACATCAGACAAACAAGTGCCCAAGATATAGAGGATGCCCAGAAAACCACTCTACCCAAAAATCATGAATGGCAGAATTTTCTCAACCCTTAATTATTAAAAGACTTTAATGATTGAATAGGTAACAACAGAAAATTAAGAAACACTTACTTCATAATGCGATTCTGAATTTCCGACGCAGATGCTTCTTTCCCACTTGATGCAGCATCAACATTATCCTCACCTTCATTCGAACCTCTGTTATCCAAATGTTCATATCTTTCAGCAACTTTTTGAGTCTCATCATCATCTTCATGACTTTTCTTACTTGCTCTCTCCTTCCCTCTCGACCTATCCTTGTCTTTTTCTTTTTCCTTCTCATTATCTCTATCTTTATGTTTATCTCTTTCTTTTTCCTTCTCCTTTTCTTTTACCCGATCTCTTTCCCTGTCTCTATCCCGATCCCTGCTCTTTTCTTTCTCCCTCTCTTTATCTCTACCTCTAGAGATCTCCTTCTCAATGTCTCCATCTTTATCTCTTTTACGGTCCCTATCTTTCTCCTTATCCCTGCGGTGTTCCTTTTCCCTTTCACGCTCCTTATCCTTATCCTTGCTCCTATGATCCTTCTCTTTCCTCCTTCCATCTCTGTATTCTCTAGCAGGCGACCCCTCATTTTCAGCCCTCTCATCCCTGCTTTGATGCCTTGATTTAGACTTCTCGACTTCCATTTTCAAACGCCTAAATGAAATCCAAGAACTTCAATAAAAGACCTAATCACAAAAAGAAACAACTCAGTAACAACAATTACAGTAGTTGCAGACTACAACGAGCAAGAGTAACAAAACTATTATACTGGCAACAATATAAACAGAGACAACCAGCTACTTATGAATTACTTCAACGAAGTATTTGCTTGCTTATTGACAAAATTCGGTTTCTCGATTGGTGAAGATTTGTAAAGCTAATTGTTGCTCAACCTCCCAAACAAACTAAACCCTAACCTAAGAAGGATTTAGGTTAAATCCAATCGATAAAGCACAAATTCTGAGTCCCGATAATAAACAGAAAAAGGGAACAAGGCCAAGCTAATACTCACCGGTAACAGAACGCAAACGTTCGTTAAGAAATCGCAAAGAAAACAAAAGAGCATCAAAATGCGATTCGACTTACCTTGAGATCAAGCCTTCAATGGAACGTACTGAGATATTCGGATCAACGGATAAAGAAGCTTGAAAACGCTCAAAATTGCGGGTCCGAGGGTTTAGAGATAAATTGAGAAAGTACAGCGACTAATAGCAGGTGAAGAAGATAAAGCCCTACGTAATGCTAAGGAAGTGCTTCAACCACCCAGAGAGATGACGGCTACCAGAAAACCGCGGACGATCGCAAACTCGCCGTGGAAAAGAGACGGAGAAGCTCTGGTGGCCAAGAGAGGAGGACGATTGTGAAAAAGGGAATAGAGTTAGATATATCATATACGTGTAGTACTCCGGTTTAAAAGCAAACCCATTGGTTACGTAAATAAATTAGTCGGCAAAAATTTGAACCGGTGATTTCCTAATGGTTTATAAATAAAAAATTCACTCTTGTTTCTAATTTGGTATTTTGATTACACATTACCAAAATTAGTTCTAGTGTTAATGTTTCACAAAAAAAAAAAAAAATCTCTCCATAAACAAGCTGTTTTCATTATCTTCAAAAGCTTCAGAAGATCTACCATTGTTTACATAAACTTCTTGAATCTGCAAGTTAAACAGAAACATCATTTTTTCACCATTCCTCACCCAAAGCACTGAGTTCTGCAACCGCGATATTGATGAAGCAGATTTACTTTGCAATGAAAGGTCTCTTTGGCATTCAAGAGGAGATGGATTAGCTAAGATTAGGAGCTAATCAATGGACATTGCTTCCGCACCACCAGCAGTTGTTTCCTCGGTAATGTTCCTCTGCATTTCTTCCATTATGCTCTTCTGTTCATCCTCCATTGTCTCCTGCAACTCATCAACCTGTGCATAATAGTCACAAAACCGAAAATGAAGTTTAGAATCTTACCTATAAAAGTTTAGAATTTTAGCTATTAAACACAATGAAACCCGTAAAATCGACATACCACATGCAAAAACAATGCAAACTGCTTCTTCCGTAGCTCAAGAAGTCTCCAACTTGCCGTATTCTCGGCCTCGAGTTCTGCAATCTCCTTGTTCAATTCATTGATAACCTTCTGCGTCTCTGACCTTGGTGGCTGGGAAGAGATAAGTTTCCTGATGGCTTCACACTCCTCTTTATGTTGTCTCTCTACTTTACTATCTTCAAGCTGTTTCTTAAGATCTTCTATATCAGCTTGCGCCTGCATTATCTGCCTATTTGTCTCATTTTTAAGCTCGTTAAAGTTCTCTTTCTCCCTTAAATTCGAAGCAACTACCGCTTGGCTCTTAAGAAGCGGAATCTCAAAAGCGGAAAGTTCTTGTAAGAAAGCTTTCGCAAGTCTACCGCACTCACTGTAGTTATCTTCTTCTTTGTCAACTTCGAGAACGAAAGAAGTGAATTTCTTCTGAAGCTTCTTCAATGGAGGTTCGCCTCTAGTGGTAGTCGTGCGAGTGAGAAGTCTATTTCTTATAATCTTGTCATCTTCTAACGGATCGAACGCGTAATTAGCTGCTACAGTCTCTGACCTAACAGAACCAATTCTCCTAGCTCTCACTGACATCTTAACTACTAGATTCTCTTCAACACAAGCCTGCAGAACAAACACAATATATAAGCTAAGCAAATATGATTAAATTTTTGTAAATTTTGATAAAGCATTATCAGAACCAAGTACATTTATGTAAGCTAAAAACCAGCTCAAAGCAAGCAATGGGAACACTAAGGTATTTTTGAACAAGGATACTCGATTTGACCTGGGAATTTACAGAATATAATTTGAAACTGTTGAACTAATAACTAAGCAATAAACGCTTTAATAATAGACTTCGATTTCTTCTTCTAATCTTCAAAATTGTTCGAAATTTTTGTGTGTTATTAACCCAAATTCATAGCGGTAGAGATTAAACCCATAATCTGAAAAAGAGACTTACTTGAACCGAAACCAAGATCAAGATACCTCTTCTACGGATCACAAGTCCAAAACAGATTAGTGGTGAACCCTAATTCTATGTTTCCTTTCCTTCCCCTTTGCCTCGTTCCTCAATCTGCTCGGGTTTTTTTCTCCGAGTTCTTTCTTGAAGAAATGCATAAAAGCTCCCCCAACTTTCATTTTATTGTATTACGAACCCGTGTTCTTTTTAAATTACAAAATAAACCTTCAAATGTTGCTGGACTCCTACATAATAGTATTTTTTTTTTTTTTTTGATCAACTCATCGTATATAGTAACTAAGTAACTAGTAACTACTAGGGTAGTAACCCGCGCGTTGCGCGGGATTCTAATAAATATTATAAAAAATTTAAATTATTTATAAATATAAATAAATCATTAATTATAAACAGAATTATAAAGTCAATTCATTATTTTTAACAAAATTTAACATACTTTAAAGTTAAAACCATTCGATTCAAAAATATCCTCAAACATGTATTTTTTTATCACAAAATAGACAAAACTACATTTCCACTCATGATAAACTACATAGATCATGTATCACCCATAATTAGATTTTTTATTGTGCAACATTTGAGTTTGTATTTACCGATTCTATACTTGTTATTTTTAGTGTAAAATTTTGTAATCTTTTACTTAAAATAAAAAAAGACTATAACACTTTCAATTTTTTTAAAAAGGTTAGATGTTTTTAAAAAATCCAACTCTAACTTTTATGTTCATATACAATATTCTAAAAAATATTGATGTAGATATTTTTATTCTTTGGAGAAAGTTAACTATCACTAATTTATAGTTTTTTACACTTATGGGGGTTTATTCAATTAAGATTTAGCTAGAGTTTTAACTACTATGATTATTTGAGAATTTTGTCAACTCTTAACATATTTTAAAATCATGTAAATATTTTATCAAAGATTTTGCCACATTTTCACAGATTTTAAAATATATTATTCTAGATTTTTGTTAACTTTGTAATTATCATTATATAATTGTTTGATGACACATGACATATGCCACAAAGGCTATCTACAAGTTGTTGCTTTATGTAAAATTTAGCAAAGTGTCAGTGGAAGACATGTTGTTCGATGAACAAGACATCAACAAGTCCATGGACAAAATTGAGGTTAGTACTGCAAACCCAATCTTATTACCATTTGTTCTTGTAATTTTCTTTTACATTGGAATTGATGTTTCTGTCGCATGATGTAAGAAAATAATATTGTTTTTTTTTTTGTTTTTTGGATTTAGTTATTCTCTTTTTAAGAAAAATGGAAACTGAAGTAGTTTGCTCGAATTTATCTATAAAGAATCCAACAACTGCTTTAGACAAATAGAAATATATAATTGTATTAGATGCTTTATGTTTATACTTCAAATACTCCACTAAGTTAATTTCAAAATGATTTAAGACAGTGATAATTGAGTTAGGTTTATGTTTAATTCCTCTCTAGGTGATTGGTTTCATCGAACGGTTGAAGTTAATGGCATAAATTTTTGGTGCTACACTGCTGGGGATGTTTTGGGTGCGGCCATGTTTTGGGTGCATCCATGTTTATGGTAGATATAGCTGGTGTTCGAATCCTCCCGTGAGGATGAACAATATAAAAATGAATTATTTTTTTAAAAGAAAATAATTTTGAAAGTAATTGAAAATCTCATGTCAACCCTTACTATTTTGAAAGAGTTTTTTTTTATGAACAAAAAACATTCAAATCAATTAACCAATAACACTAGACTTTAATCTAGTTATAAAATTAGTTAAATTCATTTTGTTTGAATAACACATGACTTTGGTGAAGTTTCTAAAAGTTTTAATCCAATAACTCATGACTTTCAATGATTATAAACAAAGTTTTAAAACTACCAAAACCAATAACACAATACTTTAATAGAGTTTTGTAAATTCTAAATTGAATAACACTAAAGTCTTTAAAACTTTAAACTATTTAAAACTCTTAGAACCAATAAACCCCCCTAAATTTGTTAAAAAAATTCAACATTTTGAGTACTAACATTATTTATAACATTTTTTTTAATTCTTACCTATTTTATTTAATTTTTATAAATATTTTTAGATTTATTCAATAAAAAAACATGTATTTAATGAATATTTTAAATTGTCTTTAATTCAAAAAAAAAAGTTGCTTACATATACTATAAGCATATTACATTTGTGTTATTATTATTTTTAATTTACATTATATATTGAATTATTTACTTGTAGTGGTTGTGACTTGTGGCTATCTATAATTTTTTATTATTTAGTCTTTCAATTCTTTATATTGTAATATCGTTTATATAAATTTTAATTTATTTTATTTTATCTTTGTGTGCATCCCTTTCTATTAATAAAAAATATAAAAAATATAGTTATAATGTGTGTTTTTTTATAATACTCTTTTTTTACTTTCACTTCTTTTATTATTAAATATCTTAATATTCATTAACTACTATATTTAAATATTGCTAATAAATGTAATTAATTCTTAATAAAAATATATATATAAATAAAAAATATTATTTGATGACATGTTTTATTTTCATTGGATGACTAAGATGATGATGTGGATAGCCTCAATGGAGAGAAAACTCTCTCATTATATATATGATTTCACTATTGTGATTCTGTGGTTTCAAGAACTCCAAGGGGTTAAATTCCGAGGGTGTTGTATATGGTTTCGGTTCAGATTTTACGGTTTTTTGGATTTATGGTTTCTCGTACATTAGTTACAAAAACTATTATACTGATACCATTGTGTATTATTGTTGATTGATTTGGAACAGTTTATAAAGAAAAAATGCAGTTTCGACTCGGTCTTATTTTCTCATATCAGTTTGGAATCGACTTCGATATTTTGGACATAAAAAAAAAGATATTACCGGTATTAAGAACTCAAGTTTAGTTGGTTAGTTCCATGTGAACTTAGAGCCCGAGCGAAGGTGTTTATGATCAGATTTGAAGAAGAATCCTTGCTTAATGGTTGTTCATTTACCGCTATGGCTATCATTTAAAAAAATCAGTTGAGCTTCAGCTATTTTCCGCCATTGAAGCACAAAGCTAATTGTGAACAAGCTAACTAATTATCAGACGTATAGCGGATCGAAATCCTCAGCACCCAAAGAGAAGTTTTTAACTATCACAATATTTACATTTTTATTACATTATTTCTACTACACAGAACACACAATAGGATCATAACTAGAGCTTAATAAAGACATGGAAATGAATGATTTTACAAAGTCTATGAATTGTAGACAAACACTACACATAATCGTACCCGGATGATACTCTTTCGGATGCAAGGTTTCGTTTGGTCTGAGTGGGCAAGAGACACCGCGTGTTGTCTTTGCATTTAAGCCATTTCAAGCCTTTCTCTTCGTGGTTCATCGTTAGCTTTGATGCGACTGATTTGATTCCGCTCCTCATATAATTCAGAACCAACACCGCAAGGTCTCTGCAATGCAGCCACGATTTCAACCATAACCCCATATAAGAAGAAACATCACAGCAAAAAGAATTTAGGATGCAAAATAATACGTGTGTTTTGTACATACAAGGGTGAACAAGGAGAGCGAGAACCGTTGATGAAGTAGACGAACAAGTAAGAATCAAAATGCTGGCCGTTGATTAAGTAGAATCCGTGTAACCTCCTTACACATCTGAAAGACATTCTTTTGTACAATCGGATTGCAGGATTGTTGTGTGCAATCACATGAAGGTAAACACCACGGCACACAGGGATATTAGAAGCATATTTGACAACCTCATTAATAAGCAACTTAGCTGCAAAAAAACGATGCAGAACTAAATACATATTAACAAAGAGAAGAGAAGAGAAGAATCCATAAAAAAACATATCATTGTTTTACTACATGGGTCATAGTCAATACCTATTCCACGTTTTCTGTATGTTTCTACAACTCCAAGTGTTAGGATGTACACCAAGGTCTCCTCTCCCTTGGACGAGTCATATCTTATCAGATCTGATATCTGTGCAAGACATAGAACACTATCAACATATAAACAAAAGATAGCCTTTGACTTTTTAAATTAAGCGGAGGAGTACAAAACAAGTTAGAATAATGATAAAGATGTTACAAAACGGATCCGTTTCATTTTTAAGAACTTTTTGTAGGAAGCCTATCTGATCAACAATCACGCTTAAACCATAGGACATTATGAAATGGTTCGACAACATATGAAATAACGTGGAAATTTCAGCACATAACCCAAAAGGCTAAGAACGGAGAGAAGACAATGCTTAAAACCCATGTGGTAAACATATCACAAAACTAGCTTCAATCAAAAACTTAGAAAGTTTCATTTTTTAGAGATTTGGAGGGAACCCATTTCGTGAAACTGTTTCAAACATTCAAAATCTAAATTTTACAAGACCTTGCAGCTTCTTAACAAAAACCCAAAAGCATTTAAAAAGAGCTTCAACCATAACTTAAAACGTTACAAATTGAAGCTTGCTTTCTTCAACTTCGTACATTCAAAATCTACACTTGAACAAGATTACAATACCCAAAATAAAGCGAAAAAAAGGAAGACAATTTTCAAAAAACTCACTTCGCTTTCTTTGGCAAGCACGATTTTGGCAGTAACAAATCCAATAAGTTCCTCAGAATGACCATCAGGACGGCTCCGATCAACAGCAGCCCAAGAGACGATATCACCTCCGTTGACAACATTCTGAAAAAACTCAGACTCATACCTGAACAAATCAATGATTTGATAAGACTTCCAAAAATGGAAAGTCAAATCCGAAAACCAGATTACATAATAATAAACATATCTTCCAAGAAAAAGGTATTTATTTACCTAATTGGGAATATGTCGCGATGGATTTGCTCCAAACGTTCTAAATCAGAAGGGTTTATTGGCCTGAAGCAAATAGTTGGACGAAGAGCGATTTTGCGTTCCTCCATTGATGAATTCTCCACGAATCCACGGGGAAAACGCGACATTATCGAGATGATTATGACTCAAACAACCTGAAATTCTGGATTTTTTACACTTTTCATTTGATCAAATAGATTTAGAATTTTCGAGATCAAATCCGTCTCCAACGCGTTTCTCTGAATCGGATCCAGGTGAGTTGGGATTTCAGAATCCGAAGATGTGGTTTGTTGATCTACAAAGCTTTCGCGGAGTGAAGTGAATCGAAAGAAACGACTTTTGGAGAAGAAGAAGAAAGAAGGAAAGGTACTTGTTGGCTTTGCCGTCTTCCCCACAACGTTCTGGCTTCAAGCGAAGCATCTTTGATTCTTCTTCGGGTCACCTCACGTGCCTGTCCGCAAACAACCACGTGCATCTTCATTTACAAATTGTTTTCCCCATCTACGAATTAATCATATTATGTGCATTTGTTTCGTTCAGGGTAAAGTTACCAATCCTTCAAAGTTAAGAATTTACTTTATTTTACTAGTTCTTCGGACTGGTCCTACAGATATTTGGATCCGAACATAATTAGATAAATACATTATCTTCCTCACTTTTTTAATTAATAAACGCCGTTCAAAAATCGATGATTAAGAACAGCTTCCGCCACTGGCCGTTTCCTATGGTCAGCGTTCAACATTGCCTACCAAAACACCATATAAACACAGTTCAATCTCATTTCTTAATGATGAACCTTTGTACTTTCGATTTCCACAAAAAAAAACATTCTCAAATTTTCATTTAGTAGGTTTTCGCAAAGAGATTGAAATATTATACATGTTTCACAATATTTTCTTATCATTACCGTTTCCATTTTATCTAACATTATTACCAGCTACTGTTAAAAGAGAAGATAGATCAGAGTTCAGTTATATAATTTTTCTACTATGACTAAAGATAGATGCAGTGAAAGTTGGAGAGACTAAATACCTGGAGTAATTCCCAACCAGCTCTATCACCAAGATCCAGAAATTTAACAGCTTCTTCGAGGCGTTCATCAGCTAAACAGTACCTGTATAAAATGATAGTGAGGTTTTTCAAACATACAGGCATTTGGAGGAACAATCTATTAATTGAATACAAGGGCTCTTTGATGCTAAAATTAAATGTTATCTTATGTAAGCTTTAACAACAGAAACTTATTCTATAGAGAATAATAAATCTGTAGATAGCAAGAGGCTTACTCTCTTACAGCCTCGATATCCAGCCGGAAAGTGTTTTCCAGTAGTCTCTGCAGTTCATCAGGTTAAGCTACGGTTAAACAAAAACTGTTTGGAGAAGATATTTTCAACACAAATGATCAGAGCTGATACATTTGTTGGAATAATAAGGAGATATTGTGCTAAGATGAGCAAAACAGAGCTGTTAATATTAGACACATCCGATAATATGGTAATCTTGCCTGAAGAGAAAGAGAATCCATTACGCCTGCTTCACAGAATGGAACAAAGGCTAAGTATGCAAGAAGCAGACCGGCTTCATATCTGTAAACCACAGGAATGTGTTAAAATTTTATCAAAGAGCATTCACAACTTAACAACTGAACATGCATTACATGTCATCTGCAATCCCGAAAGCTCTTTTCTCAAAAACTGTGAAGGCACCAGAAGCAGTTGCCCTTCGCCAAAGTTGCTCTGATAGTGCATTAGAAGTGGCTCCCTCTTGCAAGCATGAAGGACTGTAAGGTATGCTCAGTCGATTAACAGAGAGTTGATAAAAAGCAGTAACATTATCTTGACAATGCTAGTTCCAGTTATAAACAGCAAGACTGAAATGGCAGAATATCAGAAAACTACAATTGCTGACTATAAAAATCAATAAGGGAGAGAAGGGGAGAGTGAGGGAACCTAATGTCAACAGAAAAGGCTAGATCTCGCAGCCGCGGTATTAAATAGATGGCTTCTCGTTCCGCTGGTGTACTAAAGACAATTTCACCAGAACAAAAGGGACAATTAGCAAAGAGATGATACAAATATCGAGAGAGAGGTGTGTATGATATCACTTTCAGGTGCTAGTGGGGGGCATACTTGAGAACAATTGAAGATGGCCCGAGGCTTTGGTGTAACCTGTCATTATCATGCATAAAGGCTAGACCCTTCATTGCACCCTGGAAGATCTTAATGACAAAGTTTCTCCTTCGTTTCATCATCTGCTCTTTCTCATAAGGATTCCATACTCCTTGGGAGCGAGCTCTGGATGTTTTTTCACTCGCAATTCGTGAGTAGTCAGCAGCACTATCTTTCCCACCATCACGAAAAGCCAGCCACTGTATGAATGAATCGATTCAAACCTATGTTCCCTAAGGTATGTGAGAATATCTATATACTTGTGCAACTTAGACTCAACAAACTACACTCAAGTGACTCAAATTGTAAGCCTGACCTGTTCCCCAAATTGTGTCTCAAAGCCTCCAACAAGTAAAAGCAGATTACCAGGTAGGCTTTTGCTCTGCATAGACAGGCAGAATAACAAGGTGATTTCACAATTATCCACCGATGGGATGTAATTGCTAAGAATCCATTTTGCACATTTGCATGGCTATTTATCCAACCTGGAGAAAAGAGTGTGCATTAAGCTCGTTTGCTGCCATCATGTCAGCCTCATCTCCACCAGCACGCCGTCCGGGATAGACCTTTACAGAGACGAGTATGTGAGACAGAACGAACGGAAAGCAAATTATGATCCAAAATTCATTCTAATACTGTAAGGAGGACTGGCAGAGCTGAATAAAAATATGCCCGGATAATGCAGACAGATTCATGAAAAAATGGAAAATGCCTTATGAAAAACAACAATATTTGCTAAGAAAGAAACAAGATTAGTAAAGCATGCAGAATCACCTTAAAGACAATAGGTGTTCCTCGAAATGGACCCTGAGATATTCTTCCTTCATATAGTCTGCAGACAAACTGCCGTGGCTAATACATTTTTAACTTGACCAAATATATCACCGTCTAATACATTGTCTACGTAATGCCAAAAGCGCACCTGATCTTAACGCCGCCTTCTCCAATGTCTTGAGCTTTTAATCGCCCAATATCATCAGATGTATATTCAAAGTCAGATCCTGACTGCAATCCTGAATAACTAGGGATATAAAAGAGGTGCAAGATTAGAAAACGAAGTAGAACACGACGCCATATAAAAGAGTAAAACTAGATCAACAAACATAGCAGAATCTAACAAAAGCAAGATGCACAATTATCATAAGGCAAGTCAAAGTAATCCACTTGGCACGAACAAAAGCATGTACACAGAAGATTCAATGAGACTACCAAAATTGAATGTTCATGAGATTTACATGCTTCAAAACATTGTCAAGCTCACGTTTACATTGCATAAACCTGTTGCAACAAAAGACTTACACATACATCTTTTTATACATAATACTATATACAATAACTAACTGGAACATTTTATTACCTAATATCTTCAACATATACTCACAATTCAATATAAATTTTGAGTTTTATTTACACGAAGAAGCAAAAGCAAACACAGAAGCTCGAGCTAAAAGGAGGAAACAAAAGTCCAGTGAGAGTACCTAGTTACATTCATGAATCCGTAGCTTCCAATAAGCCGCCCTACCTCGAACGAGTCAGCGCTGGTGATCAACTTCGCCGTCACCACATGCAGCCGTCGAATCGGACGATTCCTTCCGCGCAAATTCACAATCCGACGACCGGAGAACCCCTCGCCTGATTCTCGATGTATTAAAGAGAAACGCGAAACGCATTCGAAAGAAACGCGATCAACAGCGAGCGGATTCATCTATTTTTTGTTTGTGTTTCGCCGCTTCACTTCAGAGTCCTTTCAGTTTTTTCAACGATTCAACGAGTGTCGTCAGTAATATCAGAGAGAGATAAGAGACCAGGTAAGCTTTCTCAGAGTCCTACGTGGCTTTTTTGTATAAACAACTAAATAATACTATAATCGGACGTCGTATAGATAATCTTACTGTTTTAACGGTGTATATTGTGCCACGTACGAAACTCACTGAAAAAAATGTAGGAGAAAAAGCTGCTAGTGCCACGTGTACTTTAAAACCGAATTAAACTGAACCAAATCAAAATACACGAAATGAAATTCGGTTTAATTTAGGCGGCAATAACTGCAAAATTTGATGAATTTATAACCGAACCGAAGAGACTAAACCGAAATTCCCCATGCCTGCTTTCTCGAGAAGTCCTCTCGAAGAGGAAAGATCAAGAAGATTGGGTCTTCAACACTTGAGAGAGTCTCCGTAAAGTGTTTGAGCTCGCGAAGAAGGGAAGAATCTTCGGGATTAATCAACAATTCTATTAATCAATCAATCGACCGTCTGCTTTTTTTATTTTTTCATTTGGAGTTATGGAATCCGTACCGTCGCCGAACTCAAATTCTTCGTCTGTACCTCCGCCGGTGAACTCCGTGCCACCTTTCTTGAGCAAAACCTACGATATGGTTGATGATCCATCGACCAGTGAGGTCGTATCTTGGAGCAAAGGCAACAACAGCTTCGTCGTCTGGAACGTGCCTGAGTTCTCGAAGGTGCTTTTGCCTAAGTATTTCAAGCACAACAATTTCTCCAGCTTCGTCAGGCAGTTAAATACTTATGTAAGCATCACTCTTTCTCCTCATTTTCAACTTTATTCCGGTTGATGAGTTTTGTCTTGAGATCTTGAAGTTTTGAAGATTTAAGGGGTTTTAGTCTAAGTTAAGTTTCTTCTCTTCAAATTGAAGTAGATGTTTTCTATCTGATTGGCTTTTGAACTATGCTTGTTGGTTCCTTCAATTAATTAGCCAGTAGAACTATGCAATTATGTGACTAGATCCATGGCTGTGTTGGATTCTTTTTTACTCACCTAAAGATTCCACAGAACTTTGCAGGCTCACTTTCACTTATGTATGAAGATTGGTTTCCTCAATTCATTACCGCCTTGTAGCTCTAAATCACATAACAGAATGTCTAACGTTGTCTGAACATTAGCTTTGCTTTCGTTTGTGTATGTCCGTCCAGGTACATTTTGATAAACTAAACAACTATTACCTTCCTTATACCATGGTGATATTGTGCTGCAGCCAGACATAGTGTGGAGAATTTGTTTCCTTCTCTAATTTATGCTATAACTAGAATTTATATATAATAATCTGGACTCAAGAAAGGTTTTTACTCTGAATACGTTTGGTCTACCTGTATGCTTTCTACTTTCAAAAAATTCAAGCAACGATTCTTTTTGTTTCGTTGTTTTAATTCTTCAATTTAAATTTGGTTGCTATCTATAGTCTCTTTGTATTCTTATGTCCAGGGTTTCAGAAAAGTTGATCCAGATCGATGGGAATTTGCAAATGAAGGATTCTTAAGAGGCCAAAAACAACTACTGAAGAATATTGTTAGAAGGAAACCTTCTCATGTGCAGCAGAATCAGCAACAAACTCAAGTTCAGAACTCATCTGTTGGTGCTTGTGTCGAGGTAGGGAAGTTTGGAATAGAAGAAGAAGTGGAAAGACTTAAGCGGGATAAGAATGTTCTTATGCAAGAACTCGTCAGGTTAAGGCAGCAACAACAAGCTACCGAAAACCAACTGCAGAATGTGGGGCAGAAAGTTCAGGTGATGGAGCAGAGGCAACAACAAATGATGTCGTTTTTAGCAAAGGCTGTTCAAAGTCCAGGTTTCTTAAACCAGTTAGTACAACAAAATAATGATGGCAACAGACAAATTTCGGGAAGCAACAAAAAGAGGAGACTTCCTGGAGATGAAGAGGAGAATTGTGGGGGCCATGGGGCTAATGGTCTTAACCGTCAGCTTGTTAAATATCAGCCATCGATTAATGAAGCAGCACAAACTATGCTTCGACAGTTCTTAAATACGAGTAGCTCACCTGGGTATGAATCAGTTTCAAACAATCCTGGCAGTTTCCTCTTGGGTGATGTTCCCAGTTCTAACTCTGTAGACGATGGAAGCCCCTCCAATAGAGTTTCTGGAGTAACAGTGGCTGAGGTTTCACCTAGCTCAGCAACAAATCAAGTACCCGTAGCAAGTTTGGCTCATGATTCTCAAGCTGGTCTGGTTCAGCAAAACTTACATCCAAGTCCGACCCAAGGAGTATCAGCTGCAGCTTCTTGGAGCCCTGAATCTGATTTAGTTGGATGCGAGACAGGTAATGGAGAGTGTTTTGATCCAATAATGGCTGTTTTAGATGGATCGTTGGAAATGGAAGGCGATGGCGAGATGAATGAGATACCAGACATGGTCCCTAAGCTACCTGGAATCCAAGATCCATTCTGGGAACAGTTCTTTTCTGATGAAAGCCCATTGATTGGAGATACGGATGAGATTCTATCAGGATCAGTGGAGAACAATGACCTATTAATGGAACAAATACCGAACGAGTGGACCGGGAATCAACAACAAATGAAGTATCTTACTGAACAAATGGGACTTCTTTCCTCAGAAGCACATAAGAAATGAACGTAAGAGCATCAATACAAGTCAAAAACATGTTTTTCTGCCTTGTTGTTCTGTCTTGAGAGTTATCATTTGTTTCTCAGAAATGTAGCTTTTCAGGAGATGTTGTGAAGGGGATGTGAATGGAGGACGAATACATCAGAGGTTGTCTGTAATCTGTCTGTCTACCTTTACTACCATGCTTGTGAATAATCTTTAAGTAGAGATCGATCTTTGTGTTGTTTCTATCATACATTACTTTTCTCTGTAAACGTCCATCGTGTTCAGTGATCATATCAGTACCGGTATTATGTGGTCCATGACAAGTTCAAGCAAAAAAAAAAAACATTCATATGTTCATAAAACAAACATGCTTATATAATTTTGCTCATAAAGATTAAAGATCCTTAAGATGGATTAATACATTAAACATTCACACGACTGAGAAGAAGTCCAGATCAATTCGATTGAATGGGGAACGGTGGGGTATAAAGAATCTGTACATTAGATATATTCTTTATTGGGTCTTTGTATAGTTTCATAGATTTTTGTCTCCGCTTTGATGCTTGAGGATTAAAGCGAGTTTGATGCTTGATGCTCAGACCAAGACAACGATGATGACAATGAGTAGAACAATCCCAAAAATCAGAATAAGTAGGCATGTCTGCAACAAAAGTAGAAACATATCAAACTTACTTATTAGCTTTAGCTGCTAAAAAGAGGGAATCATAGAATTGAAATGTGATCTCTTAGTGTGTACCAAAGATGAGTTTGATCTTTGAGTTTTAGCTGCCTTTCTGAGTTGAGCAGTGGCTTGTGCAGTTGCAGCATGTGAGTTGTCAATGTTAGAGCTGATGTCATCTGCCAATACACATTATAGTTTTTATGAGAATTTAAAGAGGCAAAAGGGAAACTGGGGGGCTTTACAATTTCTGATTGTTGGGGTTACTTACCGATCATAATTCCTTGATCGTTCACTAACACAGCTAGATCTTTGAAGATTTCATTCACTTCACCAATCTGTTCTTGAATTTCTCTAATTCCTTGCTCTCTTTCCTCGATTATCGCTTCATTGAATGTTATCTCGTTATCCAATAGCACCACTTCTTGCCTTAAATGAGAGTATAAGAAGTTAGTTAATAACATCTCGCTGCAAAATATGAGAAAAACAAAATGCCCAAACAGAGAAGATGGATCTAATGGAGTGTCATGGCCATGACCATGACCAACTTGGAAATTCTATTAATTCAATTTTAAGCTTATATCAACAATTAAGGTTACAGTTAGTGCCAAGTGTAAACTACTCTATTGATACTTGGCTAAATATCTCAGTAAGGCAGAAAAGAAAAGTGAAAGATGGTTAGAGTTCTCAAAGCAGGTGTAAGAGCAAACTGATGCTTGACTCACATTTGGGCTCTGTTTATGCTAACAAATGATCAAGTAAATTAGCAAAAGAAGATGCTAGTATATAATCAAATCATACTCCTCACCTTCTTGATTGTAGAAGAAGAGTTTGCTGCTCTGATGTCCTTAAAGATTCAATATCCAATTCCTGTGCATTATAGCTGTGGAGAGGCAGAACAATGAAGCATGTGTTAGAGAGACTAGTTCAAAGTTTTCTGCATTAATCAAGCTATCCTCTTGTATAAATAAGAATTATAATAACACAAGTATGTAATCCAAGAAACTCTTGTCTCATTTAGGAGACAACAAAGTTCATTTACCATGATCTTATGTTTCATAACAGGTAATAAAACATAACTGACCACTGACCAGACTACAATCATTATGATTACCTGGTAGGTATTTCTTTAGTGACCACAGGAGTATATGTTATTTCTCTCTCAGCTGCAAGTCTCTGAGCTTTCTGAAACTCTTTGAGAACTGATTGGAAATCTTTTGCCAGTTTAGCATCTGCAATCTTCTTAATTGGCTGCAAGTTAAACGAGAGAATATAAACATAACATACAATTAAGAATAATGTTTATAGATAAATAGGTACACATTATCTACCGGGAGACCAATTCTCCCACTAAATGAAAAATATGGCAAGTTTCTGAAACAAATTAAACATCATCCAATGGTATCATTAGCACCATATGAGAAGGGACGCAAAGATGTAAACATGTTCTTACACTAGCTGCTCCATGGAGGTCGGCTTCGCTAGCTTCCTTGAGTTTAGCTGAAGTATTTTTCACCAATTCTGATATTTGTAACCTTGTCTTTTGCCTGCCAACATAAGAACCCAACACTATAAGACAATTTCCAGAACAAATAGATGAAACTAATCTTACAAAAAAAATTACATATGAAAACCCCAAAACCTTAACTATAACGCATCTATAGACTCTAATAATTCATCATTATAGAAACCCAAGAACCTTAATTCACACATCGTCAGCCATTTCGATTTTTTTCATTGATAAAGGTTAAACAAAGCAGGATCAGCTTCACAATTATTACAACCATAAAACTCGTATTAGAAAACATACGCAAAATAATAAATTTTAAGAAAATGAGTTAAAAGCAAAATCAACCGACCAAGAAATTGATAATTGAATGCAAAACCCTAATTAATTCCGAGATTTATAGCAAAATAGAATAAGAGTGTTTGAAAATAATAGCTACTGACAGCTTATCTCGCAAGTCAAGAGTATCCTTGGGCGTTCCGATGGAATTAACGAGGCGGAAGAAGGAATTGACAGCTGTGCTGATCCTGAAAATCCCGGCAGCAACCTCCTGAGACGGATCCCCACGAGACAAAGGTCTCTGCTGTCTACCGCCGGTGAAACGATTTGGCGCCTGAAATCGAGAACCAGCTTCGAGATCTTGGAAACTCATCGTCTCTCTCGAATCTCTCAAATCTCTCTATCTCTTGGGAATCCGAAAATGATGAGGAAGATGGAAAGAGTTAGGTAAATAATACGTTTTTCCCAAATTTTTATTGTTAGTATTTTTTTTTTTAATATTGTAACTAAACTATTTATTTCATTTGGTCCGCGTGGGTGGAGGGAATTTAGTAAGACGTAAAAACTAGTTATTGGCGGTGCCACGTCATTGCGAGGGAAGTATCCTTGCGCTGTCGTAGTTGACCTTGTCCAGGCGTTTAAAATTGAAACTTGGTTCGTTTAAACCGGACCGATTTAATAAGTAATTGTACATAACCAACTTAATTCAACTTGTTAGTTGTTTCATGTTTAGTTTTAGCTGTTTCATATGGAAAACTTCAATCGAAATCGATTCAAGTCAGGATTTGAAGTTCATTGAAAATATAAAATATAAATAAATTGATCAATTCGTGATTTGAGTTAGAAGTGGCCACTGGGGATCCGGTTTGAATCTCGGATATAAAGACAATCATGGGCTTTTTCATAATTGATTAAATGGTTTTGGGCAGAGTTGGGCCCATAGAGAAGAATAAAGTGAAAATATTATCTGTTGGAAAACAATAGTAATAAAATAAAAGTACTAAAATAGGATTAAAGGCGTAACGCAAACCCACACGTTGAGTGTGCGGTGTCATATAAAGCAAATACACTCTTCCCTCTCTCTCTCTCTATACGCATCAATCTCGAAGTGCGTTTTGGGCCAATCTCTGAATCTGCGACTACGAAGATCAAAATCCATGGCGGTATGTATGTTCTACATTTCTTCTCTGTATAATTTCCCTTTCCTTTGCTGCTAGATTTTGGCTGTGATCTATTTTGTTTCTCCGGAAAATTTCACACGATTTGAATGATGATTGGTTATTGATTTGATTGTTGACATATTTATCTTCGATTCTGGATTTGAATTGATTTTTGTGTCTCGTTGTGATCTGCAACTATCTAAATTCTCCATGATTTCTAGGTTTGATTTTCGTTTTACTGAAAGTAAATCGCGATTATGTAATTGTCAATTTGAAGCTGAATTTTGCTCATGTAAATTAATTGACGTAATTACTTTTAAATTCAACCATACATGTCGATATGTTTCCTGAGAATATTGCCTATTTGCGAAACTATTTGGCCAAATTAGTGAAATATGAGAATAGCACAATATTGAGTGAAGCAAATAATTTGATTTTGAATGTTAATCTACCCCTGGACTTTTACTATATTGAGAGGTAATAAATCTTGTGAAAATCTAGGCTTCTTTTACTATATTAAATGTGACTTTTGAACTTTTCTGATGACAGATAAGGTCAGTGAAAGTTGGTAATCTCTCTACGGGAGCAACAGAGCATGATATAAAAGAGTTCTTCTCTTTTTCTGGTGAAGTTGAAAGCATTGACATCCAAAGGTTTAGTGATTTCGCCAATTACTTAATTCAGCAAATTTTGATACGATTCTCTTGAATCTTATTGACTCTGAGCCTTTTTGTTTTTTGCTTTCATGTTCTAACTAGCAGTAACGAGCGTAGTGCTTTTGTCACATTCAAAGATCCTCAAGGAGCAGAGACTGCTGTGCTCTTATCTGTGGGTTCACTTTTATTCCCCTAAAATATCTGTCCTGTTATCTTAATATCAACTTAGCATTCAACTATTACATACGACTGTTAATGAACAAACCCATGCCTTTCTCGTCCAATATGGTAGGAAATACTCAGATTTAATTTCACTGCTTGGTCCTCATGTGGAACCTGTTCTGTGTCTGAAGTAGAGAATTACAAGTGAAATTAGTTTGTCTGTAACTAATAATTGGGACAACTTGTAGTTGCAGTCATACTAACAAACGGATATTCTTTCAGGGAGCTAGTATTGCCGATCAAGCAGTCACCATTGAGATGGCTCCCAGCTACAGTCCACCTGCAGCCCCTCATGCTGTAATGTCTCCCATCTTGGGCGTATCTATTTTTTTCTTACATTCAGTAGGATTACTTAAAAAGTTTTGATCATTCGTAATAACTTGCACAAATGTATACTTAATAAGTTGATTATTCCATTAAAACCTGGTAGATATATCGAGCAATGTTTCATTCTCTGTTGTTGAGTTAATAGTATTCATCTCAACACTCTCAGTAACTACAGATCAGCTTCACAGCAATCTCTGAAAGGTTTTGATTTGTGTAAATTTCTTCAGGAAACACAGAGCAGCGGTGGAGGTGGTGCAGAATCCGTTGTCCAAAAGGCAGAAGATGTTGTGAGCAGCATGTTAGCAAAGGGTTTCATTCTCGGGAAAGATGCTGTCGGCAAAGCAAAAGCTTTTGATGAGAAACTTGGTTTCACTTCAACTGCAACTGCAGGTGTTGCTTCACTGGACCAAAAAATCGGTCTAAGCCAAAAAATCACAGCTGGAACTAGCTTGGTGAACGAAAAGATTAAGACGGTGGACCAAAGTTTTCAGGTAACAGAGAGGACCAAGTCTGCATTTGCAGCTGCAGAACAGACAGTGAGCAGCGCAGGAACCGCTGTGATGAAGAACCGTTACGTGTTAACCGGTGTGAGTTGGGCCGCAGGAGCTTTCAACAGAGTGGCTCAAGCAGCTGGAGAGGTTGGACAGAAAACAAAAGAGAAGGTTGAAGCTGAGCAACCGCCACAACCATCACAGTCAGAGCAGCAACAACCAGAAGGATATTCTCCGATTTCGTCTGAATACTCGAAGAACTAATATCATCCAGTTACACGGGTTCGTTTGTTTCTCCTTGTTGGTTTCTTTGATATGAAATTTGGGAATTTGGTTTTAGTCTTTTGGGATGTAACATTAAAGCTGTGCCTGGATCTTCTCTACTACTATTGACTATAGTTTGAAAATATTTTTTATAACTTTTAACATTTAAAAATAGAAAAATCAATTTAATTCTAGGTTACCAAAGTGAGTAAAATAGAAAAATTCAAAGGAAGCACGTCAGCTTCAAGAATATAATCCGAGATGAGATCAAATTCAA
This sequence comes from Barbarea vulgaris, assembly GCA_963667165.1. Lineage (NCBI taxonomy): Eukaryota > Viridiplantae > Streptophyta > Magnoliopsida > Brassicales > Brassicaceae > Barbarea > Barbarea vulgaris. The sequence goes on along the minus strand of OY763891.1, from coordinate 21,644,620 downwards.
TAATAAAGGATCAGTACTGCAATTTCCACAGCGAAGAAGAGTTTGACCGGTCCATTGCAAACTCCATTTCCGGAGACAGATTCTGAGAAAGATTGTGTTTAGAAAGAGCAGATTTTAAATAGATCAAGAGGGTTCGATATCGTGAGTTTTTCTTCCTCAGAACTTGAATATAAGCGTGTAAGCCAAGACATATCACTTCTTCTTTGTATAGTTTGAGAACTGGTCTGAAACTAGAACCAGTGTTGATTCTGTGCATCCTTCGATTTATGAGTCTGAACATGTACCTATCAGTTGGAAGTAAACCAAGAACACTAGATTATTTAGCAGAAACCAAACCGAACCGAACCTATCTGCTCTTGATTTTAGTTTGGTAACATTCTTCCTAAACCGAATATGTCAAAAACACGTAATAGATAGTTTCATACCTGGTAGATGTTGTGATGAATTTGAACAAAGTCTGGGGATGAAGCTTCCAAAACCGGGACAACTCGTAGACGTAACAGTGAAACTTCATTGCAGCTAACAGAAAGATCTGATAGATGTTTAACCTGACAATTTCTCCCGAGTTGATATTAGAGTCAAAGAGAATGGGATGACATTTGGGAACCAAGAAGTAACATATTTTATGCTGAAGATTTCTAATTGGTTTGTTCTGCCAAGCTACAGAAAATGTTGAGCTTATATGGCCACTCAAGTACCTGTTTCCATGAATTTTAGAGACAAATTTAGTCTCAAACAAACAATTCTTAGTGCAATAAAGGCTGAGGAAACAGGGCCAAATAACTATACTTATGAATGAAATGACAAGAGATGAGGCAGACCTTGTGTAGTCAACTTGAACTTCGAATGTGCGAGAATTAATAAGCAAACCCGTCCATCTGACAAAAGGAACTCCATTATTTCCTACATACATCCTTTTAGAAGAACACTTGGATTCTTCTTCAACTTCAAAATTTATGCAGAACTTCTTATCATTCATGAAGCAGTTGTAATCTTTAAATCCATGCTTCAACCTGTGATAGAAGCTAGTCGCCTGATCTCTCGAGGTAGACACAAATAGGTAGTCATCAATAAATCTCAGTAACTTATAGCTAATGGGATTGATTAGCTCTGTCTCTCTATTGCAATCTTTAGCAGAGACATCTTTAGAGGCTTTCTTGAGGAACGGGTAGATCAAAGTCCTCTCGAGATGCCCATAGTAAAAACAACATAACAATGATGATAATCTGTGTCCCTGAGGTATTCCAGCTATTTGTACATAGAATCTTTTATCCAACTGCACCATGTTGTTCTTTAGCATCTTTTTCATCCAAAGCATGAGATCCTTTTTCCTCACTTGATGATTTTCTCCCTAAAACATTGGACCAAAACCATAACACTGTTAAATAAGTAAAGAACAATTGGGACGCTAAGATATGGGATCTCTAGAGATTTATCCGCAGTCCAATAGTTTTGTTTTTTACCCTCCTGAACCTATGATCCTCTTTACTCAGGAAAAGATCAAAGAATGAAGTTGATTTTTTTAGTTGTTATCAAAAGATCAGAGATCAAAGAGTCTTAGGTTAAGAAGAAGAAGCATACCTGATCTACCATAATACTCTGCCGAGCATTATATGGAACAGTTGATGTGAATCTTGAAAAGATAGCATTTTTATCACTTGAGATTAGTATATTGTTCACCCAATTGGATCTCTTCCCACAGCAGACCAACCTACATTTGTTTAAGATGTATTCGTCTTTCAGGAAACATTGAATGACATGAAGCAGCTTATCCTGGTTGATTGAATCAAATGCTTTGTATACATCCGCAACCACAAAGAACAAAGGAGGAAGCTCCCCAAATTGACTCCTCAAGTGAATCAGATATGGAGCTAGGTTTCTGTAGAAATCATCATGGTCAAAAACAGAAGAGCCAAGGACATCTGGTTCTTTGAGTTGGATGTCCTTCAAAACAGCATGTGTATCACGAAGAGATTTCGACCTTGACGAGAAACTAAAATCTAACACCATCCTCACACCATTTGCCTTTGGTAACATTCTAAACTTCGATAACTCCAGCATTTCCCTTCTATTTTCAGCTTCAGCATTGTCCACTTGGACATATCCATCAAGGCTTTTGATCATTTCTTTGCTTATTAACCTCTCCCAGCTGCATTTCCGATAATAATTAATAGTTAGCCGCCCTTCTTGGCTTTCAGTGGCATAGAAATTGAAGAACACCAATTTAGTGACAATCTCTACGAAAAGCCAAGAAATCCATTTCGTGCACAACATCTGCTGTGTACTTCTGATGGACTCATTTTGGAGCTCATGTCCTTTGACCATACAGCACAACTGTTTTCTGGTGAAGAATGGGAAATCTGATGTTTTCACTTTATGCAAAAATTGTTTCACTGTGCATTTCTCATTTCTTCGCCTAGAAACAAACCAGGCAATGTTGCTCCTAAGCACCCTCATCTGATGAGTGGTCCCAAGCAAACTCTCTGGAACAACGTACCTACAGACAGCCCAAATAAAGGAAACTACTTGGTCTTTGGTGCAATACAACTTCGTTTTTTCAACACTGGGATAATTGGTTTTTCCCTTTTCTAAACTTGACCCCTGAGGCAGCTTATCTGAAACTTCCCTCCAGGAACTCTACAATAGAAGATATGCAAGGTTTGTCACTCCAAGGATCAGTTGAAAGTGCCATGGATAAGAATTCATATGCAGGTTCGCAATATATATGCAAGTCGTTACTGTGTTATTTTCCCCTTCTAGTTTCTTTTTGTTGTTCATATTCAAATTTTCAACATAATCGTTCTGAAATAAAAATGCTCAGACTTTATTCAAACAATCTCTGAACGAAAAATAACAACCTGGGAAGTCGCATTTGCGGACTTAGATGCTTCATTTTGCAGCAAGACAACAGGACAGTGTTTATCTAGTAACATTTTCAAATGTGAGGACTTTGTTTTTCCTATTAGACTTTTAAGAGACTTCAGCAATGAATGGTATCTGCAGATTAATGGAAAAAAAAAATCATGATATCATTTTTTTTCCCTGGACCAGTTACCTCAATAAAACTTAAAAATTATGTCCGTCTTCACGTAAGTGACTTAGACTACATATGTATATGTTCTACATTATCTGAATACATGCTCCAAGTTTCAGAATAACTTTAGTTTTCTTGAAACATCAGAATATTTTGGAATAATAGAATTGATTCCAGTTAGGTATCCTGCAAGCCGTTTCGACTCTCAAAATACACTCTAAGGAAAACAAAAACGTGTGTCAAGATCCAAGGACTCAGGTACGGAAAGTAAAGGAACTTAGCGGAATAAATGCATGACTTACAAGCAAATAGATCCACTGGGACAATTGCCTTTGCCATGAGATGGCGCCATTGACCAAGCATGTACTTCACCGAATATATGGTTCATTAGGAATTTTGAATCGGAGCAGTTGGGCCTCAAGGTTTTTAAAATGTCTGTATATCATAAGGAATCAGACATAGTGCAGAAGAACTGTATAGAGAAGAGTCATTATAAATTTCCCATCAAGCTATCATTGCTACAAGTCACTGAACATATTCAAACCACTGAAGGATACGCTTTGGTGGTATAACTGAAAACGTTTCTGAGTTACCAAACTCAGAATGCTTCTTGATTTTAACTTGTTTGGCCTACAAAAAAACAATGATTAAATCTTCCATAGGCAAAAAAAACAAGTCAAATTTGAAGGTAATGAAGTGTCAGGATGAATATATATAACTACTTGATACCAACAAGATAGATGATACAGTTTTTAAAATGCATCAAAGTATAACGAAAAAAACCTCCCCATCAACGTTTCAAGGCTGGGGAAAATCAAGAGCGATTTATAATCGTCTCTTAGTAATTTTACGCAATACATTTATACTGAAACTTGATTGAGTAAATCATTTTAAAGAAAATTACCTGCTTTGCAAAATCAGTGAGACTTCCACTTACACCCATGTGTAGACTCCTTTCATCAGCTCCATTCCCCGTTGAGGCTTTACCATTTGTACAAGAAGTTATACAAGGTGCATCATAGTCAACTTTTTGGAAATTGACCTTTTTCTGCTTTCGCCGACGCTTAAGATACAATCTTGAACGCTTACTAGTTTGTTTCTCTCTATGTTGGCCTACATCCTCGCCATCTATTGACGTAACAGCTGCAGTGTTATCCTTAGGAAAGTCATCGAGAGCAGAAGAAAGACGCTGCCTTTTCTTTGATGGCTGAACATTGTCATCCCTCTTTCTTTTGTTCTCGTGGACTGACAATGTCTCTAAACCACAGAGAATGGAAATTTTACCAAGTTAATATGAACTAAAAACCAGATGTCCAAGAAATCGCAAAGAGAAATCAAAATGTATTCAGAGAACCAACAAGAGGAAGCTTCAAAAGAAAGCCAACATAAGAGATATGATGGGGGATTTTTAGAGCATAAATTTCTTTCTTTTCAGCTTGGATATACAAGTTTAATACTGAGACTTACCCTTTTGCTTGATACATAGAGGAGGTCCAGACACTTGCTGGTGTTTCTTTCCTTGAAATGGTAAGAAAATTGATGTTTGCTTTAGAAGATAAACCATGAAATCATGACCAACCTACAAAACAAGGGAACTTGATTATAAGCAAACGCAACCTTGAAGATCGAAAGTAAATCATCAAAAGGGTTTGACAACAGACCCGGTTGAGAAGAAACTCCCAAGATGAACTTGTCAATAACTCCAGAATAGGGCTCGACTGATCATACTGTTAAACAAATTAAAAAGAAGAACATCAAAAGATTACATAGCTTAGATAAGTGAGTTTGAGAAGGAAGAAGAAGAAGAGCTCACCTTGTCATATCTAGCACATATCACATTCTGACAATCACATCCAGATTGCATCATTTCGATAATCCTTCCGACAATCTGAAAAACTTAATCGTAGTTTTATGTTGATAAATCATCAAAATCATATAAATTAAAGATAAGCAGCTACGTTTTGAAATCTCTAAAATTAAGAAATGAAAGCAATTCCATAGCAGAATCGTACCTCTCTCTGTGACCACCAAGATGTTGGCGAGAAATCCAGAAGCTGAGGGGTTTGTTCGTGAAGTACAATGAAGCATCGGTGAAGAAGTTTGCGGTAGTGGATGGGATCGTCGGAACGCAACAGAAACGACTGTTTATCGCGGCTGCAACCGAGACAACCTTGGCCCCGGCAACGGCATTTCTCCGGCTGGATATTCCGGCAAGTTATCAGATCTACTATTGCGTCCTTTAAATTCCTGGCTCTTTTTCCGAATAACCTCCATAAAATCTCCGGCACACTATGTCTGGGTTTACGCGGCATTTCACCTTCCTCCTCCTTCTGATGGTGTCAAAATGGCGGGAGGTTAAAGCTCTGAGTTCTCGCCTTCTCGGAAATCGCAGCTATTAAAGTGCGATTTACTGCCATCTACATTTTTGAAAATTTTCAAACATTTTAAATTCCACAACCACAAAAGCAGGTCATGTAAACGTTGTTTAGTTTAAACGCAGAAATCACCCGCCACTCTAGTATGATCTGCCGCCTTCTCATCCCCAACGCCGTCGCGAAATCTCACCAGTACCTTAAACTCTGTCTCTTCTCCACATCGGCGCCGGATATAACGCCGCCGTTTATACACAAATGTAAGACTATTTCTCAGGTCAAACTCATTCACCAGAAACTTCTTTCCTTCGGAATCCTAACCCTGAATCGTACTTCCCACCTCATCTCGACCTACATCTCCCTCGGTTGCTCATCTTCTGCTATAACTCTCCTCCGTCTCTTCCCTCCTTCCGACGCTGGTGTCTACCACTGGAATTCTCTCATTCGCAGCTACGGAGACAATGGCCGCGTCAGTGAATGTATATCTGTATTCCGCCTTATGCATTCTCTGTCATGGACGCCGGATAATTACACATTCCCCTTCGTCTTCAAGGCTTGCGGTGAGATACCTTCTCTTCGTTGTGGAGCGTCTGCTCATGCGCTTTCCTGGGTGACCGGATTTAACTCCAATGTCTTCGTGGGGAATGCACTGGTTGCTATGTATGCCCGTTGTGGTTCATTGGGTGATGCGCGGAAGGTGTTCGACGAAATGTCTGTGGAAGGTGTTTGGGATGTTGTGTCTTGGAACTCTATAATAGAAAGTTATGCAAAGTTAGGAAAACCTAAGATGGCGCTTGAAATGTTTAGCAGGATGACCAATAAGTTCGGATTCAGACCTGATCATATTACACTTGTGAATGTTCTTCCTCCTTGTGCTTCCCTTGGGTTTCATTCACTAGGGAAGCAGTTGCATGGCTTTGCAGTCACAAGTGAGATAATACAGAATATGTTTGTAGGAAACTGCTTGGTGGATATGTATGCAAAGTGTGGGATGATAGATGAGGCAAATACAGTGTTTTGGAACATGCCTGTAAAAGATGTAGTGTCCTGGAACGCCATGGTTGCTGGGTATTCACAGATTGGAAGGTTCGACGATGCTGTTAAGCTGTTCGAGAAGATGCAGGAAGAAAAGATAAAAATGGATGTTGTTACTTGGAGTGCTGCTATTTCAGGGTATGCTCAACGGGGCCTTGGATATGAAGCATTGGGTGTGTGTAGGCAGATGTTGTCTTCCGGGATAAAACCAAATGAAGTCACGCTTATTTCAGTTCTTTCAGGTTGTGCTTCTGTTGGAGCATTGATGCATGGTAAAGAGATTCATTGTTATGCCATCAAACATCCTATAGAATTGTGTAAGAATGGCCATGGTGATGATAATATGGTCATTAATCAACTGATTGACATGTACGCTAAATGCAAAGAGGTTGATATTGCGCATGCTATGTTTGATTCACTTTCCCCCAAGGATAGGGATGTTGTGACTTGGACTGTGATGATCGGTGGATACTCCCAGCATGGTGATGCAAATAAAGCTCTTAAACTTTTTTCTGAGATGTTCGAGGAAGATTACGGAACAAGACCAAATGCTTTTACCATATCATGTGCCCTCGTGGCATGTGCCAGTTTGGCTGCATTAAGAGTTGGCAAGCAAATTCATGCTTATGCATTGCGCAACCAGCAGAATGCAGTACCGCTGTTTGTATCAAACTGCCTAATAGATATGTATGCAAAATGTGGAGACATCGGTGATGCCCGGCTTGTATTTGACAACATGATGGAGAGAAATGAAGTGACTTGGACATCTCTAATGACGGGTTATGGTATGCATGGTTATGGAGAAGAAGCTCTTGGAATCTTTGATAAGATGAGAAGGATGGGTTTTAAGCTTGATGGTGTTACATTACTTGTCGTACTGTATGCTTGCAGCCATTCAGGAATGATCGATCAGGGCATGGAGTATTTCAATAGAATGAAAACTGATTTTGGGGTTAGCCCTGGCCCGGAGCATTATGCCTGCATAGTTGACTTGTTAGGTCGTGCTGGCCGGTTGAATGAAGCTTTGCATCTCATTGAAGAAATGCCAATGGAGCCTCCTCCTGTGGTATGGGTTGCTTTGCTCAGTTGCTGTAGAATCCACGGAAAATTTGAACTCGGGGAGTACGCGGCTAAAAAAATAACAGAACTAGCATCTAACAATGATGGATCATATACATTGCTCTCAAATTTATATGCAAATGCAAGGCGTTGGATAGATGTTGCTAGGATCAGATCATTGATGAGACATAAAGGAGTTAAAAAGAGACCTGGTTGTAGTTGGGTCGAAGGCATTAAAGGAACCACCACATTCTTCGTGGGTGATAAAACTCATCCATACACTAAAGAAATATACCAGGTCCTCTCAGATCATATGCAACGCATCAAGGACATTGGTTATGTTCCTGAAACAGGCTTTGCTCTTCATGATGTAGACGATGAAGAGAAAGATGATCTTCTTTTCGAGCACAGTGAGAAGTTAGCTCTTGCATATGGTATATTAACAACTCCTCAAGGTGCTGCTATTAGGATTACTAAGAATTTACGGGTATGTGGTGATTGCCATACCGCATTCACATACATGTCCAGAATCATTGATCATGAGATTATATTGAGGGATTCAAGTCGCTTCCATCATTTCAAAAATGGAATGTGTTCCTGCAAAGGTTACTGGTGATGATGCTCTCTCTAGGCACTCCCACCAGACTGTGACCTTAAGAGGTATGTTCATTATACCCTGAAACAGAAATCATAGTTTCGATTCACTTATTTACTAAAGCATCCCACTCAAAAGCTCATTGTTGCTTGTGAATCTTTTCCATGCACTGCTGCTATTTCTTTCAGAAAAGGTTTATAGGTTTTGAAGTGTTTTCATGTTTAGATCCTATCAACTGGATGAACAAAAGAGGCACTCCGGGTTTAACTCAATCTGTTACAAAAAGAGATCAATAGCCAGCCATAACACCCACAAATTGATACCCAACAGGTTTCCATTTACTTCCTCTATATTTGTTTGATGTTTCTTTTCAATATCATAGTACCTGAACGAGTTTCCAAAATCACATAGGTTATGAAAGCGACCTGAGTGGAACTGTATGTTCAAGTTTTACACATGGATACTGCAGACTTCAACAACGATCCCTTGCTAATGGACAAAGATTAGAATAATTAGCGTTGTGCTTATAGACCTCATGTGGATTGTATAATTTAAGCAGTAGATGTAATATTCTTTACTTTTGGTAAAGAATATAGAATCACAATCCATACCATGGGTTTCTTCAATAAAACAAGATCTATTGTTACATTTGTTTAGTTATGTTCACATAAAAGCCAACACTGCCATGGATTGGCATTTTCTCAATGTTCCAAATCAATGTGGTCCCGTAGGGGCATATTATTCATGCCCATGAAAATGGGGAAAATGTTTTAAAATGGGATATTTCGTCATCATCAGGAATGAGTAAACATAACAACTATAGATTGGTCACAGATAACCCCGTGTGAAGTGAGAAGGTGGAGTTCATGTCTCTCCCTTCTACTTCGCCATCTGAGAGATTGGGTTGAAAAGATGTCACATCGAAATTTGAAGCTGCTACAGAAGCTTTAGTCCACCTGTTACTTCATCAACAACTTCGACTGGTCCTGCGGAAGTAACACCCCTAAGTGTTAGAATGTTGTGCTCAGAAAAGCTGATGATAACCAATAAACAAATTCTGCTAGATGAATCTCTCTGTTCCCCATCAAATAATGGTGCATATGAATTTGGATACCACACAAAACTATATACCCTCTTCTGTCTGAGTCAACTTTTGAGCTTACGTTTACATATTTTGGATTCTTATGAGCTATAGATTCCATTCAAGGGTCAAGGACACGCAACAAGCGGTCAGAGGAGTCTTGAACTAACAAACTAGTACATTTAGTTATCTAGAGTAAGTGCTATTGCAACTCTTAAATTCATCTCTCATCCATCAGAGTCTTAACTATCAAATACATGACTTGGATCAAAAATACTAACTTACCAAGAATAGCCATAACTGTCCTTGAATCTGGAAAACAACATAGAAGAATATTAGATTCACATTTTCGCAGAAAATGGTCCTAAATACAAACGAAAGAAGACCGATTCAAGAGGAATTTCTCCCTGGTAATTACTAGCAAACACAAAGTTAAAAATACCAAGGGATCTGAAGTTTGAGAGGGGCATGAATTGTGAAACTCACTTGGGGCGATCTGCGTTCTTCCAGCATCGATAGTAATATGGGTAGGCAGTTTAAGGGATTTAGCTCTTTCCTGTCAATTTTGTGCACAGTCAAGACAAGCTCTAAGAAATGGGAAAACTCAAGATAAGTTCTATAAAATCTCCAATTTCCCTTTAACTATTTATGTATATGGTCTGAAATTTCAAGAAACTAACATTTGGCAACTCCTGCAAAGATAAATTTGGCAACAGCACTAAAGCTTTTGGATCCAAAATAAATGTCAATTACACAATCCACTTTACAGTAACAATTACGAAGTTTTTTTTGCAAACTCACTTGCAATTCTAGCATCTCTTGCTCGTTCTCGATTTTCACAACTACCTTTGGCTGTGCACACTCCTCCCAGCTGCAATAGCAACCAATACTGTTACTACAATTCATCTTTTAAGTAACAAATGGATTTGACTATGACTTGGAGAAAATACCAGTTCAATGCTTTTGGCGCTCGACGAAAGAGCTTTTTGTATAGACCTAAAGTTGCATGACTGCAGCAAATACAAACCAAAAAATTTAAGAATGCTAAATATAAATGAACTAAACAGTTAAAAGAAACAGAGAGCTTCAGTCACCTGCATTGAGCTGCAATCTTTCCTTTACCCATTTTAAGATCATTCCTCACAACCAAAACCTGAGGGAAAGAAACACATATAACAAGTAAATTCAACATCTTGTGTTTCAATGAGAACGAGAGACAAATGTAGTAAGTAAAAGAAACCATTTTGAAATCATCGAGAATATCAGCGAGTTTCTCGATCTCAAGAGCACCCTTGGATTGAGTTTTGATATTCCCATCATTATCAACAGCTACAACAGCTTTGGAACGGCGAGTGCCAATGCAGAATCCAAGAGCAGCTCCAACGATTAGGGCACTCAACCATGTCAAATCCATCGTCAAGACTATTTATATTCTACAAAAACCGGAAGACACAAAACTGATTGAATTGAGAATCTAAAATTAAATTAAGCGCTATTGTTGACAGTGATGATCACTTGACGCACTCTATGACAAAGTTTCTACATTAGAAAATTAAACAATTAGGATTGTCAATCGAAGACGCTTACGAGTTCGAGAGAGAGAACGGCTTTGAAGATGAAGTTTCTTCGTTCAACCCGGCCTCAAGTTTTTAGTGGGAAGAAAAAATAAAAATATTCTGTTTAGTAGTAAATTAGACATACATATTATAATTTTGGTAATATATACCAACTATATTTAACTCTGATTGGTGATACAAACCAATAAATATATTTTAGGGAAAATTAGAAATAAAGGTCTTCTACCAAAATCTTTGTCCATATATACCTTTATTTTTAAATTGTCATTTTTTCCTAAACTACTTTTACTACAGATTAATACCAGTTTTGAAAAAAAAAATCAAATATAAATCTAGAAACACAATTTTGAAAAAAGTTAAAAAAATAAACTTTTTCATTTTAGACAGTTTTAAATAGGTTTTGAGAGGTTTTAAAGTTGTTCTGAAAAGTTTAGAATGTGTTTTCTACCTTTCTAAAAATATTAGAATTCATATTCTAAAATTTGTACATGTTCTGAAAATATTAGAATTTGTATTCTAAAATTTGTACATGTTCTAAAAAATTTCAGATCAAAAATTTAGAAGATGTGTTCTAAAATTTTTAGAATACGAATTCTAAAAAATTTAGAATATATATTCTAGAATTTGTTCATGTTCTATTAAAATTAGAAAATGCATTCTAACTTTTTTTATAAGTTCTCAGATTTTTAGAATACATATTCTGGAAATATTAGATCACATATTCTGAAAATTTTGAATTTCAGACAAATAAAGTAAGTGAATCTAAAAATACGGAAACTAAATCTTTTTAATTATGGATAATTGTAAAAAAAAAATTGATTTAATTTAATATAAATTAATTTAATAAAAATCTGCTTCATTTAATTAAAAATAATTGATTTGGTAAAAAATTTTTTTGAAAAATATGGGAAAGTACCCCCTTTATGTTTTATAATTTAATTTTCTATTTTATAAATATTAAAATAAATATTAATAAAAATTATATGCAGAAAAAATATATGGAAAGAAAATCAATTCTAAAATATTATATAGATTTATTTTTATTTTATTTTATCTTTTTAGTTAATTTCTAGAGACTTCTCCATGAAAAGATTTTAATACATAAAATCAAAACATCTATATATCTAAATTTTTTAAAATTATAATAATAATTGTAATTATTTAAAAAATTAGTTTTCTATTTATAAATAAACTTTTAAAATAATAATAATAATCTTTGTTATTTAAAAAATTCGTTTTTAATTACTAAAAATGTAAAAGTCTTTGTAAATCAAATGATGATAATATTTTCATATCATATATTAAAAAATTTAGTTTTCAAAAAAAAATGAAAAAGATATTGTCAAATTATGCGATTTTGTAAAGTTGTTTCTTTTTAAATTTTTAATTTTAAAATTTTTTGGGTTAATATCTGATTAAATAAAAAATAAAAAATATTTTATTATTTATTTAGAGTGAAGACTCTTTATGAATTAGAGGGTTTAGATCTTATGATTTAGTTAGAAATTTTTATAAATTGAAGGTAAAATGGAATTTCATATTTCAAAAAGATTGATATACCAAATAATTAAAACAAAGGTATAGATGGACAAATTTTTTTAAAAAGTTCCTTTATATCTAATTTTCCCTATATTTTATCGGAAATGATACCAAAATAGTTATAAATAGCAAAAAAAATGTTGCAAATATGACTATTGATTAAACACACTAAGGCTGTTTTTAGTTTTAGTTTTTTCACAAAATCTATTTTGTATCCAATCATGATTACTAGAAAAGTGAAAATAAGAATTCTAGATTTTGATAGTTTTTGTCAATTTTCTAAAATCTATGTTTTATTTTTAAATTTTTTTTAATATAAATCTAAAAACCATATTCTATAATCCAACTTGTAAACATTCATGGATTAAATATGATTGGAACGGTAAGAGATTACCCATCTAAATCATTAAATTATTTATTAATCAATAAATATAAATATATTATAGATGCATCAGAATTTAGGTTGGTTGTTCGATTGATTATATTAGTTTGTTGGATATAATTGTCAAACTTTTTTCTTATAAATTTTAGATTTGTGGTCCATAACTTTCCCGGTACCTAGAACTAACAAGTTATATTAGTTATATTAGTCCATAACTTACTTATAAGAGATATCTTACTCCTAGTGGTAAAATATCGGCCAGACTTTTTTTTTAAAGATTCTTCTTAACTCTTATCAGATCCAAAGTTAACATTTCGATATTTCAAATAACAGATGTTAAAAATGGTTCATCTTAATGCTTATGCTTCTATCACCACACCAGCTTTGAATCATTGCAATCCTAGAGCACCTAACCATTTCACCTCACCAGCTTAAATCAATCAATATGGAGTAGAGGTTTTGACGGAAAAAAGTAGTAATGAAGATATTACTAAAATAGACTTTAGAAAAAGAAAATATAAAAGCATATACGTTTGGCAAATAATGATAGCGTAAAGGAAGGGCATCGCAAAAATAAAGCTCGGGATAAAGTTATTCCCGCGACCAAACACATAGAGAGAAACGCATTTTTCTTCTTCTTCAGAATTTGTCCGGCGTCAACGGCATTGACCTTGTCGCAGATTTTCCTCTATAGTCTCCATAAATTTTGCCAGATCGACTAAATTCAGCTTTGTTATTCGAGCTTCGCATCTTCTTCTGACGTAGCTAAGGTAAGAACCCGCGTGAATCTACTTGCAATTTTCGCTGTTTTTTTTGGCTACTATTGCATGTTGATCGCTCCAGTTCTGGGTTTTTCGATGTTATGAACTGTTTTTTTTCCCCTCAAAGCTTTTGTTTTGTTGATCAGTGCTGAATTTCGATTGTGGTAGATATTTTATCTAATTCGGTTTTTCTCAGCAAACCCTAATTATATTCTGGCTATCAAAACCTGCTTAATTTGTGGAATTTGTAAATATCCTGAGGGATCTATTGTAGCTTGATGAAAATTTCCAGGTCAGGCCATATAAGTAGTTTCTTGTTCTAGGGTTTTAGTAAAGATTTTTCTTTTGATGCGTGTATGTTACTTCATTTGATGCAAGAGATTGAGGATAAAATCACAAGTACTATATTGTATTTTTGGAAATTTTGGTTGGATTTTTCACCGGTGTAAAGAGCTGTTTGATGGAAGCAAAGTCTGTTGAATATTTGGTGATCTGAGAACAATCACTCTTATCTTCCATTGATTTTGGAGTTTTTAGGTTTCAGTTCTTAGCACTAGTTTATTGTTTGCTCTAAATATGCCTATGCATCTTAGTGCTAACTTAGACATGGTTTTTTTCTCTGTAAATCAACTGATTGTTATAATAACGCTTGCAAATATTCATTTCTGACAAAGTTATAAACTTCATAGTCCCTTCAACTAACTTGGATAGCTGGATTAACATGGGTTATAAAGATAAATAGATGTTTACCTTAGGTTCGTGATTATTCTTTGTTAAGATGCACATTGTCTGTGCCATTAAACTTTCTAATGATTTTCATTACTTAGTATACTCCATGATTCTCAGATTTTGTGAATCTCCGCAGAATTCTTATTGTGTTTTCTGACTGTTTGTTTTGATCCTTTACAAATGAACATTGGAGGCGAGCTGTGTAGATTCATATTTTGATTCTGAGGGCTTCCTTATACGAGTGTAAAATTAGCAGATCCTTTCTTGCTCATTACTCTTTAGTATTGTTGAAGCATAATAAGGAACAAATAAGTTGATGTTTCAGCTTTTTTTCCTGTCTTGTTCTGTATGTACAGTTCCAGTTTATTGCTGTCTAGGGCATGAGTAGGCTAACCTGCTTCATTTTCAGGTTTGAGCTTCAGCAAAGATGAGTGACAATCTTATGGACAAAGTTACCGCATTTGGTGAGCGCCTGAAGATCGGAGGTTCGGAAATGAGCAACAAGATCAGTGCTGGTGTGAGCTCAATGGGTTTCAAAGTGAAGGAACTTTTTCAAGGTCCAAATCCAACTGATAAAATAGTCGAGGATGCTACTACAGAGAATCTAGAGGAACCTGACTGGGATATGAATTTGGAAATATGTGATATGATAAATCAAGAGACCATTAATAGCGTTGAGTTGATCCGCGGGATAAAGAAGAGGATAATGATGAAGCAGCCGAGAATTCAGTACCTTGCCTTGGTTTTACTCGAGACATGTGTTAAGAACTGTGAGAAGGCATTTTCTGAGGTGGCAGCAGAAAGAGTCCTTGATGAAATGGTAAAGCTGATTGATGATCCGCAAACAGTAGTGAATAATCGAAACAAAGCTTTGATACTGATTGAAGCTTGGGGAGAATCGACCAGTGAACTCCGCTACCTACCAGTTTTCGAAGAAACTTATAAGGTAACTGTGAACTGGTTACCAACTAATGATATGCTGCTGAAATTTACCATACAGGATCCATTTACAATATTGTATCAAAGATGCCACTATCTTACTTACCCTCGCAAAATTCAAGGTCAAGGGTATGGGTTTTTATATTAAAACAGATAAATGACTATTGTTTCGATGAATTGGCTTAATTGACTAGCTTGTTGCAGAAATTGATTGAAAATCGAAAACCTGTGAGGTCTGATGTCAGAATCCGTTATGATCAGGTCTTAATGTTTTTCGTCTTATATTTTTGTTCCTATACTATAGAGCTTAAAAGCAAGAGGCATCCGTTTCCCGGGACGAGACAACGAGAGCTTGGCACCTATTTTCACTCCTGCTCGGTCAGCTCCAGCACCAGAAGTGAATGCTGATGTTCCTCAGCATGTGCGTGAACCTGCACATGTTCAGTATGATACTCCTGTAAGAAGCTTTACGGCTGAGCAGACAAAAGAATCTTTCGATATAGCAAGAAACAGCATTGAACTTCTTTCCACGGTTCTGTCCTCCTCACCACAACACGATGCTTTACAGGTAAAAGCAATGTGGAATAATTAGACATCATTTCCTAGAATTCTAATATAGAGATAATGGAAAACATGTGGTATCTGCGATATATGTTTGATCTAATTGCTCAATTCACCAAATTGTTTAATCTCTCCGATTTGCAGGATGACTTAACAACAACACTTGTACAACAATGTCGTCAATCTCAAACAACTGTCCAAAGAATCATCGAAACAGCAGGTGAGAATGAAGCCCTTCTATTCGAAGCCTTGAATGTAAACGATGAGCTAGTGAAAACGCTGTCCAAGTATGAGGAGATGAACAAAACCTCTGCACCACTAACCGCACCTGAACCAGCTATGATTCCTGTTGCTGAAGAGCCCGATGACTCTCCAGTTCATGGAAAAGAAGAATCTCTGGTTAGAAAATCTTCTGGCGTTCGAGGTGGATTCCATGGAGGTGGTAGTGGGGATGACATGATGGATGACCTTGATGAGATGATATTCGGTAAGAAAAGTGGTGACTCTTCCACTGATGCTGGACATGACCCGAAAAAGCAGCAGTGTTCATCTAAAAACGACGATCTCATTCGATTCTGATGTGTGTTTTAATGAGGCAAAAAGAAAAACTCTTTATTTTATGGATTTGGTGTTTAACTGGTAAAATGAATGAACAGATTCAGTGTAAGTAATCTGTGTTTGGAGATCTCTTTTGACTTATGTGATGGGTTTATAAAGAAGGGAGATTTGTTAGACACACAAGATTTGAACTTTTATCTTCTCAATGCATTGTGTTTTTACTTCTGGTTCCCCGTTTTTTTACTCAGTTTCTCAAACATTATACAAATGATATACAACCATGGATCGAGCATACGATTTTGTCCAAATGATATCGTGCGCATTCGAATACAACATACAACAATGGCTGGAGTTTCAATTTAAGCGTTTTAACCGCAACCGCAGTCGCAGGCGCAATCGCGGCTTAATCGGTTTAGAAAAGCGCATCGTCCTTTTTCCTCACTTCACTCTCATTAAGCAACAAAAAAATCGAATGAGTAACGAAAAACAGTAATTGAATTGGGATCGAAGAAACAGATCTTGCAATATGTCTGGAAAACAGCAAAATCATCATCGTGGTTTCCCCAAACCCAGATCCAAAACCCTAATTATCATTTCCCTCTTCAGCGTCTCTCTGCTCGTCATCCTTTACACCTTCTCTTCCTCCGCCCGTCCCTCCATCTCCTATCCGAACCTGTCGGACCACCCCGAGACCTCCTTCGTTACCTCACTTGAGCATTTCTTAATCCATAAAGCACCGAAGCTCCCGTTACCCGTTAGAGACGACACGGTGCGTGGCGAGAGTAATGATGGTGATGATGATGATGCGAGGAAGCTCGATGAGCTGGTGTTTAAGAGAGAGAATCGGTGGTTAAACGAAAACCCGGGATATCCTGTGGAATTTCCGATTAAGGTTTACGTATACGAGATGCCAAAGAAGTTTACATTCGATCTTCTCTGGTTATTTCACAATACTTACAAAGAGACCTCGAATGCTACCTCTAATGGTAGCCCTGTGCATCGCCTTATCGAACAGGTATTAGTGCTACTTGGTTTGATTCTCTTAATGTGAGATTTGTGATCAGGCTTTTGTGGTTTTGTTCAAATGTTTCTTTTTTTTTACTTGTAGCTCGAATAACTTGGTCTAATTTTCTATGTTGCAGCATTCTATTGACTATTGGCTCTGGGCTGATCTGATCTCTCCTGAATCTGAAAGGCGTTTGAAGAGTGTTGTGAGGGTCCATCAGCAGCAGGACGCTGACTTTTTCTATGTTCCGTTTTTCACTACAATCAGCTTTTTCTTGTTGGAGAAGCAGCAATGCAAAGCACTCTATAGGGTGTGAGTGAGCTCTGGTTATATATTTCTAGCATTAGATTTTAGTTTTCAATTTTAGATAGTTTTTATGTGTAAATTGTATACCACATCTTATGGCTTGGTGATTTATTTCTGATTTCCAAAGGTGATGCCAAATTGTCCTACTCGGGGACTCGGGGATTTTGAATAGTCTACAGCTTGTGCATTTTTAAAACTGCTCTTTATTTGCTTTTAGGTGATTCAGGTTAAGCTTGCCTCATAGGAGATATATTAGTTGAAATACATGGATCCTATATTTGACTGGTAACATTAATTTAACTCTTTTCCAACTCTAGGAAGCTTTGAAGTGGGTCACTGACCAGCCTGCTTGGAAGAGGTCCGAGGGAAGGGATCACATATTTCCTATTCACCATCCCTGGTCTTTCAAGACCGTTCGCAAATACGTGAAAAATGCAATCTGGCTTTTACCAGATATGGACTCCACTGGGAATTGGTGACTCTAGATTTCCTTGTGTGACTGATTCTGTGTCATGTAGAGTCTGTTCTCTTAGTTATAATTTGTTGATTCTGTTTGAACTTGACCTTATAGGTATAAGCCTGGGCAAGTTTCGCTGGAGAAAGACCTGATTCTTCCTTATGTTCCCAATGTTGATGTTTGTGATGCCAAGTGCTTGTCAGCAAGTGCACCAAAGAGGACCACACTACTTTTTTTCCGAGGGCGGCTTAAGAGGAATGCTGTGAGAAGTCATTCCTCTTCTAAGTCTATCACTTTATAAGCTACATCAAATGCACTTGCCTTTTCTTTCCCGATGACTTTTAAGAATTTCCCATTATAGTTGGAATGCTTTTTGGTGATATAAAGAATAAGCGGAATACCTCATTATACTGGGAAAGCTCTCTGTCTTTCTTTGCCTTACCTTATAGATTCTGTGTCTCATGATTTGTTTTTTATTTGTTTCAGGGAGGTAAAATACGAGCCAAACTCGGTGCAGAACTAAGTGGTGTCAAGGATATAATAATTTCTGAGGGGACTGCTGGAGAGGGAGGAAAATTGGCAGCTCAAGTTGGCATGCGTAGGTAAATTCTGCATTGCTTCCTGACCCGTTTGGTTGTGGTTCAATGTTTTTCCTTAAACGTTTTCTAACTAAGACGCCTTTTATTAGATCTTTATTCTGTTTGTGTCCTGCTGGTGACACACCATCTTCGGCAAGGTTGTTTGATGCCATTGTCAGTGGATGTATACCTGTTATAGTTAGTGACGAGTTGGAGTTTCCTTTTGAGGGAATACTTAATTACAATAAGGTATGTCAGGGAGGTGCTCTGAGTTTCAACCAATTTTGTCTGAATTAGTTTATAGATGAAACAAATTTTGTATGAGTCTTCAGTCTTCACTCTCTTTTCTTTTGCTTTTGTTTTTTTTTTTCTCTCAGGTTGCTGTGCTTGTTTCTTCCAGTGATGCAATACAGCCAGGATGGCTTGTAAATCATCTGAGAAGCCTTAAGCCCCTCCAAATCAAAGAATTGCAGAATAACCTTGCTCAAGTAAGTGCATAGTTTTCCTTATCTTCACTAAATTTAATATTACGAAATGATATTAATCTAGTTTCATCGTTTGCCTTACACACAAAAGGGCATAACAACCTCACTCGTGCAGTGGATCTTTGTGCATGTATATATTAAGCACTCTGCTTGTTTTTAACTTTTCCAGTACACGCGGCATTTCGTATATTCAAGCCCTGCTCAGCCGTTAGGTCCAGAGGACTTGACATGGAGAATGGTACGTACCTACCAAAACTTACATAACTTGATATTATCACAAGGTGAAAAAAAATCAAAAGCAATAATATCACTGGACAGCATGTTGTAAGTGTGTAACTTAATCAGTATTGATATTGTGGAAAAAAAAAAGAAAAATGGTAGATAAAAAACTTCACATTGTTTGTTTTCGAGGACCATGTGGGTTCGGCTTACTGATTATTCCTCCAATTTAGTATTTGCCTTTGTTTACACATTCGATCTCAGTCAGTGGAAATGGTGTAGAACTTACTGCAATGTCTAGATCTTAGATTCGGAAAATCCTGATGTTCTTGTTGCAATGACAGATAGCCGGAAAGCTAGTGAATATTAAGCTTCACACGAGGAGGTCACAGCGGGTCGTGAAAGGATCTAGGAGTATTTGCAGATGCGATTGCTGGAGACCCAACTCCACAGCCTCCAATTCTTTGAATCCTCTCTCGTCTCAAGACCGATCACTCTGACTCAAATATATATGTACTGTTGAATGTTTATCCTTTTCACTTTTCACTTTTCACTTTTCACTTTTATACTATACTATCTAATGTATGCTCATATTCATGTTCACAACTCGGGGGTTAAGAATGCATGGAATCTGAAATTTCGAGGGCAGGATTGAGCCAAGTCCCTTGGACCAGGACAAGAGTTTTGGTTCGTATATAACTCCAAATGCACGGTCATGATCTGATCTGGCATCTGTGACCAGATGGATTATTGTTTTCTGTCTTATAGACGAAGCATAACAAATCACAATCAAATCTGATCAGCGTGAAGTGATCCGGAGAAACTTTTGGTATAAAGATGACCATGTGTAATTGGTTTGGTCGCGGATAGGCGTGGGTATTCCTTAATCACATAAAAAAAAATTCAAAAAGGAAAAAAATACGAATATATGACATATCTACTAAACTATTAAAAAAGACTCAATCTTATAGGGTGTTTCCAAACACTTTATAAGTATAAAATTAAAAAGTTTATAACTAATCTTATATCCAAACACCCATAAAAGGAAATATTAATTCCACCAAAATTAAATTAAACACTTTATTTGCATCTTTTTTTTTCTCCTCTTTATCATTTATTTTATTATCTAATGTTGCAATATTAAAATTATAAATTATAATTCTCCTATCACATTTGTTAGATCTTATTTTCAAATTATCTACTAAACTATTAAAAAAGACTCAATCTTATAGGGTGTTTCCAAACCCTCTATAAGTATAAAATTAAAAAGTTTATAGCTAATCCTATATCTAAACACCCATAAAAGGAAATATTAATTCCACCAAAATTAAATTAAACACTTTATTTGCATCTTTTTTTTCTCCTCTTTATCATTTATTTCCTTATCTAATGTTGCAATATTAAAACTATAAATTATAATTCTCCTATCACATTTGTTAGATCTTATTTTCAAATTATTTAAAATTATTATATCATACATATAATTAATAAAAATTTAAATTTTTTTTCTCTATATCTTATGATTCAAAATTAAAAAAACGGACATATATTACTCAATTAAAGAAAAAAATGTGTTCAACATCTCACATTGATTAAAATTTTGGTGGATGGTTCAGAATAATATTATAAAACACACAAAAATGATTTTAAATGCGAATGAGCAAGAAACTTGATTTATCGTGCGTCCAAATTTTTTTAAAAAGCTTATTCAGTTTTATCCAGTTCATTAGTTGAAATAATTTAAAAGTCCCACATCGATTAGTTTTTTTGTGTAACAGTTCAAAGTCATATTATAAAAAAAGACCAAAATTATTTTAAATACAAATGTTTTTAAAAATGTCCAGTTTAATTTGGTACTTATTGAAATAATTTAAAATAATATTTAATATTTAAAATATTTATTCGGTTTAACTCTATTAAAATATTAAGTTTAAAATACTATTAATACTAAAACTATATAATATCGACTAATCAATAATATATATATTTAGTAAAAGTTATTTATAAATATAAATAGACTAAAAATTCTAAAATAATCAATCCGAAATGGAATGGAAAGTTTCAGACAACTATGGGACAATACGGGTTTTTGTTCCAAAATGAGCAGGTTTAAGACAAAGAGAACTGATCATAAAATATATAATAAGTATAATTAATATTTTCAATATTAGAACTAATTACCAAATATTAAAATGGGTTTAGATATAACTGACAATTACATATGATTTACAATTATATTGTTTTTTTTTTATTTCAGATTAATTTAATATTTAATTCGGTACGATTTGGTCTAAATTGTTTGAATGAGAGTATAGAACATCATTCATTTGGCGTATGTTTGATTCAAATAACAGAAATTTGCTATTGTTACAGAGAAATAAAATAATTTAATGTTGAAAGCACGTTAGATATATTATAAAAAATAAATAAATAAAAACTATAATTATTAACAGAAATAAAAATATTTATAAATATTATAAAAATCAAATTAAAATTATACAAGCAAAATAAAAATATTTATTAAAAATAAAAATAAAAACAAATATAATTTATATTCAAATAATTGACCCGCGGTATACCGCGGGTTCCAGTCTAGTTTTATAACATATATGACATTACGTGTGTGTTCTGTGTTTTTGTTGAGTTACTATAATGAGAATCATTAATGTGTTAGTACTTAGTACTTACTCCGTTAAATATGAAATATTGACATTTTTTACCAATGCTGCGTTCACACGTTATACCATTAATCCAAGTATAACATTAATGTCATACGCTCGAAAATTGAATTACTCCTGGCGACCGCGTATTTCCTCTCCTTTGTAAATTGCCCAAAATACCCTCCTCGTCTCTTTCAGTGTGCTTACACGTTTTCTAGTCCCGAAATTAACGCCTCCTTTAGTCCCTACGACATTCTTTTTTATTTTCTCATAGTTTAATGAGAAAAATACTAAGATAACAATTGTTTTCAGTATTTTTTTTTTTTTTTGTATCTTTGGTTCCCTTATTTCTTCTATCTTTAAACTATAAAACGAAGGATTTATTAATTCATTACAGCAATATCCGTTAACTATGTCGGAGGATTTAGTAACCCAACATTTTTTTAAAGCCATCAAATTTTTAACTTGCGATATAATATCTCGACAAAAGTAAAAATGGATTATCTTTAAAACTTGGATTTGCTTTGCTTGCTTTATAGTAGTACATTGTATATAGTACATTGTATTCAATATTCAATATTCAATTAAAGATCTAATAAAATAGAGATTTTATAGTAAGTAAATTTTTGGTATCCCTATTCAATATATAGAAAGGAAAAAATGGAAATAAAGCAAATTTCAAACGCGTTAATTAAAAACAAATAAAACAAGAAAAATAATCCCACAAAGAGATAAAATAAAGAGTCTTTCTTACATCCTTTCTACCTTGTCCGAAAAACCTCAGCCCCCAAAAAATAACACAAAACGTTTTAGAAAAAGAAAAAAAAAAGTCTGCTCCGCCCATTTGTTTTCCGGCGGCGTCTCACCTTCGTCTATGTCAGACCGCGTCCAAATTTTTCTACTTAACTAAAAAAAAAAACGAAATCGAGCAGAGATCTTTCGTCTCGATTTCTAATCTCTCTATTCAACAAAATTTTGCAATTTCTTTATTTTTTCATTGTTTTATATAATAATTTTAAGATCTTTGAATAGAGATATACTACAATAAAAGATTGGGGCTAGTCGTTGATATCATAACGTGTATTAGTTAGCAGAAGTGCTGAAGTATTTGATCACGACTAAGTCCTTTTCTCCTCTACTTCTTCTTCTTCTTCTTCCCTCTGTCTCTCTCTTCCTTTCACTATCGCTTCTCAATTTATCAAATGCCACATAATATCCAGTTGGGTGGCACGACACTACCGCGTTGAACGCTTCAGACAAAGAAAGTGTTTTCTTCTCCCAATTACTATAACTTTGAAGATCTGAGTTTCTTCTCTATTCTAAGCGTTCCTTTCCTCTGAAGGTATTATTGTAAACAATCGTGGGTTTTAATGTTTTTTGTTTAATTGTTTTCCTATTCAGGTCGTGGTAAGATCGTCTCTTTTTTGTCTGAATGTCAAAAGCCCGTCTTCATCTTTCTCTCTTTTCACTTATTGGTTTCGAATTGCTGAGAGAAAGATGTGTGGGGTTTTCGAGATTTTCTCAGATTTTAAAGTTTGAAAACTAATAAGCTTATTGTTTATGATTTTCATCTTTGTAGCTTTCAACTTTAAAGGTGATGCCTTTTTGTTCTATTTTTTTTTCAAAAAAAAACTTTCATTTGTGTGGAGGTTTTGATGAAGCCTTTAGAATTTAGATCCATGGATTGATCTCTGTTTCTTTGTTGATGTTTTAAATGAATTTAAGATTAAAGACTATGATCTTTGTTTCCACTTTTGCTAACTTTGGTTGCCTCTGTTTTCTACTTGTTTCTTCAGGGATCTGCTAAGATAGATCAACAACAATGGCATCTAATAATCATTTCAGTAAAAGCCGATCAAATCTATCAAACAACTCTGATCTTCCTGAACCTGGAAGGCCACCAGTTCCTCCTTCAGTCACATTTGCTCGAAGAACTAACTCAGGTCGCTATGTTAATTACTCGAGGGACGATCTTGACAGCGAAGTAGGCAGTGTCGACTTCACGAACTATACAGTTCACATTCCTCCAACTCCAGATAACCAGCCAATGGACCCTACGATTTCTCAGAAAGTCGAAGAGCAATATGTCTCTAACTCTATGTTCACTGGTGGTTTTAACAACGTCACCAAAGCTCACCTTATGGACAAAGTCATTGACACAGAGACTAACCATCCGCAGATGGCTGGTGCTAAAGGATCGTCTTGCGCCATCCCTGGCTGTGATGCTAAGGTTATGAGTGATGGGAGAGGTCAAGATCTTCTTCCTTGTGAATGTGACTTTAAAATTTGTAGGGATTGCTTCGTAGATGCGGTCAAAACAGGTGGTGGGATTTGCCCCGGGTGTAAAGAACCGTACAAGAACACGGATTTGACCGATCTGCCTGATGATAATGGTCAGCAAAGGCCTATGCTGCCTGCGGGCGGAGGGTCGAAGATGGAGAGAAGATTGTCGTTGATGAAGTCTACTAAATCAGCTATGATGAGAAGTCAAACTGGAGATTTTGATCACAATAGGTGGTTGTTTGAGACTAGTGGAACTTATGGTTATGGGAATGCTTTTTGGACAAAGGACGGGAATTTCGGGAGCGGTAAGGATGGTGATGGAGATGGTGAAGGTATGGAGCCTCAAGATTTGATGAGCAAACCTTGGAGACCGCTTACGAGGAAGCTGAAAATTCCTGCTGCTATTATTAGTCCATACAGGTAAAGAAAAAGTGTGTTTCTTTTGTTGTTTAGCTTTTATTAAATCCAATTCTGTCTTAAAACATGTTTTTTGTTTGCAGGCTTTTGATATTTATCCGTATAGTTGTTCTTGCATTGTTCTTGACTTGGAGGGTTAAGCATCAAAACCCAGATGCTGTATGGTTATGGGGAATGTCTGTGGTTTGTGAGCTTTGGTTTGCCTTTTCTTGGCTTCTTGATCAGCTTCCTAAGCTATGCCCTATTAACCGTGCAACCGATCTTCAAGTTCTGAAGGAGAAGTTTGAAACGCCGACAGCAAGCAACCCGACCGGGAAATCCGACCTTCCTGGTCTGGACGTGTTTGTATCTACTGCGGATCCTGAGAAAGAACCTCCTCTGGTCACAGCTAATACCATTTTATCGATTCTAGCTGCGGAATATCCGGTTGAGAAGCTTTCTTGCTATGTATCTGATGATGGAGGGGCACTTCTTACGTTTGAAGCCATGGCTGAAGCTGCGAGCTTTGCAAACATTTGGGTTCCTTTTTGTCGTAAACATGTGATCGAGCCGAGGAATCCAGACTCCTACTTTAGCTTAAAGAGAGATCCTTACAAGAACAAAGTGAAGTCTGATTTCGTCAAGGATCGGAGACGGGTTAAGCGTGAGTATGATGAGTTCAAAGTCAGGATTAACAGCTTGCCTGATTCGATTAGGCGACGATCTGATGCTTATCATGCCAGAGAAGAAATTAAAGCCATGAAGCTGCAGAGGCAGAACAGGGACGATGAGCCTTTAGAACCCGTCAAGATTCCAAAAGCTACATGGATGGCTGATGGTACTCACTGGCCTGGAACTTGGTTGACTTCTAGTAGTGACCATTCCAAAGGTGACCATGCCGGTATCATTCAGGTATAAAGTCGATTTCCAAAGCATTTTTATCGATGTCATTTGTTTATTCAAGATTTCATTTTGTTCTCGCGTATTATCGATCAATGCAGGTGATGTTGAAGCCACCGAGCGATGAGCCATTACACGGGGTATCTGAAGGGTTTCTTGATCTAACCGATGTGGATATTCGACTTCCACTCCTCGTCTATGTTTCTCGTGAGAAGCGTCCTGGTTATGATCATAACAAGAAGGCCGGAGCCATGAATGCCTTAGTCAGAGCTTCTGCGGTTATGTCAAATGGACCATTTATACTCAATCTTGACTGTGATCATTACATATACAATTCTGAGGCACTGAGGGAAGGTATGTGCTTCATGATGGATCGAGGAGGCGACCGGCTTTGCTACGTTCAGTTTCCGCAGCGGTTCGAAGGTATTGACCCTTCGGATCGATATGCTAATCACAACACTGTCTTCTTTGACGTCAACATGAGAGCTCTTGATGGGCTTATGGGTCCGGTTTATGTCGGAACCGGTTGTCTTTTCCGAAGAATCGCGCTTTATGGATTTGATCCGCCTCGATCCAAAGAGCGTTCTTCTGGTTGCTGCAGTTGCTGTTTCCCTCGTCGCAAGAAGAAGAATCATATTTCTGAAGAAAACCAAGCTCTGCGGATGGAGGATTACTATGACGAAGAGATGAATCTCTCTCTAGTCCCGAAGAAATTCGGTAACTCAACCTTCCTCATTGAGTCGATCCCTGTTGCTGAGTTCCAAGGCCGGCCTCTCGCGGACCACCCATCGATTAAAAACGGGCGCCCGCCAGGCGCACTCACCATTCCGAGAGAGCTTCTTGATGCCTCAACTGTAGCAGAAGCCATTGCTGTTATCTCTTGCTGGTACGAGGATAAAACCGAATGGGGATCGCGTATCGGATGGATTTACGGGTCAGTCACAGAAGACGTTGTCACGGGTTATAGAATGCATAACCGAGGCTGGAAATCGGTTTATTGCGTGACGAAAAGGGATGCTTTCCGAGGCACAGCTCCAATTAACTTGACAGATAGGCTTCACCAGGTTCTCCGTTGGGCAACTGGCTCTGTCGAGATCTTCTTCTCCCGTAACAACGCTCTTCTCGCAAGCCCGAGAATGAAAATCCTTCAGAGAATAGCCTACTTAAACGTTGGAATCTACCCGTTCACATCGATCTTCCTCATCGTCTACTGCTTCCTCCCGGCACTCTCCCTCTTCTCCGGTCAGTTCATCGTCCAGACGCTTAACGTCACTTTCCTAGTATACCTTCTCATCATCTCCATCACTCTCTGCTTACTCGCCTTACTCGAGATCAAATGGTCGGGAATCTCACTCGAAGAATGGTGGAGAAACGAACAGTTTTGGCTCATTGGAGGAACCAGTGCTCATCTCGCAGCTGTTCTTCAAGGTTTGCTCAAAGTTGTAGCTGGAGTTGAAATCTCCTTCACACTCACAACTAAATCCGGAGGAGACGATGTAGACGACGAGTTTGCGGATTTATACATGGTGAAATGGACTTCACTCATGATCCCTCCGATTACAATCATGATGGTGAATTTGATAGCGATTGCGGTTGGATTCAGCAGGACGATTTACAGTGTGATTCCTCAGTGGAGTAAACTGATTGGAGGAGTGTTCTTCAGTTTCTGGGTATTGGCACATCTTTATCCGTTTGCTAAAGGTCTAATGGGAAGAAGAGGAAGAACACCAACGATTGTGTATGTTTGGTCTGGTCTTGTGGCCATTACCATTTCTCTTCTTTGGGTCGCTATTAATCCACCGGCTGGTAATACTGATATCGGAGGGAACTTCAGTTTTCCATGATAGAGTTGTGTTCGTTGAGTTCTTTTCAAGAAATCACAAAACAAAACAAAAAACTATTTTGTTTTTTTTTTTTTTTTTTTTTGTATTAAATCACATTCGTTTATTAGATTTTTTCGTATCTTCTGTCTGAATCTCTGATGATGATGGTATGTGTGTCATATGTTAGGACAGAGATCGGCTAAATATAGTTTGAAGTTTGAACGACTTAAGGGACTTAGTTTCTCTCGTTGTCTTTTTCTTCTCTCTCGTTGTATACTTGTATGACATGGATATTTTGTACATCACATTTGTTGTAAGTTGAAAAATTAAAAACTCATAAATCTTAATTTTAGCAAAGTTGAAAACGTCAGGACTGATTCAACCAGAATTTAATCTTTATAACATAATATGATGGAAATGAAAGTATTTATCATATTTATAAGAAACATTGAAATCCAGGTTTTAAAAACGGGTTGATTTCAGTTTGGATCAATTAGCTTAAAGTTTTTCTTTTGACCTGAAACAATGAGGATTCAAACCAAATTTGACTAAACTAAAACTGGATAAATAAATGAAGCAAGAACCCTCACCTCCGCCACTCACCGCCACCTCCGCCCTCTTCGACCGCCTGGCTCAATTACCACCTCCCACTTCCACGGTGGACCACCCTTGCAGGTGATTCTGATAAGGCTCCACCTTGTTATCCATCGAGTTTCACATTACAATTATGCTTTGGGACTGGATCTGTTTTTAATCTTCAATTAAGTCTGGTGCACCAAGACGCATCGCCTCCATTTCAAATTTCCTCTTGTCGAGGCCAAGAGAGATCATTTTCATCATCCTCCTTTGTAAAGGAGAGAACCTTATTTCGTTTACCTCTCTCTAAGCGAGGTACATTTTGTTCGATTTTCATATCGAATATGTTTTCAAAGTCATTTGTTAAGTTGACTAACCCTTTGTCAGTTGAAGATAACAATTTGAAGATTGTTTCTATCACGGGTTTACGCGTGTTAGGTTGTTTCAACAACGCTCATGACGTATCATCAAACTTAGTGAAGTTTGTGTCTCTATCTTTTGATTTAGCTTATTGTAATGTTTACCAATCGGATTTGTCCGTTTATGGCTCTTTTTATTGTAATCGCTTAGACTATTGAATGAAGGAAAAATTTGTGTGAAAAAAAAAAAAATCAATTAGCTTAAAGTTTTTCTTTTGATCTGAAACAATGAGGATTCAAACCAAAGCTGACTAAACTAAAACTGGATAAATAAATGAAGTAAAATATAAAAGTAATTCATCTACCGAAAAAGTAGAGTACAAATCGAGCTAAATCAAATTCATGGGAGACATGATAAAGTGTAATATTCCTACCTAATTTAAACCAAACTAAACTAAATTTAAGTAAAATATGGAGAGCAGCAATTCATCTACCGAAAAAGTCGTACAAATGAGCTATAAATTATCATTTATGGAACATAATAATAGCGTCTAAGACGTGTCCCTAATCTTCTTGACTCCACGTGACTACCATGTGTGAAAGCAAATCCATATCGTGGTTCGTGAGTACTTTTCGAACAAGAATCTATTGGAGACTGGGAGCATGTTGTTTGATAGATCTCACAAGGTTTTTTTTGTTTTTCGATAAAAGACAAATCTCACAAGAAATTTTCATATAAAATAAACCAAATTCTAAAAGTTGTTCATTGTTAGTGAAATTTGATTGTTTTTATTAATGTGATATTATTAATCTTCAAATAAAGCTCTAATTTTTTTTTTTTTTAAATAAAAGTATGTAGTGGCGATTTATAGTTATTATTCAATACTACTAAAAATCAAACATTACACACTAGTTGAACAAACTCTCTACAAACTTGCTCAGCATGCGGATACCATGATCACTCAATTTGGTGGAAAACAACACACGCATGTCCAAAGCTAAACCTTATCTGTCGCTTAACCAATTCATCATAACTATGAGAGATTATATCTAAGCATCCCATCAATCCAATCTCCAAAAAAAAAAGAACAAGAAAAATTTTCCCAAAATGAGAGCTCTTCACACTCATCTGATGATAACCTTCTTCATGTTAGTCATCATCGTAACATCATCAACAAGAGCACAAAAGAGTCCTCATGTGCGAAACAACCACGAACTCTCAATCGCCATTGAAGAAATGGAGAAAGCGGATTACTTCTCTTTCGTGATGCTCATCAACATGTTACCATCAATAAACCCTCTACTCTTGGCCAATGTCACATTCTTGATGCCAAAAGACAAAACCCTTTCTAGATCAAACATTATTCAACAAGATTCGGTTTCCGAATTCTTGCTTCGCCACTCGATACCTTCTCCTCTTCTTTTCGACCACCTCGATCTCATCCCCAATGGCTCCATTGTTCCTTCCTCTTTACCACATTACACACTTGAGGTCTCCAATGGTGGAAGATCAAGCTACTTTCTCAACAATGTCAAGATTATAAGCCGCAACATTTGTACCTTAGGTTCTATCAAATGTCATGGAATTGATGGTATACTAGAATATTCAACTATCCACGATGATTCTCCTCAGAATAATCACACTTTACCCTTCATTTCTTGCCCTAGCAGTCACAACGATAGTGAGCACAATAGTCATAACGTTAACAATAGTCATAACGTTAGTGATCATAATACTTCATATCCTCCTCTTACTCTTACCGCTCCTCCTCCAGCCAGCAGTCCGAGAAGCCTACCAAAATCAGATTCTGCTAGCATCCATGAGGGCCAAATGTTGAGTTTACTCGTTGTTCTTATTCTCGGATTATTAATCAGTGCAATCGGCATGTAAAATTTAACACCACACATAGCGCGGGTAACACCTGGTTATGTGTATGTAATATTTACTCTCTTGTAATAGTTTATATATACATGTAAAAGAAACAGAAAAGGTTAACTTTTATATTGTAACAATCAATTCAAATATGGGGTTTTTAATTTTTAAATTTCCTTTATAGTATCAATTTAGAGATTTTGATCATTCCTATATTTATTGATTCAAAAGATTGTATTTCTCTCTGTTTCGATATAAATTTTTACATATATATAAATAAAATCATGATTATATTATGGTAAGTAAGTATTCTCTAAAAATCACATAAAGTATATACCTTGTAATATTTTTTTTATAAATAATTATGTATTTAACCATAAAATTATAAGTTTGTTGAAAACAAGAAAAACATTATAAGACCATATTTTAAAGAGAACATTCATCAATTATGTTGACAAATTTTTGTAAAGAGGCCAAAATATGTTTCAAGTTCTGAGCATATAAAAATGGATCAAATGAGTCGGGTTTCCGGGTTTAATATCGGGTAAAACCGACCCGAAATCTAAAATCTTATTTTTGCCTTTGGCAGAGAAACCCTACCAAAACCCTTGGCGACTTCCTCTACCTCCATATCTCTATGGCATTAGATATTCCTGCTTCGAATTTCTTATTCATCAAGCCAATCTCTTCCTCTTAAATCTTCTTTACACCATTTTTGAATCCCCTTAGATCAGGAAGGAACCTAGTCTGCTCTCAATTTCTTGTAGATTTGCTCTGGAAAAATGGCTCAGAAATGTGTGATTAGTGTGATCTCAGCCATAGCAGCTTCTGCTTCTCTCTCGCAATCGAAATTTGCTGCTGCTGATGGACCTTTCACCTTCTCTGGCTTCTCAACTCCTCCGTCTCCTTCGATTCCTCAGCAGCAAGGTTCTACTCCGCCGGCGTCGGAATCTGGGAAAGAACCCTCTGTAGCTGACGAAGAAGCTGATGCTCGTCCACGGTTTCGGAACAATAATCCGAGAACGAGTTCGGCGGGGTTTGATCCGGAGGCGTTGGAGCGAGGAGCAAAGGCCTTGAAAGGGATAAACAATTCAGCTCATGCGAAAAAGGTTTTTTTTAAAAAGCTCCGTTGCTTCTTCAATGGTTTACTTGTTTTTTTTTCTTTCTAGAATTGAGATTTTAATGTTTTCAAATCTTCTCCGGAGTAGCTGGATTCTGTAAATTATATGGAGATCTGTTAAAAGATGCTCAAGCAGATAAGAGTCCGAGGCTGATAAATTGATTATTTTTAGGTAGATGTAATTTGTATGATGAAGCTAAATGAAAAATAAGTTTGAGCTAAATATATTTTTAAGGTAGAATTTTGGGATGGATGTCAAAAAAGTGTTTTTTTTTTTTTTTTTTTTTTTTTGTGTGTTTATCTCAGCTATGCTTTGGCCTCACAATTGATGAATGTTTGGTTTCTGGTAGGTATTTGAAAGTATTAAGACACAAGAAGAGACGAGGCAAGCTGAATTTACTGCTAAGGCGCAAGAGTTCAAAGCTATGCAATCCCAAGCTGAAGCTGTGAGTTCAACTTACACTTTAAGTTCATTCGCAATATATATTGGTTACATGGTCTGGTTATGTTGTTACCTACTGAGGCTTTCTAGTTTTACTTACTTATATGTTCTTGCAACTCTCTGGTTACCTACTAGAATTTGACTTTGCAACCGCTTTATAACTATATCCATTGCTGTTACAGATTTGCTGCATCATTCATTATTTTACTTCGAAGATTCTTGGTTGTAAAATTATGTTCCTGACATTTTTCCATTTTGCAGGAGAGGCAAAGGGTAATATACGAAGAACAGAAGAAACTTGCTCAGCACCAAGCACAAACAAAATCACAGATGGCCCGCTATGAAGATGATTTAGCAAGAAAAAGGATGCAGGCATGTGATTCTCCAAATACATTTTTTATTATTGAACATTGAGAATTTCTGTTCGTTCTAGCAACTTATGATGTATATCTTGCTACAGGCTGAGAATGAGGCTCAGAGAACAAGAAATCAAGAACTTGTGAAAATGCAAGAAGAATCAGCAATTAGGCGGGAGGTAGCTCGACGAGCTACTGAGGAAGAGATTCAAGCACAGAGACGACAAACGGAGAGGGAGAAAGCTGAGATTGAACGTGAGACAATCAGGGTCAAAGCTATGGCCGAAGCTGAAGGGAGAGCCCGTGAATCAAAGCTTTCTGAGGATGTCAACAGGAGAATGCTTGTTGATCGTGCAAATGCAGAAAGAGAGAAATGGGTTTCTGCCATTAATACTACATTTGATCATATTGGAGGTCAGACATTAATGACAATCAGTATCTCTCTATCAACTTTAATTCATTTGTTGTGGAAGCCTCTCTATGGCAGTATTACCTTAGCAGTAATTAGAGTCTAATAGGTAACTTGTGAGTATAATAGGCATGTGACCAATTACGATGTCCATCTAGATGTGGTTTTTCCTTCTTTTGAGCTAATCTTTGGATGTCTTAGGCAAATCCTTTTTTGGTTACCTTTTTGACTCTTTGTCCATTTCCTAGGGGGATTACGTACCATTCTAACGGATCAAAATAAGCTGGTTGTTGCTGTTGGAGGTCTCACCGCTCTGGCAGCTGGGATCTACACAACGAGGTAAAGACTATAAATGGTTGGGAAAAAAGTGCCGGTTATGAGTTCTAATCGTTAAAGGTTGAGGAACTTAGTCATCTTATAGATTGCTTGTTGCAGAGAAGGTGCCAAGGTTATCTGGAGCTACGTGGATAGAATATTAGGACAACCTTCTCTAATTAGAGAATCATCGAGAGGAAAGTACCCTTGGTCTGGTTCGGTTTCTCGTGCCTTGTCTACGTTGCGGGGTGGTGGTAAGGAGTCTACATCCAAAAATGGAAAGGGGTTTGGTGATGTTATTTTGCATCCTTCTCTTCAAAAGAGAATTGAACAGCTAGCTAGTGCAACTGCCAACACAAAAGCCCACCAAGCACCTTTCCGAAATATGCTTTTCTACGGTCCACCAGGAACAGGGAAGACAATGGCTGCCCGAGAGCTGGCTCGTAAATCTGTATGTGTTCTCCCCATTTCTTAAGTTAGTTATATCAGATTTGAAGTATAGATGTATCTGAGATTCAAATTGAGATCTTAATTCTAGGTTGCTCATGGGCATTAAAATTGCAGAATGTCAGGCTTGTTACTTCAATAATCACTCTCTTCCTTTTGATTTGTTACCATTCAGGGTCTAGATTATGCATTGATGACGGGTGGAGATGTCGCTCCACTTGGAGCTCAGGCTGTTACAAAGATACACCAACTGTTTGACTGGTCCAAAAAATCTAAGAGAGGCTTGCTGCTCTTCATCGATGAAGCCGATGCATTTCTTTGCGAGTAAGTTGCAAATCCAATACTGATGATAATCTTAACTCAGAGATTTTAGTTTTAATGTTTGATTGCAAATTCGACAGGCGGAACAAAACATACATGAGTGAAGCCCAAAGGAGTGCGCTAAATGCGCTCCTCTTCCGCACGGGTGACCAGTCCAAAGACATAGTCTTAGCGCTTGCGACAAACCGACCTGGTGATCTAGACTCAGCAGTGTCTGACCGTGTTGATGAGACTCTTGAGTTTCCCTTGCCTGGAGAAGAAGAGCGCTTCAAGCTTCTAAACCTCTACCTAGACAAGTACATAGCTAAGGCTAATCTAAAAAAGCCGAGTTTGCTCCAAACCCTTTTCAAAAAAGAGCAGGAGAAGATTGAAATAAAAGGTGTCACCGAGGATCTCCTGAAGGAAGCTGCCGCCAAAACTAAAGGGTTTTCAGGTAGAGAAATTGCGAAGTTGATGGCGAGCGTTCAAGCTGCTGTCTATGGAAGCAAGAACTGCATATTGGACGCAAATCTTTTCAGAGAGGTCATTGATTACAAAGTTGCGGAGCATCAACAGAGAAGAAAACTAGCTGGAACCGATACAGGTAACAAGAAATGAAATGATATAAACTTATCATCAACACAGGTATCAGAAGGTGTAGATTTCAACAACAGTGAAAAACTCAAAACCCTGAGCATTATTCTCAAAAGGGTTTAGGCATAAAAAGCTATGATTTTCCAAATTGTTTCTCCCTGTGATTCTAAAGGTGAGATTTTGATGACTGCATTTTAGATTATTTTCTTCTTGGCCAATTACAATCTTGAGTTGTGTATCTTATCATATCACTCTTTGGAAAACGAGGCAATACCAGTCTTTTTGTGTGACATTTCCCAGTTCTGACCATCATAGCTTTTGATCTCGACGTGATCCAGTGTCCCCGACTTGACACACTTAACCGTAACTGCGACTCCATCAGGGTTAGACCTCGGGATGTAAAACGATGTGATCCCACAGACTTTGCAGAAGGTATGCTTGGCCGTGTGAGTCCCAAAAGTGTAAGTGGTGATGAAATCTTTGGAATCATCAAGAAGCTCAAAGTTGGTTGAAGGAACAATGAAATGAACATTGCCTCTCATTGAACAGTCTGAGCAGTTACAGCTCCAAGCCACCACACTTGTTGACGCTTTAACCCTCCATTTGATTTTCCCACAATGGCATCCTCCTTCATGAACTGTCAATTCTGATTCCATTGCTAATTATTGCTGAATCTACAATCAGATAATTTACCCAGAAAACCAAATCCGACCTGCAAAAATTGAATTGAAGAGACGAGAAGATTAAACAGATTAGAGAACCAGAGTATATTGTCGGGATCGATGTAGATTTTCAGATGTGAAGTTGTGTTGTAGTCTACACCGCTTTCAACTTGTTCGACGAAATGCGTCTACGCGCGTTAATTTCTGCGTTGGCTTCGACGCGCCAGATGTCCGACTGAGATTTTTCCTTTTACAATACAGGTGTTAGGAGTATTTTTCAAATTGGCACGTGCGCGGAATCTAAAATTAATTGGGACTAAAGTAGGCTATAATGGGCCTCTAATTGGGCCTAGAGTGGCTCATAGTCTGCATTTCGTGATACATTTTGGAAGAGAGGGGTGGTTTGCCCTGCCCTGCCCTAATTCACCACCAGCTAGATCAAATCTTCTTCGAACCAGTTGATTGAAATTTGGTAGGCAAAATCGTCTTCGATTCAATTCAAGATGGCAAGTGAAGAGGCAAAGGATCCATGGAAAGGAGAAGAGTGGGGGACGGGTGAAAAAGAGAAGAAGAAGCCAAGTGGTGGTGGTGGTGGTGGTGGTGGTAAAATGGTGACGAGAGCCAGAAAACAAATGCCGAGGGGACTTGAAGAGAAATACGAAGCATACTTCCTCCCGAGGAAGCCTTGGCCTAAGGCTCTTGCCTTCTATGGAAGTTTCATCCTTGGTGGGATCGGTGCTGGTATGCTTATTGAAGCTTGGATCGACAGAAAAGTCAAACAAGATGGAGGAGTCATTTGGGAATTCGACAAGTGATTAAGCTAAGATGAATCCTTATGAGAATGTTACATGTTGGAGCGATTGGTTATATAAGAGTGTACTTGTTTGTACTCAACACAAATCCGTAGATTGGATTCTTTTGCGTCTCTCATCCTCTAGTTTTACAATTTGAACGATACCAAAAACGGGCCAGGATAGTTTTCAACTGTTCTAGATTTGTGTCTTAGTTGTTGTTGCGTTTGCATTTTCTTCATCTTGTTGAAGCAATCCAGATTATATATAAATTAAAGACTGTTCAGAATTATATAGTTAGAACTTAGTTGGCGGCAAACTTGATAAAAATCTTCGCACAGAGTTGATTTAATTGAAATCTCAATACGCATTTAAGCTGTTCGACGAAATGCTTCTTACAAGAGTTCAGTTTTGATATACTTTTATCTTTGTTTTTCCTTTAACCTTTATTTGATTGTTTTACTAATAACTTTTGTCATTTTCTTAAGCTCTTTCTTCGCATGTCCTTTTCAAAAATTAGTCTATATGATCTATCTTTTTAAACTTTTGAAAATTTTATAGAATTGTTCTTCAAGTTTGAAAAGTATATTAGTGTAATATATACACATATATATGTACAAGAGCCTTTGATGGGAGTCATGGGACCATCCCTTACGCTCTACATTAAAAAGTTCTTACTTTTAGTTTAGTTGTATTGCTGTTTTCCCCACATTTGTTTTTGTATGATTAAGGAAGACTAATGCAATAATCTCTCCACCATTACCGGCAGAACTGTCGACTTTAAGATATCAAATTCTATTTTAATCAAGAAAACAAAAAGCAAACAAATATTGGAATGCAACATAGATAATTTGAACTTTCACAAAGAAACTTACCCGCTTACTTTGAAATTTGAAAGCAAGTACACCAATCAAGAAAGTATTCAAATCAAAAGGAAATGATCATATAACTTGACTAATAAAACAAATTTAAACTTAACTACTTATCATCAATAAACACTTTATCGAGCAGAGAGATTCAATCTCAAAATGGATGAAAAATTAAACAAATGGGCACAGAATCAATTAGCAGCAACGTTCTTATCCTCAAGTACCAAATCTTCCCTCTCACGCCATACCGCGTGAACCTCGTCTGTGCGGAACCGCTGCGTAAAGGTAGAGTCTTGAATCGGTGTTTCACTACCATTAACAAACTCGAGTAGACCCGTGTAAGCAATCATTGCTCCATTGTCGATGCAGTAACGATCATCCGTTGCAAACAGCTTACCATCACGTTCAGAGCACATTGTCCTCATCATGTCCTGCAAACGCTCGTTACACCCGACACCGCCAACTATCAAAACGTCTTTCTTGTCACAATGCGCCATCGCTCTCTCCGTGATCTCAACCAACATCGCAAACACAGTCTCCTGCAAGATCAACAATCATAATATTTCTTTAAAAAGTCCAAAACTTTGCATTCATGTAGCATAAATTATCATTTAAGAACCAAGTGATAGCCTTACTTGAAGGGAATAGCACAAGTCTGCTGGTGTGCATTCGTTATTCTTGAGCTTCTCCTCTGCAGTAGTTTCGATATAACTCAAGATTCCGCTGAATGACACATCCATACCTTTCACAGCATACGGAAGATCGATAAATTTTTCTCCTTTCTTGGCAAGCTGGTAAAAAAATTAGTAGCCGAGTTAGCATGGTTCTTCAATCTTGATAAATTCGATAAACTTTCAGATGAAATTTACCTGCTCGATGTTATAACCTGGGCTTGGATCATTAGATAGCTTCAAGACTCGAGCAAACCGATCCAAGCAATTACCAACAGCAATATCAATGGTCTCACCGAATATCCGATATCTACCTTCACTATAAGCAATCACCTGAGTGTTCCCACCACTCACATACAGAACAACAGGATCATCAGCTCCAGTAACTACTCTCCCCATCTCAATGTGAGCCACACAATGATTCACCGCAACAATTGGCTTTTTCCAAAGCTGTGACAATACCCTAACAACAATAGCTGAAACCTGCAATGGCGCTCCCATCCCAGGTCCTTTTGTGTAACATATGCAGTCAATTTCTTCATGAGTTACTTGGGAAGTTTCTAAAGCTGATTTGACTAAAGGAAGAACATGGTCAAGATGGTGATGTGCAGTCTCTCTAGGAAGAAAACCGTGACCAGGCGGGGTTATATATGTATGCCGAGGATTCGCTAAGATTGTACCGTCTAATGTCACAATTCCAACCCCAATCTTGTTAGCTGAACCCTCAAAACCAATGGCTATCTTTTTCTTCATTTCTTTGATATTAGAACAGAAACTCTCTGCACACAGAACAACAAACCAAAGCAGGCAACCATTAAATAGATGATTGATTAAAAAAAATCCAAACTTTGCACTAAATTGATCAGGGGATGATGAACAAAAATCATCATTTAACCATGTCGTGGATATTCAAAGCATAAATAAGTTCATAGAGTTGAGTCAGGGATCCATGGGTCGTCTGTACTGCTTTCTCAGAGGGAAAAAAACTTTACAGTCAAACATATAACATGCTAATATGCTATAGAATCAAGATGTGAATGGTCTTGCAACAACAATTAGTCAAAGTTCAAGTACAATGAACCAAAACAATTTATATCAAAGAAAGACAAACTTAAGACTTGACATTATAAAACAAAACATGAAATTTACTTCATTTTGCCACTAAATTACTTTATAACAATGGTGTTTATTCTATAAGAGAATTGACAATCTCGATTAAATCATCATTAGAATTAAAATTAGATTCCTTGAAGTTATGAAACATATAAAAATGAACACAATCAATGGGATGCAGAACAGGAATTATTTACTCATGCTGGAGTAAAGTAATAGAAATCAAGAAGTGAATAGCTTTGACGAATTCAAAACCTTGGTTTAGAAGTGATACAAAGCTTAAAGTCAAGGCAAGTTAAATCTCTGTTCAAAGATGCCCCTGTTTCTGCAGATGAAAGACCCTAAATCCTAAAAAAAATTCAATCTAAACCCAGAAACCAATTCCAATTGAAGCACAACATGCGGACCCATGTACTCTAGTTTTACTTAAAACCAAAGCTAACCTAGAGCTGCGTGATGGGTGGAATCAGAGTAGCTCAAATCAAAACGAAATTAGACAGAGAGGTTTAATCGAAAAGGAACAATCTTTAACCGAAATCTCTGTTTTTATTTAGTTTCCGGGAAATGAGAAATTGATTCGGAAGACTAACCAGAAGAAGAAGACAGCAACGCCGGCGACTACTGCTCTCTCACTGTTAGGAAGAAGAGGGCGACGTTTTCTCCTCTGTTCGCTTGTTTAGGGTAGCTGGAAAAAAAAAAAAAAGTCTTTTTATTTTATTTTTTTCACTTTTTTATTAAATTATTTTAAAATTTGAAAAATAAACCCAAAAAAAAGAAAGAAAGATAATTTTGAGTTATTCAGCTACCATTTATCTGATATTAAAAAAAAAAAAAGACTAAAAGTAAAATTGGTTTGTTTCCTCTCTACTCAGTTTTCAATTGGTCTCTGATATGATTTCGCTTTGGATTGGTTAAACCGGAACATGTCCTAACTCCGAACTAGAATTTTCTCCCGGAAAAAAAAATTATTTAACAGTACAAAAAAAAAACATATTCCTGGAGAAGTTATAATATAATATATACGGGGTTGAAATTGGCAAACAATTTTGCGGTAAATAAAGGACCTAATTGCGACGTCGGAATCATCGTCGTCGATGGCTGGTTCTTCTGGCGGCAGCCAAATGTCATCTCCGGCAGCTCCTAAAATCCTTCTAGCTAAACCCTCCGTTTCTCCGATTACTGGTAAATTCGGACGCGGAAGCTCCGACGACGATAATGCATCGCACCGCTCTCGTCTCCCTCCCGTCAGCTCTCTGAATATGCTCTCCGACTCTTGGGATTTTCACATCGATCGCTTTCTTCCTGTAAGTCTTCTCATCTCTTGTTCTTAGTTAAAGTAGTTTAACATCAATTGAACGAAGTTGATACGTAGTCCTTTTTTTTTTTTTTTTCCGGTTTGGGTTTGAACAGTTCCTTACGGAGAATACTGACTTCACGGTGGTTGGAGTGATTGGTCCTCCGGGTGTTGGCAAATCGACAATTTTGAATGCAATCTACGCCTTTGATGGCAGCTCCCCTGGTTAGTACTCACACCAAAATTAATATCTTTGGTTGTGTTCTCTTCTTATAAATTTACCAAAAACTTATACAAGGTTGTTACTTTTCAGGAATGCTACCACCATTTTCTGTACAGTCTGAAGAGATCAAAGCAGCAGCAAAACATTGTACTATCGGCATTGAACCAAGAGTTTCAGCTGAGAGATTCATCCTTCTTGATGTTCAGGTTCTCGGCATTGAACTCACTTGTACTTTTACTGTAGTTGCTTTTTGTTTAATCTATAGACCTCTAGTTTAAAATCAATTTCGTATGAATCTTTGTTCCTTTTAGTGTGTTTACAGACTGAGCTTTAGTTTCTTCTCATCAATATCCTTTAATTCTGTTCTGCAGCCTGTTTTCAGTCCATCCATATTGGCTGAGATAATCAGACCTGACAGTTCATCATCAGTACCAGTCTTGGGCAGTGACTCTCTGTCGGCTGAGTTGGCTCACGAAATCATGTGCATCCAGGTAACTTGGAAGATGTGACAGAGACATCTTACTTGATCAATGTTTAAGCAGTTCACTTGTAGGTTATTAGCTGTATTTCTCCCACTATTATATTTTCTATATGCTTTCCTTTCCCTAGAGATGGTGTTGCTCCTGATTTTGCGTAATTAATTGGGTTAGAGATCTAATCTAATCGTTTTCATTTTGGGCTGGTGCAAGGAACAATTCTAGCTTGGTGTCCTCTTAGCATCCATTTGTCACGTATTGATTGTGGTATCTGAAGGTGTTCATGACGATAACATGTGGCATCTAATGTCAACGGTATTTTCTATCTTAACCTTGTGTCGTATATTTTTAAGTCGTAGATAGATGATGGTTTATATTATGGATAGAGGTAGCAAAAAAATGTGACCTATCATTAAGAGCGGACACCGATCTAGTTTAACTTGAAGCAAATACTATGTTCCAGCTGGTAATGTTCCACCATACTTAATAAAAGAATATATGAATAGTTGGCGAACACGGAAAACATAATTGTGTAGTATCTGTTATACATATTCAGAACTTTTAACAGGAAAGTCTATTTAATTGTAGATAAGCTTCAAAGTATATGAACGTTAACATATAGGGGCTTTTTGCATAAAACCTGGAACAATGCAGGCGGATTTGTTCATATGATCATGCATCTTCTCTTTTTTTTTTTTTCTGCAGGTGGATTTGTTGAAGCATGCAATACCTGATCCATCTTCACCCGCACTTTCCCGTCTACAGATCTCTGAGATTGGGCCTGAAATGGAATATAAGGACAAATTAGCTGAGGGAAGTGAATATATGGCTACTCCCATATTTGTGCACTCAAAGTGAGTCTCCTTATGTTGGTGTCTTGATTTTATATCACCCTAAAATAATGTCCTATAACCTTTTGAACTAATGCACTATCTTTCTATTGCTTGTTTTATTTTAATAATGCTTGTTGAAAGTGTGTTAATAGAATGTGATTCTATTTAGCTTTCACTTCATCTTTGCAGGGTTCAGGATCAAGATCTCTCTCCAAAGAATGTCTTGCAACTAAGAAAGGCATTGGCACAGTATTTTGAATCAAATTCATTTAGGCTAGGAAGGAATGGGTCAGGGTTAGCCGAGCCAGTTTCTTTTGTGGTTCCATCTAAAAGCTCGAGAAACCAGCACGAGAGTTATCAATTAGCAATGTGGAAACTAAGGGATCAGGTCTCTCTCCCTCTTTATCCTTCCGTTTCTATCTCTGGGACTTGTGAATAATGCACATGATTGACTCTTTAAATGTACACGCCCGACGTTTTCTATTCACCTGATGGGATCTATTTATTGAATGGCTACTTTGTTCATCTCAGGTATTGTCTTCCAAGTCTTCAACCTTCTCAAGACCAGTCTCTGAACGTGAGTGGCTGAAAAACTCAGCAAAGATATGGGAGATGGTGAAGAATTCTTCGATCATTGCAGAGTACGGTAGGGCCCTTCAGAGTTCCGGTATGTTTCGGAGGTAGTAGTAGTACCTTCACCATATTCTTGAGATGTTGTGTTTCTTTTCCAAGTTGTTCAAGAATAATAGTGTGGCATGACTTCAGCATAAATAGATCCAAAGATTGTCAGTTTTTTATCCACACTGGAAAAAAAAGTTGCGTGGAGGAATTTATTATTTATTATAGTCACTTACAAATGCCTGATATCGAACCAAATGGGAAAAAAAAAACAATTAATTAAAATTTTCAATTTATATAAACAAATCTTCCAAACCAAAAGCAATTTTTTATCAAACGAAAAGCAAATGATTTTTTGGTTGTATTTCGTATACCGATCATTCCGAACCGTAAACAAATTGAAATCCGGAATAGGCATCCATAGCAAATACTGTATATTTTATTTCATAATTTAGATAAATTATTACATATGGGGAACTTCGAACCCTGATCTCTTATTGAACATGATGAATCAGTGGACTCACCATGTCTTTACCAATACATATACTTCATTAGTTTTGTATTTATGTACGGACAAATCCAGCTTTGGACACAACTATCAACAACATCATCACTTACCGAACAACTCTTATTTCTCATTCAAGATCACGAGAAACCACGACAAGTTGTTTCCCAACGTTGTTACCGTGAAAGAGTCCAACGAGAGCAGTAGGAGAACTCTCGAGTCCATCAGCAACATCTTCCACATAACTTATCTTTCCTTCTTTTATAAACGGAACCACAAAGTCCAAGAATTCTGAGTATTTGTGGAAGTGATCGAAAACGTTAAATCCTTCAATACGGATTCGTTTGTAGGTAATGAGCGAGAGACTGTATACTGCTTCTGGCTTCTCCAGATTGTACTGAGAAATCATTCCACAGGCCGCAATACGACCATGTGGTCTCATGTTGAAGATCACTGCGTCCAACATTTTGCCTCCCACGTTCTCAAAGTATATGTCAATGCCTTGAGGGAAACACCTAGAAAGGAGAGAATCTCTTAGATATTAGTTGGTCTTGACTTGTGCATAGAAGATATATTTACTTACCTCTTTAAGGCAGCAGTAAGATTGTGTTCTTCCTTGTAGTTGAATGCATCATCGAATCCAAACTTGTTCTTGAGGAGATCAACCTAAATCAAGAAAAATGTTACAGCTAGAGTTTTAAGTAAAGCCAGCTCTATATAGTATATATACCTTTTCTTTACTTCCGGCACTTCCAACAACATAACAACCCATCATCTTAGCAAACTGTCCCACAAGCTGACCAACCGCACCAGATGCAGCTGACACAAACACGGTCTCTCCTTTCTTTGGAGAACAGATCTCATAAAACCCCACATATGCGGTCATACCAGGCATACCTGTCAGGAACAGAGGAGAGTGAGGAAAATATACAATGATGTTATTGACA
The DNA here is from genome assembly GCA_963667165.1 of Barbarea vulgaris. NCBI lineage: Eukaryota > Viridiplantae > Streptophyta > Magnoliopsida > Brassicales > Brassicaceae > Barbarea > Barbarea vulgaris. The sequence continues at coordinate 21,601,492 of OY763891.1, read as the reverse complement.
TCTTCATTAACTCATGCTAGAGGTTAGAAGAGCTATTTCAAGTTGTCATGATATTTGCCATTGCGAACGAAACCATGACCACCTTGATTATTTAGTTACACCTTTTTTGAGGTCCAAAACATATAACCAACCCCCTACCTTGATGTTCCACATACAGGTACAAATCTCCAGAACATTTTGTTAACAATAAATCACAAGACCTAGAGGAAGGGGTATATATGAACAATACCAAGAAGTCCGGTGTAGTAAGATAAGGGAACATTGGTATGATGGATCTTGAAATGAAGATTAGGAATTGGAGTAATAACACTATACTCTTCCCATCCAACTGCTCCCCAAAGTAAGTCACCTTTTTCGTAATCTGGATGCCCAGAATCTATCACTGTAGACACTCCAAACCCTGAGATAGGCTACACACAACACAACGTAAGTTCTCCCAAATCGTAGCTAGTTACTTAAACCAACTGTTTCTCCCTAATCAAACAGACCTCAAACAGGGTTTGTAAATGCGATAACTAAACAGAGAACAATAAGAAGATGCTTATACCTTGCCGGGAATGAACGACTGAGCTGTAGCAGGGCTCAAGGGATCAGGCTTTCTCATACGATTCCGCATGTAGGGATCGCAAGACAAGTATAGATTCTTCACCAACACAGTCGTAGAACCTGCTGGAACCTTAAGGTCGACGGTGGTGGAGGCGATTACGAGGTCGGACTCGGTGGCAAAACCGGTGACATAATCACGTAATAAGACTTGCTTGTTGCTCATCGTCGCCATTGTTGGAAGATGTTTGTTTTTGGTTCCACAACGTCTTTATTTCTCTGTTTATATAAGCTCTACGGTTATTTAAGCCACAACTTTAGGAGATAATCTTTCTTTTTTTAGTCGTCAGTTCAGGAGATCATCTTTTTTTTTTTCGATAAACAGTTCAGAGATAATCCAATAAGGATGATATTCGTCAATCCTTTTTCTACTTTTTTTTGTCATCAAGAGTGAATAATTTATGAGGGATTATATCAATTCAATGAGATAATTTTATTTCCGGGTATCATCTCAATGGGAATTAATTGTCACGTAATTTTATTTACTTACCTATGAGTTTTTTTTAGATATGGTTTAATATAATTCTAAACGGTAATTATTATGGAAAAAAAAAAAAGGAGGAAACATGGCAATGCAAAACTAATGAAGCCAAACTTAGTTGTATCAGCATAATTTGTTGCGTTATTGAGTGCAACGCAAACAATGTGGGGGGAAAGGATTTTCTTGGGTTATTGTTTAGCTGAATTATCTGATCCAAAAGCAATTTGTTTACATTATATTATTCATAAACGTTGTGGGATAACATTATATAAATCTTCTTTCACTCGCGAGCAACAACAACGACTTGTTTCCCAACGTTCTTACCATGGAAGAGTCCCACAAGAGCTTCAGGACCTTTCTCGAGCCCATCAGCTACATCTTCCACGTACTTTATCTTCCCTTCTTTAATGCAAGGAAGCACAAAGTCCAAGAACTTTGAGTATTTGTCGTAGAAATCAAAGACTGCAAAGCCTTGAATGCGGATTCGTTTGTAGATTATGGAGGATAGGTTGTGTACACCTTCTTGGTTCTCAAGATTGTACTGTGAGATCATTCCACAGACAGCTATACGCCCGTGCACGTTCATGTTTAAGAGTACTGCGTCTAGCATTTTGCCTCCTACGTTCTCAAAGTATATGTCGATGCCTTTGGGAAAACACCTGGATATCAATCAATGTAGATAGAATCATTTTTCTAATTCGCAAATAGTTGTGATTAAGGATTTGGGTGTTCATGAATCATGATGCTATTATCCATTTCTCTTATTGTCTACTTTAGTTGCGAATCGACACTCTATTCTGCAAACCGATCCTAACAGTTATAGACATCAAACGTTTTGAAATAAGAGGTTACCGAACCTTTTCAGGGCAGCAGTAAGGTCTGCTTCTTCCTTGTAGTTAAATGCATCATCAAACCCAAACTTGGTCTTGAGGAGATCAACCTAACAAAAAAAAAGAAGAAGCAAGTCATTCTCTTGAAGCAAAGAAACACAAGGAAAAGAAATAGAAACGATGATCAATTTCTCACCTTTTCTTTACTTCCGGCACTTCCAACAACATAGCAGCCCATCATCTTAGCAAACTGTCCCACAAGTTGACCAACCGCACCAGATGCAGCTGACACAAACACAGTCTCTCCTTTCTTAGGAGAACATATTTCATAAAACCCAGCATAGGCAGTCATACCGGGCATACCTGTCAAGACCAGAGAAAACCCATGAAAAGACAATAAAGCAAACATAAGAGACTCCTTCAACAAACCAAAACTATTGAAACTCTTTTAGATCCAAGTTTAAAACTCCACATAACTTTATCCACTCTGTTTCTAAGATTTGTTAGACGCCCATAAAACTATTATAAATGGTTATGAAATTCAACTTCATGATCTCTCTGTCTCTCTCTCAAGCCAATGCTTTTGTATCAAGAAAGCATTTTTCTGAAGTTAGCAAGTGATGATTCCCTTTACAAAACCAGGAGGAAGGCCGAGATTTGACATACCGAGAAGGCCAGTGTAGTAGGATAAAGGAACATCGGTATGATGGATCTTGAAATGCATGTCCTGAACAGGAGTGATAACACTGTACTCCTCCCATCCAACAATTCCCCAGAGAAAGTCTCCGTTTTTGTAATCTGGATGCCCTGATTCTATCACTCTAGACACTCCAAACCCATAGATTGGCTGCACCCAAAACAACACAATCCAACAACAGTCGACAAAAGCAAATCACAAAGAGAGACACAATATCTTCTGAGAGTCTTCAATCTAAAGGATGCACCTTTACATATATATATCATTGTCATCTAGTTTATTTAAATAAGAAGCAACAAGATTCTTAATTTCTTTTTTTGGTGGGGATTAAACACAATCAGATTACAGAAATGGTCAAACGCAAAAACAGAACAGTTGAGATTATAAAATAAAACATCGGTCTTCCCAAGATTAAAATATTATTCTATGATCAGTCACATAAGAAGAAACGAGCTCGACTCAAATACGCAAAGATCAAACCCAAAAAAAAAAGAAAAGTAGAGTATCATTGTACGTACCTGATTGGGAGCGAAAGATTGAGCAAAAGCAGCAGAATTAGGTTTGCCCATGCGAGACCTCATGTAAGGATCACATGACAAGTAGAGATTCTTCACAAGAACCGAGTTAGACCCTTCCGGAACCTTAAGTTCGACGGTGGTGGTAGTGAAATTGAAATCGGATTCCTTGGGGAAACCACTCACGTAGTCTTTCAATGTCACCTGCTTGTTCGTCGCCGTTGCCGTCATCGTTTTCTTCTCCGATTTAACTTTTCTGAGTTCAATAATTGGTTAACTTCGTCGTCTTCGGATTATCGAGTAGGAACGCGCCTACTTTTTATAGTGGCCTTTCTCGTAGCTGTTGTTGCCAAATGTATCATTATGACGTCATTGCTTATGTGTTCTGATTCATCACATTGTTCACAATTTGGATATTTTCTCTTTCAAGCGTTATTTTTTTGTCGATACTTTCACATTTTGATATATATCTCATTCCTTTCACATCTCTTTTTATTTTCCAATCTCTCCTTTCACATCTCACAAGAGTTCGTGTATGTACATTACTAATGTAAAACTTTAGCCTTTTACACTGTTTTAAATTTCTCACATTGGCTCTGTTCAGTAACAAACAAAATTCGGTTTGCAAATTTCATTTTGTTCCTTTTTTTTACACGATTCTACAGGATTACCAATTACCAATTACGCGATTTTGTTTTCCTTCAAGTTGAAAAGAAAGAATAAAACGTTTTTACATTACAAGGCATTTCGGGTTTTGTAAAACTTGAGTAACGTTGTGGTCAAACTCGGTCACTATCCTCGTTTATTGGTCACCTACTTGTCAAGTTTGATTGTTATTCTTAGTTAAAACTTAAGGATACAAATTTAAAAGTATAACAGCTAATAGATGCAAAACAAAGTATATATAATAAATAATAAATTGAAATTAGAATGTGTAGAAAAAAAAACTTAGAATCCAGATCAGTGATTATGCAAAAATGTCACTAGACCTTATTTGAAATATGTTGAATGTTATATCTTTGCCTCGGTGGCGAAGCAAAACGTAGTGGATTGGACGGGGCAATTCAATGGTGGATTAATTGAGAACCTTCGTAGCATCACTGATTGGGACATGCAGCTAAACACATACGAGAACCTTCGGAACATCACTGACTTGGACATGCAGCTAAAACATACGAGAACCTTCGGAGCATCATTTTACAAATTTTATATTTCTTGTACTGATGTTGTTTTATTTATTTTTTTGTTTTCTAACTTCAACAGTGTTATTACAAGTACTTTTATAGTTTCTCATACATGTGTTTGTTCGAGCATTCGACCTCTCTTAACATTGCTCAAATAACCTAATGTTGTGTGACGATTCATTTCCCATCTTGCGCGGCAGCTATGTGATTCACTCAAGCTTCCAGACAAATGTTTATCTCTGAACCTGCACACTATTATTTTCTCACACGTTTACAGTACGAATCAAAAATCATGTAAAGAAATAGACGACTTTGGGATTTTAAGCAAAGAACAAACCTATTTTTAGAGACATTTCGCTTCAATTTCCTCAAGAGTCAGACCCTTTGTCTCTGGCACAATGAAGAATATGAAGACCAGAGACAATACACATATCACACCAAACCCACAAAACAGTATCCCAGCTCCCAACAATTCCTGCAAATCAGAACCATGTAAGCCAAACTATAAGTTTCTCTTAGAAATCAGGAGAAACACTACTATTACTGTGGCTGTAGATCTCTTTCAAATATAATTTCACCGCCACTAACCGATGATTAACATTTTCTTCTGAGTAAAAAGGTTTTGCATAAGGTTTTCCTACCATTTTTTACAGCATTAGCTATACCAAGCTTAAACATATGATGATATTGGTCTGAAGGGATTGGTAGCTTACCTCTAGGGGTGAGAAAGCAAATGTCACAAGTGCGTTTGCACCGAAATTCACAAGCACTGCTATACTGAGGCCTCGACCTCTTAATTTAAGGGGAAATATCTCTGAAATCATAAGCCAACCAATTGGACCAAAGGAAAGCTGCAAGATTGATGCCAATACACTTTAAAGCTCTTCTTGATAAGTACAAAAACTCAAACATGTTCAAAAATGAATAACTAGAAGCATATCAAAAGTTTGAAATGTAACTTTTGTACATTAACTCCAATGCAACAACTAGTTATCAAAACTCCAGCTTTCGATGCCATGAGTTTCATCAGAAAGTCTATGATACATGTTAGGACTAGCATTAACGTTGTGCTACAGTAGTTTGATCAGCAAAAGCCTAATTAATTATTTGTTTACCTGGTAACAGCCCACATAAAGCAGCAGTGCAACTACAGCAACAACTGGCGAGGCGCTGAAAAAGAGGTAGTATGACCCCAGCAGGAATAATGAGACGACCTGTTTGACATGGAAAATAACAAGTGAATATATTTAGGCCATTGGGTTCTCGATATCATTGAGCTGAATATTTATTGAGCTTGACCTCGATCTACAATACTTTGCTTCTGGTGGATAATAGAACATGCATGAGAAAAGAGAAGGGATAAAAGACACAGCACATACCATGCCACCAACACCGCCAAGAAGTAACGGTCTCCTTCCAAGTCTGTCGATAACTACAACTGCTACTCCTGTCATAATCAACTGCAACAACAGAGGCATGGAAATATATTCTATCAAAATGATTGAATGGGAAAATTAAGATTGAGATCTGGCTATAAAATCCTTCAACGACACCACTGCCATCATCATCATCATATAAAATATTATTTTACAACTTGGAAACCATGGTCCTAACACTGTTTTAAATGTCAATTTGTAATGACACTACTTCTAACACTGATAATAGCGATAGGACAGCTAAGTCCATCTATTTATCACATTGTAAAAGTAACTCAGTTTAGCCAAGTGGAAAAATGAATACCTTCAATAGACCAAGTAGAATTGAGACCCTAGTTGCATCACCTGCTGCAGAAAAGCCAGCAGTCTAACAGGAAATATTGGGAAAGAGGGAAGAAGTTAAAAATCCTCTCGTGAGTTTCTAGGTGCAACAAATTCAATATTATACTCTACAGAAAGTTTATTTAGAGAAGAAAAGAAAACCTGCAATATTGATGGTGCATAATAAAGCACACTTGGTTGCCCAGTTATCTGCCATTTGACCAAGATACATTAGTATTTTACTCTTCTAAGAGAACACAACTATTAACTTTGACTGTACCGACCTGCTGAAACAAGACTAGACCTCCTCCTATGATGAGAGCTTTCATGCACTTCCCTTGAAATAGTTCACCAAATGTGACTTCTTTATCCTCGCCCACAAAAGTAAGTTCAGCCAAAATCTCGTTTACTTGTTCAGCAGCTGAATCAACAAAAGCAGGACCTCTAAGGCGGCAAAGAGATTTGATCGCAGCCTCTCTTTGGTTCTCCACATTCCCTTTACCCTGTATGACGCGCAACAAAAGCCACCTAGGGGATGCTGGGAGCCACCACATCCCAATTCCCATAATAACTGCCAAAGGGACACTTGTTGCATACATGTAACGCCAACCAGAGAGAATATTGACTGTAAGGCTACCGATTCCATAGCCTCCCTGCATAAAATGATGTGTCGGGATATGTGAAATAAACTTGGTGAACAAAGATTTCAAAACAAAAGAGGAGCAACTCAATGTCCAGAACTTCAGAGCTTCAAGAACTTACAACCATCCCAAGGACTATGAAGAATTCCTTCAGTGATACCAGTTGTCCACGTATCGGACTTGGAGCAGTCTCTGCAATGTACATCGGAGCCGCATGCATTGCCTAAATGTAAGGAAACTGTTCAATTCTCGTATCACGAGTATGCTATATGTAATCCATAGCTGCAGCGCACATATTCAATCAAATAAAAAATATATATATATCGGACTAAGGACCAGAAGAATGCTGTCACAATATGTGTGTACTGTCAGAATATGTACATACAAGAATACACATCATGGCACATGTATGTTTGTATGAGGATACATTGAATAACAACTCATGCTCAGCAATAGATGTGTGATTCTTATCATTACACCGCCAAATGCGTAATATACAGCATTAGATCACTTGGCCTGCACAAGCAAGTTTTTAGATGTGCAAAAACTAAAGAAGCATGATCGGTCTTACCAGTCCAACTCCCATCCCATAAGTAACTCGTCCAATTATCAGAACGAAATAGAATGGTGCTAGTACAGTCACAAGGGCTCCAACGAGATACAAAAATGCAGCCAAAATCAGCTCCTTTCTTCTACCTTTCAAAGTTCAATAACTCCCACTTTAATTTCTTACACATGCAAACAGTGCTGAAATATTTCTGCCTACCAAATGAAGAAAGTGGGGGGGGGGAGGGGAACCAACCTATAACGTCAGCGATACTAAAAGCCGCAAGTGAGCCAAATAAAGCACCGTAAAGTGAGCCACTGGTCTGCAGAAAATTAACACTGCTTTGTAAGCAATTTTCTTTACATCAAAAACAAAGACCACAGATTCAAGAGGGGAAGGAGAATAAAAGATATGCAACGACCATGCAGAAGAAGTAGGAAATATAATTTGGAGACTTACAACTAGACCAATATCCACTGAGGACAAGTTGTACCATGAAATTCCACTTAATGAAGGCGACTGCAGGAAAGGAAAAGCATAGTAAGATAGTCATAGGCTTCTAAAAGAATGTAGACAGTTGAAAATAACGCACAACCATATGACAACAATACAGGAGAAATTAAAGCAAAAAAATGGTTTGGCAAGTGTGAAATATCATGAATCAGTTGTGATATCTCAGTCCAATGTCCAGAGCTTTTTAATATATAGGGTTTGAAAACAGTTATCAAAGATTTGTCAAATCTGGAAAAGAGAATGATAAGAGAATTGTATGACCGCATAGTTTCAGACAAGTTTTAAACTTTACCTGAAGTGAAATGGTTGCACAAGAAGTTGCACCAATTTCATAACCATAAAGCAGTCCTCCAAGAGCTGGAAAGAAAAACCTAATAATGAAAAAGAAACTTCTTAACATGAAAGACAAATCCAAACAAGTGCGCTGCCCTTAGATTCTAACATGCTTAACAGGAAGTTGGCAATAAATGAAAAGAATAAAGAGGTATGAGTAACACTCTCAACATAGACAAACAACATATTCACGAAATGGCAAAAACTACCCTGAGCAAAGAGACATAGGTCCAAGCTCGTGAAGATGATTTGTGTGTCCATATGGTATTTTACTTGAAAGCAATGCAAAGAACACACATACAGCATTCTAGTTTCCTAGTCAGAATACATGTAAATTATACACAGTATAACCAAACAAAGAACACATGGGAAGTGTTCACCATGTGTGTGGCAGAAATACATGAGTCTGTAAATTTTTCATTTGGTATGAATGTATGATTATTTTGATAAACACCAAACTTGGAGAAGAGATGAGAGATCTCACGGGAGAATGGCTGAAAGGACAGAGTAGTTTTCTGGGATATGATTCACTTTAATAAGAGGTTCCCTTTCTGGGCTGATCTCACCAGATGACTTACCAACCTAAAGAGCATAAACAATGTCAGAAACTTGCCAAAAAAAAAAAAAAACCAACATTATCATGAAAGCAACAAACGAATTACACAGAATTGAAGTAGAGAGCCTTAAACAAGGAATATGTTCAACATGACTCTTAAAATACAAACAAAATTGCAGAATTTGGTCAGATAAAAGTCAAAATCGATCCCAAAAGGAACACTCCTCATGTGGGCAAGTCAAGAATTAGGAATGAAGTAGAGATTTAAGCTAACAGATTGACTCTATGGTTCCAATATAGCAAGTTTCAGGAATTTTGTCAGATAAAAAAAAAGTCGAAATCGATCCCAAGAACATACCTCTGCAAAAGCAGAAGAGGTGGACTGCTGCTCGGGATCAAACGCCATAGCTGTGAATGATTCGAGCGATCGAAAGATGAATTGGGTACTTTGATTCTTCTGGTTCTGAGCTTAGTCAGGTCTTCTCAACGAAACCTACCCATATATATATATAAATGGAGAAAATGAAATGTTAGGAATAGGCGTGGAGGTTGGTGACGACGACGATGATCCTTAGACATTGGAATGGTAAACAATAACAACCGTTGGATTTAAATCCAGAATAATGTGGAGCCGATCAATTTATTTTGATATCATACTTTTATAACTTTCATGCTCGTTTGTAGTAAGTGCATCGTTGATGAGTTTATAACCACAGATAAATGGATGTTTCGCTTTCAGGTAATATTTTCGAACATTGACTCTGCTTCATAGTTTCTGTCTCTATAAGTTTCTTTCATGTGTAACACAAAAATTGATTGAAATTCGTAAATAAATAAAAAAAAACACCAAGTTTTAATTTCTTTCAGAAAAAGACATATATGTCACTATTATATCCAGAATTTGACGAACATATTCAACACATTACACATCTTCAAAATATATATATTCAAAACATATGCCAAGCCATATATATGCCAAGCAAACTCTAATTAGAAGAAAATCAACATATTCAAAACATCTTTCTATCAAATTTTCACGACCTTTTGAAGTTTGGACATATTTCATATCCTCTCTCATTTTATGTAAAGAATCACTCATCATTTTCAACTCCTTCACAATAAAATTCATAATACAATATCTGCAAAACGTCCATATATTTCCCCACCACACACATCAAATCGTTTGTATAAGTATCTATCTACTAAACTATTAAAAAAAACCCAATCTTATAGGGTGTTTCCAAACACTATAGAAGTTAGAATAAAAAAATATAATTTTATCATTGTATCCAAACACACATTTCCATCTTTTCACTTTTTCTCTTCATCAATTATTTCCTTATTTAATATTGCAATATTAATAGTATGAATTATAATTCTCCTATCACATTTGTTATATCTTATTTTCAAATTATTTTAAATTATTATATAACACATATAATTATTAAAATTTAATATTTTTTCTGCATATATTGTGATTAAATTTTTTTTAAACGGACATATATTACTCAATTAAAGAAGAAAAAAGTGTGTGTGTTTTTTTTTTTTTTTGGTGTTCAACATCCCACATTGACTAAATTTCTGTGGCAATGGTTCATAGTCGTATTATAAAAAGACTAAAATAATTTCAAATACAAATGAGCAAGAAACTTGACATACCATGGCTCAAAATTTAAAAAAATGTATTCGGTTTATCCGGTTTTTAGTTGAAATAATTTAAACATCTCACATTGACTAAAATTTGTGGGCAATAGTTCAGTTTATTTTATGTAAAAAAAAATTAAAATAATTTTAAATACGAGTGAAAAGGAAATTTTTAATGTAAAAAAAAAATCAAAATGATTTTAAATACGAATGAAAAAGAACCTTGACTTATGAGACGTCCAAATTTCAAAAAATTTATTCGGTTTAATCCGATTTTTTAATTGAGATAATTGACGTATATACGGGTCAATTTTTATATTTTATAAACAGAAAAATTCTATAAAAAAACTTCAAAAGTGGCACATATACTTATACATTAAACATCCAAAGTGAAACTTTTTCCAGTTTAAACCTTCAAAGTGGCATTTTGTTTCGTTTTTCATTTAAAAAATTGTTGGGGTTAACTTCTCTGTTAACAAAGTAAACTTTTTCAGGATCGGAAATATCGGTGGGAAACAAAACGCCACTTTAATTTGAAGATTTAAACTGGAAATTCTTTTATTTTGACCGTTTAAAGGTGAAATGTAATACCTTGAAGGTTTGATGTAGAAATGTGTGCTACTTTAAAAAGTTTTTATGAAATTTCCATTTATAAATAATAAATAAACAAAAAATAATAAATTTTTTTATTAAAATAATTGACCCGCGGTGTACCGCGGGTATAAATCTAATAACTATTTGTTTCTATCTTAACATTTTTTTAAAACTACAATAACTGTTTCTTCCAAAAATATGCATACTATCCCTACTAGAGACCACTATATATCTCCACTCTTTTAACGTCTCAAAATGTTTATGTTTTTTTTTAACATTAATAGTATATTTTTAAAATAATTAATATATGCATTAAAATCATACCCAACACCAAAATTTTCAATTAACACCAAAATCCTAATATAGACTGTTACATAATTAAAAATATGGTTAATATCATTTAAAAATAATTATATATGAACTAAATATATATTTGGCCCATAGACAATAAAAAGACATTTGACACGAAATTTAAATTTTCTATATACTTCAAATTCATTTAGTAACAATGTACAATAGATTTATACAAAGCAATAAAATATATAATTTATAATGTAAAAAGATATATTTAGTGTAAAAACAATAAGCAAAAGACGTTTGGCGCGAAATTTTAAAAAATTTTATATTTAAAGTTAGTTAGTAACATCGGGTTCATACAAAGGAAAACAAAAATCAAATTTGTAATGTAAAAAGATATATTTGGCGCGGAATTTAAAACTTCTTTATATTTAAAAGTTAGTTAGTAACAACGGGTTCATACAAAGAAAAAAAAAACAAATTTGTAATGTAAAAAGATATATTTAGCGCGAAAACAGCGTGGTTGAAAATTTTATCGTAGTGTTGAAAGAACAGATTTAGAGTCCTTCTTCTGTTTTTAATCAACAGGCAATCCATAAAAAAAAAAATGAAGTTTTCAAATATAAATGTAAATTCCAAATCTATGAAATCTGTTTTGTTTTCATAAAGGACTTTTTCTCCATCAATAGACGCTTCTTACAATGGTCTTAGAAGATGCATAATAATAAATTATTAATTGAAAAAACAATAAATTAAAATAAAATAATTAGGAAAGAAGAAGATGAAAAAACTCCCGGATGCGTCTTTGGATCATGTGAATAGAGAATGTAACCAAGCAGCAGATAAAAAAGCTTATGATTATGATACCTTGTTTAATATTTTTTCTATTCAGCCAATTTTTGGGTAACAATGTATCTACATGATCTTTATACTATCTAATGAAGTATTCAGTTGAAAAAAAAAAAAAACAAAAAGAAGATGAAAAAACAAAATTCAAAGTCACTCGTTTTCTCCCCGTCCGCTGCGTCAATTATAAGCAGTCTTCGAGAACTCTCTCTCTCTATATATATAAACTCCCACCTCTCTTTTTATCTCTCTGTTAAACCATCTCTTCCCCCCTTTCTCTCTCTAGATTTTGTCCCCCTCCCCCTTTCTCTCTCCTAGGGTTTTCGTTCACTGTTAATTACTCTATCGGGAGAGGCTATTGAAGCCTCCGTAGATTTCTCTACTGCGTGACTTTTTTTTTTTATCACTTGTCTTCGCCATGGCAGCTGAGAAGCTAAGGGACTTGAGCCAGCCGATTGACGTCGGTGTGCTCGATGCCACTGTTGCGGCCTTCTTTGTTACCGGATCTAAGGAAGAGGTGCTTTCAATTTCTCTTGCTCTTTTTCACTTGTGCTTTCTGCTTCCTCGCAAATTTTATTGACCAATGATTGTGTCTGTTTATAGTCTCTGAGCCTCCTGCTTTCGTCTTCTTTCTCGATTGGCTATAAGTGTGACTATGAAATTGGGGGCGTTTCATTGTTTAGGGTTTTAGCACTCTGATACGTTTTTGAACCGTGGTTATGCAGCCTTTCGACATTTTTATCTGGATTTTGAGGGTTTAGTGCTGTATTGAATTTCAATGGTTTAGGTGCTTACTGGATAACTGAAAGTCGCTGGTTTTATGTGGTTATTATTGTTTTTAGTTGTAAACCTTAAAAACATCAACCCAGCTGGTGTTTTATGGGTAAATTAAGTCCCTTGTTCTATATATCCTTACTCCTGGTGTGTGCCATGATAGAGTATTCCACTTTTTACCGGAGTAGCAGAGGCTACAAAACTTAATTTTCCAATCATGTTTGAAGCTTTATTCTCTGGGTTCGAGGTCATCTGGCAGTCAAATATTTTTTGATTTAGCTATGTAATTGCAGCACATTAAAAGTGAAATCTTACTAAGTTGCTATGATTATTTGACCTTTTCATTACTGAATCTTGTAGTTTTGCTTCAATGTCAACATTCACCTTATTTGCATCTGAGTTTTTTACCTTGAACTAATTGGCATTGCTTCCTAAACATGTTCAGAGAGCTGCTGCTGACCAGATTTTGCGGGATTTGCAAGCTAATCCAGATATGTGGCTTCAGGTTGTCCACATTCTGCAAAACACAAAGAGCATGGATACCAAGTTCTTTGCTCTTCAGGTTAGTTTCAGCATTCTTTTATGATATTTTTCAAATATTTCAGAAATCAGCAGTACATGTTTAACTGCTAATCTATCCTGGCATAGTGTTATATGCTGTTACTTCGGCATATGTAATGAAAACAACAATTGATATTGTGTATTGTGTAATTCAACTTGTAAATATGCTGTATTCCAAACAATGTAAGATTCATCGTAAGCAATCAAGTTGTTAGGCTTTGACATCTGTTGATTTGACATAAGCACTACCCTTTGTTGTTGAAAAGGTTGGATTTGTTAGTTTCGAATATATATATATATGTACAAATTGCTTTGGATTTTCTCATAGGTCATAAATTATCTCTGCGTGAAGCTTTGTCTTAGATTGACCAATGAGTGTTAGACATCAAGTTCTCAAGTTATTGTCTCGTTTCTTTTAGAGCCTTATGCTTATGCAGAATGGTTTTTGCTTATTAAATCTCTGGCATATTTTATGTGTTTATTAATCTCCCGTTCTTCCAAAGTGGTTCCAAGTTTCCTTATACAACTGTCCACCAAAGCAGTTCTTTCGAGATACGTGACAAACAAATCTTCTTTTGGCATCCACTCTCAGGTTTTAGAAGGTGTTATAAAGTATAGATGGAATGCACTGCCTGTTGAACAACGAGATGGAATGAAAAATTACATCTCGGAGGTCATTGTACAGGTAACTTTTGGAGGCCTTAGGTTGTTCTCTGGATAAAAAATAGGAATCTAGGTTAATCGAACTGCTTTTGACAATGAGTTTACCTTGTAGCTCTCAAGCAATGAAGCGTCTTTCCGATCAGAAAGGCTCTATGTCAACAAGCTAAATGTCATTTTGGTTCAGGTATCTGCAGCACTTCCTAATAATGTTCAATGCATTTCCGTAGTTGCAGTTTCTGTTATCTATTGGATTTGGTAGCTATTGCTTACCAATTTCGTACCATTCCAACCCTCAGAATTTTTTTTTCTGGCATAACATATTTTGTGACACATGCTCAGATAGTGAAGCATGATTGGCCGGCAAAGTGGACAAGCTTCATTCCTGATCTGGTTGCGGCTGCTAAAACTAGCGAAACGATCTGCGAAAATTGCATGGCCATTTTAAAAGTAAGTCTTTACATGATTTCATAATCGGTTCTGACTGGAAACAATAACATTTTTCTTCCTTTGATAGCTCTTAAGTGAAGAGGTCTTTGATTTCTCAAGAGGAGAAATGACTCTACAGAAGATTAAAGAGCTGAAACAATCTCTAAACAGGTATGTCAAACTTTCCGAGAATCGCAAATTTAGCATAGTGAAATATTATTTTTCCAAACTGTATTATATTATTGTCTATGTTGGTTAAGTGACATTGTTTGTATCTATCATTTATTTACCTATTTGTGCCTTTTCTATGTGCAGCGAATTTAAACTCATTCATGAGTTATGCCTATACGTCCTCTCAGCTTCTCAAAGGCAGGATCTTATTCGTGCAACACTGTCTGCGTTGCATGCTTATCTTTCCTGGATTCCTTTGGGCTATATTTTTGAGTCTCCTTTGGTAATATACTTAAAATAAGTTAGAGATTGATGTTAATTTGTACCACAATTATGTTCTTCTGATATCTGTTTCGGTTGTTTACAGCTTGAGACCCTCCTTAAATTCTTTCCCGTGCCAGCATATAGGAACCTCACTCTTCAATGTCTGACCGAGGTACTTCAGTTTTAGCTCAGCTTTTCCTGCTGCCAATCGAATGTATTATTTAATTCTCTATTGGCTCAAATTTTGTCTGCCAGGTTGCTGCTCTTAATTTTGGGGACTTCTACAATGTCCAATATGTCAACATGTACACCATATTTATAGGGCAGTTGCGGGTAAATTAGTTACCTCTTGTGTTGCTTCTATTTTTTTTATAGTCTTTTTGTTCATTGACATTCTGATTCTTTTGTTTCATTTCTTGTAAGTTAATGTAGTAATTTCGGTCGATTTCATGCTTGTCTTGGCTTCTTGCCTGATGCTATAAACTTTTCTCATGTTTGCAGACAATTCTCCCTCCAAGTACAAATATCCCTGAGGCATATTCAGGCGGAAGTGGTGAAGAACAAGTAAGTATTCTCTGTGCACTTGGTTTCGAGGCAGAACATTGATTTGCATAACTTATAAAGGTTATGACTGTGTGTATCTTATGTCACCTCTAGGCATTTATCCAGAACCTGGCACTGTTTTTCACTTCCTTTTTCAAGGTAAATCTTTTTGTTGAGTTATATATTTCATGTTCGGTTTCTGAAATTATGGATATGTATAATGATGATTCGTGGTTTGTGCTTAATGATTCCACTACCCTTTAATGTTTCTTCATCTATTTCTTAATTTGTTCATTATGTCGTGTATTATTTGCAGTTTCATATAAGAGTCCTTGAATCAACTCCAGAAATTGTTGCTTTGTTACTTGCGGGTCTCGAATATCTCATCAATATATCATATGTTGATGACACTGAAGTATTTAAGGTATGTAAGCTGTCCGTTGCTAATAGTATTGCTGTTAATACAGTTGTATGTTTCATTTGATTCCTTAATAATGCTCTTATGCGCTTTGTCCGTGGTCTGAGAGATGACTGTTTCTGCTACTTGCTTTTGGATTGAGCAGGTTTGTTTGGACTATTGGAACTCGTTGGTTTTGGAGCTGTTTGACGCACATCATAATTCTGATAACCCTGCCGTAAGTGTAAGCCTGATGGGATTGCAGGTAAAACAGATTCTTTGACTAATATGGATCATTTTTTATATTTTTATATAAGGTGAACACTTTAGTTGTATATTGTTTTGATTAAACTTTCCTTGCTTTGATTTGGCTACTCACCTTGGGCTCTGACTTACCTATTCCCAGATGCCTTTCCTTCCTGGTATGGTTGATGGCCTTGGCTCTCAAGTCATGCAGCGTCGCCAACTTTATTCTAACCCAATGTCCAAATTAAGAGGGTTAATGATCAACCGCATGGCTAAGCCTGAAGAAGTGCTTATTGTTGAAGATGAAAATGGGAACATTGTCCGTGAAACTATGAAGGACAATGACGTTCTTGTCCAGTATAAGGTACCAATTCTTGTCCAGTACATACGGCTCTTCTTGAGATATATTAGATATATACCAGCAGTGCAATGATATAGTTCAGGGAAATTTTATTTTTATTTGAATCCTACTCGTTGTCCTCATTAATTTTTTCCCCATTTGTTTCTATAATTGCAGATTATGCGGGAGACATTAATCTACCTCTCACACCTTGACCATGATGATACAGAGAAGCAGGTACAGTGTGATACTAGTCTATGCATATTGATTTGTGAAAAATATTTTGAGGATAACAGTTGGAGGAACCAATATGTTTTTTATGAACAAATTTTACCTTGTTCTAGAGGGAATGATCAGAGTAGCACCCTAAATTTAACAATTTAAATGTGGAAGTGTTATTAGATATGAGATATGTTTATATATAAGCGGTCTTTGTTCTGTTTCATGCTGTTGTGTTGATGAGAACTTTTGATTGTTCCTTTTATAAGATGTTGAGGAAGCTAAACAAACAATTAAGTGGGGAGGAATGGGCATGGAACAATTTGAACACTTTGTGCTGGGCTATTGGGTCTATTTCTGGATCTATGGCAGAAGATCAGGTAAAATATGTTGCTAGAGCTTTGCCTGTTTCCATTATCTGTTTTTCATGACAGCGAAAATTCTTGTTTGTAATGCAGTACCTTTCGATCTATTAGCTAGTATACCATATTCGATTTCAAGATAACTTATTTAATATTTAATGTTAATTGGTTTCTTTCATTTGCCTCCCACATTTCATGATTTATCAGTATCTGCTTGACTGTCATTACTTTGTTCTGGGAGGGTTTGTTCAATCTTGTTAATTCTGTGCCAACAAATGAAATAAGCTCCATGTTTCTTTTTCAGGAAAACAGATTTTTGGTGATGGTTATTCGTGATTTGTTGAATTTATGTGAAATTACCAAGGGAAAAGACAATAAAGCTGTTATTGCAAGCAACATCATGTAAGTTTGTCTTCATATGCAGAATTATATACTACAGCTGAATATCTTCGTTGGCTGCTGTACTTCTACGATGTTGTATTTTCTGTTTTTCTCAAGACTGCATTAGATTTATTATGCATACTTAACTGAAAGATCTAGGAGGTTTATTCTTCTTGTTTTGGTTAAATCTGACCTTTCCGTTCTGCTTTGGCTTTGTTGCAGGTATGTCGTTGGCCAGTATCCAAGATTCTTAAGGGCCCATTGGAAGTTTCTGAAGACGGTTGTGAACAAGTTGTTTGAATTCATGCATGAGACACATCCTGGTGTTCAGGTAGCACGTCCCAAACTTTAAATTTTCTGAGATACATTTTTCCAGGTGGAATCTGAGATTATTGATGTGTTAACTGATCACAATCCGTGAATAAGATCCTTATAAGTTATTGAAGATCATATTGGTAGCCAAAATATGTTTCACATTGTTGCTTTTCATGTGGTCCATGGTGCAACAGTTTATTTCCAATTAAAGATACTTAATACTTTCATGTGGTCCATGATGCAGCAGTTTATTTCCAATTAAAAGATACTTAATACTTATTTTTCCCTTTCAGGACATGGCC
This sequence comes from Barbarea vulgaris, assembly GCA_963667165.1. Taxonomy (NCBI): domain Eukaryota; kingdom Viridiplantae; phylum Streptophyta; class Magnoliopsida; order Brassicales; family Brassicaceae; genus Barbarea; species Barbarea vulgaris. The sequence continues at coordinate 21,583,490 of OY763891.1, read as the reverse complement.
TGTGATACATTCTTGAAAATAGTTCAGAAGTGCAAACGAAAATTTGTTATAGTTCAGGTATGTATGGGAGATATTTAATCCTCTTTTTATTCTGAATGAGAACTTAGTTAGAGTATATTGGGCTTTCAGGTTGGAGAGAACGAACCATTTGTATCTGAACTTCTATCAGGCCTTGCAACAACGGTTCAAGATCTTGAGCCTCATCAAATTCACTCATTCTATGAATCAGTAAGTGTTCCAGATGTGTCTCTAGTGTTCCAATCAGAGCTATATCTCTGTTGTGGTTTCATCGTTTCTCTATCTCTATCTCCAGGTTGGTAATATGATCCAAGCAGAATCAGATCCTCATAAGAGAGATGAATATCTCCAGAGGTTGATGGCACTCCCAAACCAGGTATGTTAATCAAAAATGTGGCTGCTAAACTTTGTTAGCTGGCTAAAAATGTTCCCTTTATAATGTAGAAATGGGCAGAAATAATAGGACAGGCACGCCAAAGTGTAGAATTCCTCAAGGATCCAGATGTGATTCGTACAGTGCTTAATATCCTACAGGTCTGATTTCTTACATATTCCTCATGTCATTATAATAGCTGAGTTTGTGCATCTGTTGGTGTATAGATAAATGTTGATTTGATTGCAAGGTGTCAGTATTAACAAGTACTTTTTCCTGCAGACTAATACGAGTGCTGCTACTTCACTAGGAACATACTTCTTAACCCAAATTTCCTTGATCTTCTTGGATATGTTGAATGTATACAGGTAAATCCATGATGCATCATTATGGCCTTTAATAGGTTTAGTACATTTTCTCTAGTTATTTTACTTGGGGGTTCACTTTATTTTTTTCCTTGGCTGCACCAGAATGTACAGTGAGCTTGTGTCAACCAGCATTACTGAAGGGGGGCCATATGCTTCGAAGACTTCTTTTGTAAAACTCTTAAGGTTGGGATGGCTTTATGCACTAAAGACTCACAGTTCTTGATGCCTCTATTTGACAAACTGGACTAATCTTATATCGTAATGCTTTGCTATACAGATCTGTTAAGAGAGAAACTCTTAAGCTGATAGAAACCTTTTTGGACAAAGCTGAAGACCAACCACACATAGGGAAACAATTTGTGCCACCAATGATGGAGTCGGTACTTGGTGACTATGCGAGGAATGTGCCTGATGCTAGGGAATCAGAAGTTCTTTCACTCTTTGCAACAATTATTAACAAGTATGCCTCTTAATCGTTGATATGTGATGTAGTAATTAAGGATGTGTACCATCTGCGTCATTCTAGTTTTTTTTTCTTTTTAATCATCATCAATGATGACCTGTGCACAAGTTCAAAAATTATTTCTGCAAGATATGTTTTGGAACATTACTTCCCTTACAGCTGGTTCTTTGATTCTTTCAGGTACAAGGCAGCAATGTTAGAAGACGTGCCTCATATATTTGAAGCTGTTTTCCAGTGTACATTGGAGGTAACATATTTGATAGACTGCGTTCTTTGTTGTCTCTTCACTCTATGGACCATTTTCTTTGTTGTCTCTTCACACTCACACTACAGCTGTTAACATATGGTGTGGGAGGATCATTTCAAATGATTTTCTATGACATGATTCTTTCCTTGCTTCTTTTTTCCTTCAAAGTTTTCAAGTCTTGGAGGTCTGACTTATGATTTGTATACTTTATTGACACTTCTCATTCATTCTTCTGCAGATGATAACTAAGAACTTCGAAGATTATCCGGAACATCGCCTCAAGTTTTTCTCATTACTCCGTGCTATTGCTACACATTGTTTCCCTGCCTTAATAAAGTTATCAAGTCAGGTTGGTGAATTTTGCATATATTTTCTTTTGCGTGATCTAAGGAGCTTCTTTCTAAGTCCTGTCTCATTATTCTGTTATCTTTCTTACTGTCTTCTCATATTGAATCAGCAACTGAAGCTAGTGATGGATTCAATTATCTGGGCATTTAGACATACAGAGAGAAATATTGCTGAAACTGGGCTTAATCTTTTACTTGAGATGCTGAAAAACTTTCAGGTTTGGTGTTTGTTTTCCTTCTTTTAGCTTCTGTGGTCGTGCATGTATGCCTTCTCTAACATTTGCCTCTGATTGTGACAGCAATCTGAGTTTTGTAATCAATTCTTCCGGTCATACTTTATGCAAATTGAGCAAGAAATATTTGCTGTTTTGACCGACACCTTCCATAAACCTGGCTTCAAGCTGCATGTGTTGGTGCTGCAACAGCTCTTTTGCTTGGTAAAACCATCTCTATCTCTTATTGTATCTTATTGATGGGTTAAGTAATGGTTTGCTTGGGAATCGTACTTCTATGCACTTAAGAGTTTGTTGATTGCATATTTCAGGTTGAGAGTGGTTCTTTGACGGAACCTTTGTGGGATGCTGCAACTGTTCCTTACCCATATTCGAACAACGCTGCCTTTGTTCGTGAATACACCATTAAGCTCTTGAGCTCTTCATTCCCCAACATGACTGAAGCAGAGGTAATTAACAACTAAAACCGGACGTTTTACTTAGCAACGAAATAAACATTAAACACCAGTTGGTTTGATGTTTTTTTGGTTTACATCTAAAAACCATAATAGCCACATAAACACAGCGCTAATTCAATGCACACTTATCATATTGTTTCCTCTTCTGTCTGAAATCTGATATCAAATCTCAATATATATACAGGTTACACAATTTGTGAATGGACTTTACGAGTCTAGAAATGACCCATCTGGATTTAAGAATAATATTCGTGACTTCCTTGTACAGTCTAAGGAATTTTCCGCTCAGGTAATTTAACTTGTCTTTGGTAAAGCCATTCAAAATTAGTTTATTTATAAGAAGTCAAAACCAATAGCCTAAGTCAATCTGTTGAATATTAATAATTTTCAGGATAACAAAGATCTGTATGCAGAGGAAGCAGCTGCTCAGAGAGAGCGAGAGCGTCAAAGAATGCTTTCGATTCCTGGGCTTATTGCTCCTAATGAGATTCAAGACGAGATGGTGGACTCATAAGTTTAAAGAAGTCTGCAAGAAGAAGAAGAAGAAGCTTGATTTGTTCAGTGGACCGGATTGTTTTTAATCGTAGGGTTCGAAAACAGGAAAGAGTTGAGGAGAGATTAATTTCCCGACTGTATCTCTGTTGCTTTTTTTCTAAAGCCTTCCCAATTTGATTTTGAGAATTGGAAAAGAAAACAGAGATCTTTGGGGGGGGGGGGGGGGTGTGAATTAGTGTCTTGTTGGTTTTAATTTAATGTAGATTTTATTTATACATTAGGGCTCTTCGCTTAGCTCTATTATTGCCCTGTCTTTTGCTTTCCTTTAGACCTTTTGTCGGGTGCTTTTGTTTTTCCTAGTGAATTCGTGTTTTAGGTACAAGACATTTTTCAACTCTTTTTTTTTTAATTCAAATATAAATTAAATTTTGTGAGATTTTTTCTGTTATTATCTATCTTGCAAGATTAAGAAGAAATTTTGGCAAACAAAACTCTTATTTCAAAAATATCATTATCTGTGCAAACAAAACACCCAGCTCCCTTGGCAAATGTTGTTTATTCATCTATATATCCAATCTCAGTTTAATTTCACAACAGCGTCCAACAGTCCTTTGAAATTCTCAAAAGAGCTTCCTTTGGTAGAGACAGCTTCTTGTGCTAGTTCTTTAAGCTTCTTAGCATTACCCTTCATCTTCTTGCCATCATCTTGTATCAAAACTCGATCCAAACACTCCTCAACTCCCTCCTTCGTGAAGACTCCATTAATAATCGTCATTCCTATCTCCCACACAGCCTCCACGGATCTTGCATTGAGTGCATGATCCCCAAAAATCGGTCTACAAATCATCGGTACACCTGCAGCCACACTCTCCAACACTGAGTTCCACCCACCATGCGACACAAACACACCCATCGCTTCGTGGTTCAGCAGTTCCACTTGTGGTGCCCATAGAACCACCATCCCTTGCTCTCTTGTCCGATCCAAAAACCCTTTTGGTAAATGAACCATGTCCTTCTCCTTTAGCGACCAAATTATCGGAACTTCACTCGATTCCAATCCTTGTGCTATCGCCACAAGCTCACTAGGAGGCGGTGTCATGACTCTACCGAAGGCAATGTAGGCTACAGAAGCAGGGGATCGCTTCTTTATCCAAGCCAAGCAGCCGTGAGGATCTTGCACTTGTGTCTCTGTCTGCGAAAATAATAACGCGAGAGGACCGATGCTCAAGTAACGTTTGAATTTGGATCTGAGGTTATCAGTCAGTGTAGGATCCAACTCTTCAAAAGAATTCATATAAACCGCAGTGGCACGAGGTAAAGCAAGACTCATTTGGTGTAACATATTTGAGAAAACAGAGTTTAAATTCCCAGACACAACTCATTCTGGTATGTCTTTGACTCTGATCTTCTCCATTCCTGAAATAAACCCCAATGTCTCCTCCAGTTTCCCATCTACTTCTGTAAATTAGCAAGGACATAAACCATTTCCACAAATACATATATATATAATTCGTAAGTCTTAACTTTTCTTTCCTAATTTAGTAATTTTCCTTTAACGGTATGTTTGATGACAAAATTCATAAGCTCGAAATGGAAAGTGTTCAAAAACTGTATTTTACCTTTGACACCAATGGTTTCTCTGATGAGATCAGTGTAGAGATGAGCAGTGAGTGAGTTTTGTCCGGAGGTCCAGAACGCAACCCACGACGCATTCATCTCCGCCGCCAAATCCCCCGCGAACCAGATGAACGCATCCGTTAACATGCAGTTCACTTTCCTGCCAACCTCCTTCTCCGCCACCGCGATTTCTCTCCGGAAAATCTCCGGCGCCGCTTCGAGAAATAGCTCGACCGCCTCCTGTGGATTACCGGTGAGCACGGTTCCCTCCGGAACACCGTCAGGTATGTCATGGACTCGAATGTTAGAAGGACGATCGGAAGAGAATAATGAGGAGTTGGATTGAGCGGTGTTGAAGAATGAGAATACGGTGGAGGGGGCGGCGGAGGCTAGACGGCTCGTGACGGCGAGGATAGCCTGGCCGTGACTACCGAAGGGGAAAGTAAGAACTGCCACGTGGGAGTCGGTGGGTTTGGCCATGAAGGAGAGTGGAAAATGGGATGAGTACAGAGGCAAAGCTAATGTGAGTGAGACATTAAATAGGAATACGGAATGGTCGTAGATGAGCCACCGAGCAAAGTAAAGGATATTAAACCAAACTTAATAAGAGATGGCTTAAATACAACATTACAAATCTATATTTCTCTATTTGTTATTGTTATGGTAGGTAAAATTCGTGGTTCTTATTAATGGGAGAGACTTCTCATCATGGTCTGACTCTGACTGACTCTTCACGTTGGAAAAACCATTTATTAATCTTATTTTGCAATTTGAGCTTATAAGTCCATTTTCGGGACCCAATGTTGTATTAATACCTTCGTTTTATAGAAATTGATCCGAAAAGTCCATCAAATATGGCAAACAAGGGATTTGTTGCGGATTTCCTTATTAAAATTTAATAATGAGAACTGATTATAAACTTACATATGTGAACAAAAAATTGAATACTATTTTGTATTTTTACTTATAGTCTGCTTATGTTTTACTCTCTCTTTTTTTTTTTGAAAAAACTTATCATATATTACATAATACAAAATCATATTTTGATGAAATTAGTTGAAACTTTTAATCATTTTAAAATTAAATAAAACTTTTACTGATTCAAGGTTTATATCTATGTAATTCTTACATTAATTAATTTCATGTTAATAATTATATGTCAAATAATAGAGCTCTTTTTTGGTGATATATAACCAGAAAATAAAAAGGGATCCCGAAATAAAATTTAACTTGCTCTATAACAGATTTATTATGTTTCCGACAGTCATAGTTGTCACCCACTCCTCTTCCTTGATTCTCAAAAGCAGGGCTGGTCCAGCAGTTTTTAGTGCCTACAGAAAATTGATCCAAGTGTGGTCCTTCTATATTTAATTTTCTTTTAACTCATATATCCTTGCATTTTTATTTTTTTTTAAATAGAACCTTGCATATTACATTTTCAGTATATGTTTATATTATTTTAATTAAACTACTTTGCAAGTTTAGAAAATGAATTGAAATATTATTAAATATTTGTTAATATTCATAAACAAATATTAATACCCATTTAAAAAAACAAATTATTCTAAAATCTTTTGGTTATCAAGAAAAATATTATAGGGAAAATAAACAAACTATAAGACTATAAGAGAAACAAAAGTCAAAAGAAAAAAAATACAAGGAATGAGTCGATGAGCCCATATGTAGAGCCAGGCTAAATGAGGAAAAAATGAACCACGCGACCATTCCCTTAATAGTATATGGCCTAAAGAAGTAGCTTTACCAGTGTTAGTGAAGGTCCACATGGCGTGACGATGAACAACAAACAAGGATTCATCGCGGTTCACTTTGTTGTTCTAAGTTCTAACAACAATCCACTAGATTCACGGTTTGTTACAGATGTGTGGACTTGTATGGTTTGGTTTACTCTTATTAAATCGAAAGCTTATTTGATTGATATCGTTGGTTTAATTAAGCTTGGTTCAGAGCTTGATTCAGGTATAAAAGAATCAAGCGGTTGAGGTTTTGTAAGTTAATTGTCACATAGTACCAACATAGCTATTAACTCAACTCATCTGAAAATGTTCACAAGTGCTACATCAAACCATCCTTTTGATATTCCCAAAAAGAAGCTTTCCTCTCGAATACTAGACGACTTCTTCTTTAAATTTCTTAGCAATATTTATTCATATTCGTCAACTCTATATTTGTTACAACAAATATATATAATGTTCCTATTTTATTTTTCATAAACTCAATTTAAATTTAAAATTTAAATGTTCACAACTGCGTCCAATAATCCTTTGAAATTCTCAAACGAGCTTCCTTTCGAAGAGACAGCTTCATGTGCTTGTTCTTTAAGCTTCTTAGCATTACCTTTCATCTTCTTACCATCATCTTGAACCAAAGCTCGATCCAAACACTTCTCGAATCCATCTTTTGTAAAGACTCCATTGATAATCGTCATTCCAATCTCCCACACAACCTCCACTGCTCTCCCATTCAATCTCTGATCTCCAAAAAACGGTCTGCAAATCATCGGAACACCTCCTGACACACTCTCCAACACCGAGTTCCATCCACAATGTGTCACAAACACACCCGTTGCTTCGTGTTTCAGCAGTTCCACTTGTGGAGCCCATGGAACCACTATCCCTTGCTCTCTTGTCCGATTCAAAAACCCTTTAGGTAAATGAACCATGTCCTTCTCCTTAAGCGACCAAACAAAAGGCACTTTACTGGATTCCAATCCTTGTGCTATCGCCGCAAGCTCTCCAGGAGGCGGTGTCATGACCGTACCGAAGCTAATGTACGCTACAGAAGCAGGGGATCGCTTCTCCATCCAAGCCAAACAGCTATGAGGATCGTGCACTATTGTCTCTATTTGCCCTGGAGATGATATTAACGCCAGAGGACCAATGTGAAGGTAACGTTTGAACTTGGATCTGAGGTTATCAGTCAATGTAGGATCCAAATCTTCAAAGGAATTGATGAAAACCGCAGTGGCACGAGGCAAAACAAGACCCATTTGGTGCAACATCTTTGAGAAAACAGAATCTAATTTCCCAAACACAACTCCTTCTTGTGTGTCTTTGACTCTAATCTTTTCCATTCCTGAGATAAACCCTAATGTCTCCTCCATACGCTCATCTACTTCTGTGAATTAAAAAAATCATTACTACAAATACATATAATACTCAAATCACTAGTTTTATTTTCCTCTGTTTCCTCTTTTAGCTTATTTTAATATTTTATGTTTAGTTTGTATAATTATGAGATAAGGACAAAAAATTGTATGTAAACGTACGTTTGATATTGATGGTTTCTCTGATGAGATCTGTGTAGAGATGAGCAGTGAGTGAGTTTGGTCCGGCGGTCCAAAACGCAACCCACGTTGCTTTCATCTCCGACGCCAGATCCGCCGCGAACCAGTAGAACGCATCCGTTAACAAACATTTCACTTTCAAACCAACCTCTGTCTCAGCCGCCGCCATCTCTCTCCGAATATTCTCTGGCGCCGCGTTGACAAATAGCTCGATCGCCTCCTGTGGTTTCCCGGTGAACACGTATCCCTCCGGAACACCGTCGGGAATGTTGTAGACTCGAATGTTCGCCGTACGATCAGCATCTGAGGAGAATAACGAAGCGTTGGATGATGCGTTGTTGAAGAAGGAGAAGATGGTGGAGGGAGATGCGGAGGCGAGACGGCGAGTGACGGCGAGAAGAGGAGCCGCGTGAGTGCCGAAAGGGAAAGCGAGAACGGCGACGTGGAAGTCTTTGGTAGGCTGAGAGGGTTTCGACATGATGAGTGAATAAGTGAAGGAGGCAAAGGCTTAAAGACAATACATTAAATAAGAGTACGCTCAAGCGTGAAGACAGTGATTTGTGTGATGAAAACTTAAACCAAACCACCGAGCAAGTAGCCAAAACTTACAAAGCTCGTGTTGGTGGTTGGTACCACTCCTTCTAGAATAACTTTCTTTTTCAATTTTCTTTTTAACAAAAAAAATTAAAAGTCAGTTAACAAACATTTTTAGGATTGATAACTTATTGCAATTATTGGATTCATTGTTTAGCTGCAGAAAGATTTATTTCAATTTAACATATAAAGAAAATGGAAAATATGATATAAAACACTTCGTCACTTGATTTGATTTTGTTTTGCGATATTTTCATATTTTATTTAGTTGGTACGATCTTTAAGATATTTTTCTGCTCGTGTATGATTCTCGGCCATTGGCCAAGGGAACGAATAGTCCACACAAAAAATTCCATGTCGACTCGTTTGGTTTGGTGATATTAGTTTTTTTTTTTCAATTATTTTTTTCCTTGTGCTATGATTTATCCATGAAGGATTAATTTCTACTATTTTAGAAAAATACAATCTTTTAAAGTAATCTTATTATTTTCATCAATTTGGTAAATAATCTTTAAAAAAATATATAAGGTGAATAACCTTAGGTGAAATTACAATTTCTTTCAAATTATATGTTTCTTGTGGGTTTTAAACAACTTACTAAATTCATTTGCGATTTTTACTAAAGACTATGAAATTTTATATTGCGAGCGAGCCCATATATATGAAGAATTTTTTTTTTTTTTTTTTTTTTTTTTTTTTTGTAATATGGGCCGCAAAGCCAAGAAATATTAATTATATATTGAATAAAGTAAGAGTTTGTCGGAAGTAAAATAATTTTGAATAACGAAAAATCATGAAAGGAATATGAATATTCCGTTGAAGACTTGCTCCTGAAATCCTTTGGACCAAAACGCGCAATTAATCCCGAAATCTCTCTGAAACTTTCATCACCTTCCTCCAAATCGCCTTCTTTTCTCTTCGATTTCTTTTCTCTCTATAAGAAAAAAAAAAAAAAAAAAAAAAAACTCATTTGGGAGAGGTTTTTGGTATCGGAGCAATGGGTCAAGCTTTTCGTAAGCTATTTGATACTTTCTTCGGCAATCAAGAAATGAGGGTAATCTCTATCTCATCATCTTTTGAGTCACCTCGATCATTTCGTTGATGAGATCTCGTTATATTTTATCGTTGATTTGTTTCGTTTTTTTTAAGTCATAGCTTTTTTTATATCCCATCTCTGATCTTTGATGTTTTGGAATTTAGGGTCTGAAAAAGATTTATACTTTAATCTAATGAGATCTTGTAGATCCGTTATTACTTTCTTTTTTTTTGAGCTGTGGCATGATGAACAGAATTGAATAAAGGTTTTTTTTTTTTGTTGCATATTTTGGTTTTGAAAATTTGTGATGATGATGTAAGGTGGTTATGCTGGGGCTGGATGCTGCTGGCAAAACAACTATTCTCTACAAACTTCACATTGGAGAAGTTTTGTCTACTGTTCCTACAATTGGTAAGCTTTGTGCTTCTTTTTTTTCTTTTTTTTTTGTCCATTTCTTAAGAGCTTTGCAGAATTTTGTGTTTTTGTCATAGCTGTGATTATTCTTGTTCTTGGCAGCTAATTAGTAGGATTCATTCCTTGTTATGGAACTAGATTCGGATAGATTCTTTGATGAAAGCTGTTAGATTCTTTCTATTAAGACTTTACACAGTTGTTTTGCCTTAATGAATATCTGTAAGATGCGAGGTGGGATCAGAATTGTTGCGATGCCTTGTACTTCTGTAACCTTAAGTCATGTCTGTGAATTTCTCTTGTGTGTCATGCTGTTATGCTACTTGGTGTGTTATTGGTTCCTATGAGGCTGTGACAGTATACTTTTATTTGGTCATTTTCCCTTTGGTTGCTTGGATTATGTTTGCCAACAATTTGAATTTTGCTACGCAGGATTCAATGTTGAGAAAGTTCAGTACAAGAATGTGATGTTCACAGTTTGGGATGTTGGTGGCCAAGAGAAACTGAGACCTCTTTGGAGGCACTACTTCAATAATACTGATGGACTTGTACGTGTATAGTTATTTGGATTTGTGCTTATGTTATTTATCATATTTGGTTATGATGGTGCAGTATCATATGTTGCTTGGGCAACCTTGAGACTTCTTAGTCGATATTTATTGACAGTTGTATAAAGTTTACTCTTTAACATTCGGTTGCAGATATATGTGGTGGATTCCTTAGACAGAGAGAGGATTGGGAAAGCAAAGCAAGAGTTTCAGGTTTTTCCCTTAGAATTTGCAAAAGACTTTTATGTAAAATCTAGATAGTGCCTTAACCTGCTCTCTGATTTCCTCAGGAGATCATAAAAGATCCATTCATGCTAAACAGTATCATTCTGGTGTTTGCAAACAAACAAGACATGGTAATTCGAAATTTTCTTTTGGTTTTTGCTTGTTTCTTGTCTGTGCTTATTGTTACTCAGTTCACTTCTTTTAACTGCTGCTGGATATTAGAGAGGAGCCATGTCACCGAGAGAAGTATGTGAAGGGTTAGGCTTATTTGATCTCAAGAACAGAAAATGGCACATCCAAGGAACTTGTGCGCTTCGTGGAGATGGGCTTTATGAAGGCTTGGACTGGTTATCATCTACACTCAAGGATGTTAAAGCCGCTGGATTCACATCGGTTGTTGGCCCCTCGTTTTAACTCTTCCAGGTAATATAAAGACCTGAGAACCCACCAAGCTATAATGAGTACAATCACTCTCAGTTTTGTGACCTTGATATTGTAAAATGTCTTTTCTCCCTTGTAGGTGTACTTTTGATATCAATGGCTAATGTCTTATGCTTGGCTTTTAAAAAAGTAATCACGAAATCAAAATCTCTAAAGACTTTTTGTAAGAAAAGAATGATCTTCTCATGGTGGCAATGTTAAACTCAATTAGGCTACATTTGAATTTTGGATCATGCTGCCATGAGAGCTTCATTGTATATTATTTTTGGGTCATCTTTGTCCGATTGTAACTTTGGTAGATAATATATTCCGTTGAAACCATTTAATTTTTGATAACAAATTTAAGCTTTTTTTTATTCTTTCCCATAATATGTATATGGCTTTTTGGTGGTTTTGACTTTTGAGGGTATGCAGAAGACGGTTCGAAAAATTAGCTAACGCAAGCTAATATTCGACCCAAAATTCCTCATAGAAAACAAATTAACAATATGGGGCAAACTTATTCAACATGTAAGGAAACATCTACAAAAGAGTAAATTATGACACACGACATATTTCAAAAGATTTTGAGCTACTTCGTATAATTTTCTCATAACAGATTTGTATGAAGACAATGAAATATGTATAGTTGACAAGAGAAAAGTAATCAACATGAATCTATGCTCATTCCTCACAAAGATTACCACGTAATGATGCTGACATCGAGAAGTTAATATCGGGTCACGCGCCTAATTATTTTTTCACTTTACGTTTGTATATGTTTTTTTTGGGGAAGTTCACTCTCTTTTTTTGGCTGGTAAGGGATTGGGCATTTACTAATAAACCAAAAATCCACCAAAACACGAATCATTTTAAGACTAATATAAGTGCAAAATCAAGATCCAAAAAAGTCTATTCGAGATCAGTCTTCAAAGCTGAGATCATGTTCAAACTCTGACTCTGTAGGCACACGTTCAACGCAACCGTGAATCTCCCTCCTCTGCAGCCATTGAATCCGACGATGGCTGTGCAGCAGCTAGAGAACAAAGTTGATAACTCACAATGAATAAACAAAACATGCCCAAGAAATGATTTTAACAAAATAGAAGAAAGTAACAACAAAAACAGAAACTCAACTGTTTTCGCTTGGTGTCTCACTCTCACTTGAGTTCGTCATTGTCTCTGATGGTTCATCGATGGTTTCCATGTCAATAGTCATTGCGTCATCAACATCTGCTTCTTCTACCTCTGTCATTATCTCATCCTTGTCGCCGCCTCCCATTGCTTCAATTCCATTTGGTGCCCAATTTGCAGCAGCCGTCTTGGTGTCTACAGTTGTTGCGTTTGGATCCTCAGTGGTTTGTGTTTGTGGGTCTGTACTGATGGCTAGCATAGAAGTAACCAACAGATTCTGCAAAATAATCAAATTTTTCCAGAGAAGTACATAATCAACAATGAAATGTGTATATCAAGTAGAAATAAAACCACAAAGGTAAGAATCTACGATCAGTACCTTTTCTAATGCAAGAGCGAGTTTTGAGAGCTTTGGGTAGATGCTCCTGGCAGCCAAAAGGATCTGTTGAACACAAATGAATCAAAAAGCTTTGTGGTTATGATGTCAGCCAAATTTCAAAGCTTATAAACTCTAAAACAAATTGAGAGAGCAGTTTTCATGAGACACATCAATGGCATGCTTTGACAATTACAACTTTTCCAAGACTTACAAATGACTAATATATGTCCCCTGGACTAGAAAGACGAGTAGATAAACTTTGAATAACAGAGTGAAGGTATCGAGTCAGTCGATTCTTACCTCACAGAGTCTCTGTAGTGTAAATGGAGGGCCTTCATCAAAACTAAGAAGGGCTGCAAGTTAAGACATGAACAAAAGAAAACTAATTAGACATACTTCAAACGGCGAAATAATAAAAGGTCTCTGGGTAAAAAGAACATTCAAAGTTGTAAAAGCATTAATAAAACATAAAACAGCTTAAGCAACTGAATTGCAAATCTCCTGACACAATTCTCAGCATGTGCTTCCCACAATGTACAATGACAAGCCATTTCATAAAACTTCACACTGATTCTTTTTGTAGCAACTTTTAGAAGAGGAGGATGGGTGGAGTCATAGCTAGTCTATTAGAAAATAGATAGATGCAGATTGACGAGATAATAAACCCTTTGATTAAGCATCTACACCAAGCCTCTTCTCACAATTTCAAATTCTCATCTACATTGTTTTTTGCAATCAAAGTAACAAAGCTAACAATGAGTAGATATATACCTTCATCCAATCGACTAACCAGCTCAGAGTATGTTTCTCCTAAGGCTTCCTTTTGTTGTTCATCCGGCATTTTTGCCTCAGGGTATTCCGAGAGAACCTTTACAACACACCATATAGAAAAATTAGACATCGAAATAATCAGGATGGAAGTCGAATGATAATATTCTAAGCACACTGCTGGTATACCTGTACATACCTTCTTCAACCAACACGATAGTGTTCCCTTTAGTTTCTCCCAGTCCTGCCTGTAGTATTATTACAAGGTAAGAAAGTACTCAACTAGATGTAGCAATACAGAGATGAGACCCTAAAACCTAGAATTACTTAGAAAGAAAGATAACCATCAATTTCAATGAACTCAATATAACAATACAGAATCAGTAACGATATGATACGATGCCAGTTTGAGTGCATAATTAAACAATGTGTGCTCATAGCAATTCGAAAGTGGTATTACCAGAACTTCCCCGTAGATGCTACTGCTCCTAATGTGCTCTTTACTTCTTCCTCAGATATATCTGTTTTCTGCTCAGCAGCTCCACTGCAAAAGAAAGAACCATCTGTTTTAGCACAGAAATGGAGATACTATGAAATGACCTCATCTTGCAGCCAACAAGCATATGGAAACCCAAATATAAACCTGAGAATTCTTGCATTATCCTTAGCATACAAGGTCATAAAATCATGCAATCAGAGCTAAACTCGTAAGTAAAAGTTCTGCAAACCAGAGGAAACCTAGATCGGAAACAACATCTAAAACATAACGGTGACTCAAGAACACTATACTAGACCTCAAGAACACTATATGAACTAGAATTAGCTTATAGAGATTGAACTTCAAGCGCAGAAGCGACGCAAGAGTGATGGAATCAAAGAATTCAAGTAACGACTAAAGAAAGAAATCAAACATATACGGATGCTCGAGGACTTCGGGAAGGACGGCGTGATCCTGGTGTTGAACGCCGTCATTGGAAGGTACGACGGAGGAAATCTCGGGAGGAGTTTCATGTTCCGATGATGATGGCTTCTCCATTTTGGCTTCAGAGCAAATCACTGAATTTTCTAGAATAACCCCTAAAATCCTGAATCCGCAATTCGCCAAATAGAATTCGATAAAGAGGAATTTTCAATTTTGCTCTGACCCGACCCGAATCTATTTCTATTTGACCCGACCGGTGTTCTTTGTAAAATGCTCTCATTTTATATGCGAAAAACGTGAAGACGAAAGGTAATTAAAAGAAAAAATTTGGAAAAATACCCTAATTATGTTTCTCAATTTGAAAAATATCTTCATCTTTTTTTATATAATAAAAACAATGTTGTTTGACTAGAATACCCTTAAAACAATGATTAATAATTTTTAAAATAAATCAGATTTAAAAAAAAAATATTTTTTTGTTTTGTAGATAAAAGAAATATTTTATTTTTATGCAGAAAAAATCTATAGACATACTTTATTTGAAAAAATCAATAGGAAAATCTCTAAAATATCTCTGGAAAATCTAAATAATTACAATTATTATTATAACTTTTAAAAATTTTCCCAAAATGTTTATAAAATTTTGAATCTTTCTAGACAAAATTATTATAATCTATAATTTTCCTAAAATTATAATAAAAATTCTAATTAAAAGAAAGATGAGTGCTTATTGAGTTTATAAACCATATTCATTTTTAAAGCTCATTTTTCATATTTGAGAGATTTTTTGGGTGAAGATAATATATTTCAGAGATTTTTTCTTTTCTTTTTTTCCTTTTTCATCGTATTTTTCATAGATGCTTTAAAGATTTTTTAAAATATATTTTTCAAATAAAATCAGTCTCTAAATTTTTTGTGCACACAAATAAAATATTTCTTTAATTTACGAAAAATAATTGATTATTTTTTTATAACTGATTTATTCTAAAAATTATTAATCAGTGTTTAAGGGTATATTAGTCAAACAACTTCAGTTTTTTTAAATAAAAATTTGAAAAGGTATTTTTCAAATTTAAAAACATAAATAGGGTATTTTTCAAAAAAACCCTAATTAAAAATTAACATTTAGTCTTAATGCCAGGACTAAAGTATAAGAGAGTTTTTTTCCCATCTCATCATGTAATTTTTTTTTTCTTTGGGCTGGTCAAAAGAATTGTAAGCACAAGGATAATCTTTTTTAGAAAACTTTAATCAAATTTTCTTCCTTTTAAATTCTCACGCAGTTGGTTGATTAGAAAACAAAAATCTCACTCAATCTAAACCTGAAAAACAAGAAGTTTGAACTTCGTTTTATAAAGTTTTAAAACCAACGCACCGGTACAGTCAAACTAAAAAACACTCACGCGCTGACCAAGAAAAAAAAAAACTTATAATTCTCTAAATTTAATAAATTTTACATTTTTGTAAAAGACAATCTTTTAAATTTTCTGAAAAGACCTCTGTCTTTTTTTCTTTCTTTTTTATCATCAAAACTAAGTAGTAAAATATATAACTTCGTGCACTCGCAGTAGGAAATATAACAAATATTAAAATTCAAACTAGGAAAAAACGACTTAAGAGTTAAGACTAGGAAGTAGGAAATAACGACAGAGCATAGATCAAAAACCATTACCTTCTAAAATTATTATAAGTTTGTATTTCATTTTGATGCTTCTATATACACTCAAATATCCTCCAAGGATCACATTCATTCCAATTAATGAAGTAGCAATTGTTACAAAAAAAAACTAGGGGTTTTAAAGACATCTAGAAAAGACCTCTGCCTTTTCTTTATTGATTGAGACATCATGCCTCAGTCAGACCTTTCTTTTGTCTTTTGTGACATAGGTTTATAACGATCTGATTTGTAGGGTTTGATTATATCTATTGTCTCTCTCTCTCTATATATATATATATACATAGGTAGAGTATGATTATATCTATTCTCTCTCTCTACATATATATATATATATGTATACTTTTGCTTATTTAGAATAAATTTTACGTTGTTTTTAAAGTTAAATCTTTCAAATCAGTCATCAAGTTGTGAAATTATTACAATCATTATTTTGTTTGATTGTAATGTGAGAAAGAAAACTAGGCTTGAAAATCTACTATTAGTTCAAAGTTCAAACTGAACTAATCTAAAAACAAATATTGTTTCTATGGTATTAGGTCTCCAACATAAGAGTGTTTTATTCTTATAGTATATAAATTGGACAATCAGCCACGCTACTTTGGTAACAGCGACATTTTAAAATACAATCTAGATTTATTGAGTATTTCAAAGTTGGAGGGTTTTTTTAAGTTTAAGTAGTTTGTTCAGTTACTTGTTTGTTTTTTAAATTAAAATCCGTGTTTTGTCTACTGGACCTAAGTTGTCAAAAGGTGTAATCATTTACTTTCAGAATGAATGAAACAATCTGTTTAGGGAAAACTAAGCCTAACATCCAAAATGAATAAATTATGTAAGTTTAACGAGTCAAGCTAATAGAAACAAGTTAATTACTATATACGTACGTATACCGTATAAATCATATTTAACTCTCAGTATCATGGGAATAACATCGATCGTCAAGCAAATAAAAAAACCTTCAACCATCAATTGGTAATAATTTCGTTGGATTCATTTTTAAAAGATATGTTTTCTAGTCTCGTGCTTAAACGGTAATAAATACTTTTAAATAAGCCAAATGGAAGCAACACAGGCCAGTTTTTCTAATCAAACGAGCTTATATATATAAAGGAGAAAAGGTTTTCAAGGATCGATGCTCGTTGTTTGTATTAATATTTTAAATAAACATTAAAGATTTTATAGGTAATTTGGCTTCTGTTATGAATTTTTAAAGAAAGCATAAACCATATATATGTTTCATTGGTATTATTGTTATTATCTGTTATTTTTTTTTTTGGTAAACTTTTGGTTTTCTTGTTATTATCTGTTGTTTCGGCTATCCATCAAAAAGAAGGGAAGAAAGCTAAATGAAGGGTCTATAAGTCATCATGCAACAATGGCTGGCGTCATATACATACGTATCCAATAGTTTAATTAAGTTGACAATACCGTGAAATAGGTTTTTTGGGCAACTCGAGGACGAAGCGAGGCCGACTGAATATATATATATATAAAAAAAAAAAAACTAAGATCAGCTGTGTGGCTGTGTTTATAACTTTATATTGGGACATACAGACGAGTTTTTATATCAAAAAAGAGATTATCCCATTCTAGGCAAATTAGCAAGTCAATTACTGTAATATGCGCATTGCATATGTCATTGGAAGTCTTACGCAAATTATCTAAAATATTTGACCATAAGGCATCAAAGATCCCCAGAGAATGGAGGAGAATACTTCCGTCTCTCACAAACGTCCTCTCGAGTATTAATAACGACTTCAAATTCTCTCATGTCTTCTCTAATTCACTTCTCCATTTCTTCCTACTTTCTCCATTTAATTAACGTTCGGAAATCCATTTCCTCCTTCTCTATCTTTACATTCGGATCCCTCACGTGAATACTCGAAAACAATTAATTTCACGTTCAATATATAAACCGCAAACCAAGCAAAATACAATATTTGTATAAATTAATGGTTATCATTTTCTCCATTTGACTTACGTTTTCAGCATAAAAAGTGTTCATCTTAATTTATATTGGATCAGCCTAAAATTACACACGCTAAATTTGGTAATTATGACATTTGAATATACACGGTGTTCAATCTGTATCTACTTTTTGGGTTTTGTGTTTTATTTATTTATCAAATCAAAAAAAAAAGAATTGCATTCATTGATTTGTTCAGTTACTTACTTGTTTGTTCTTGAACATACAGTATGTGTTTTTCTTTCTTTCTTTTTTTCGTCATCCGTGTTTTTTTTTTCTTTATTGGAGCTATGTTTTTATTTTATTTTGGTAAGGAAGGGTTTTTGGACCTAGGTAGGTTATCAAAAGGTATAATCATTTGTTTTAGGTTTTTTTTTATTTTTCTTTTGAAATATTGAAATTTCGAATTACAATTTTCAAACGGTATCGGACAAAAACCTTTTTTAAAAAATGTAATGTAAACAAATGATTATAACAAAAACAAAATTAATTTACAAAGACCTCTATATGAATATCACTTAAATTCTCTCAACCAATCACTTAATGCCACGTTACAATAAAATCAAACCACGATGTGCCACGTCAGCGTAAGTGAAAGTGACGAGCCGTAGGAGAAGTCGAAGGCTAAAGGCATGCCGTCGCTGCCGAGAGCAAATGACCGTGTAAGGTTTCGAGAATGCACAGAGTAAGTTACTATCATAATTCTAAGAAACTGTTAACAATAAGTAGTAATTTGGCCTTGTTATCAAATTTTTAAAAATAAAACATACGTCATGTTCTCGCCCATCTAGCCATTTGTTTAGTATTAAAGTAATGCCAGCCAGGCCATAAATCATATTTTTGTTTAAAAAGTTAAATTTTAAAAAGTTTCTGCACACATTGAAAAACGTAAACATGGGTTGAGCATTTCTATCATGCTGTGAGTCCGTACACCCAGTTTGTCCCCTTTTACACACTATATCCCTCCTCATGCAATAATATTGACGTTTTACGTCCTTGTCATAGTGTCTTTTTTTTTGTTTGCTTTTTTTTTTTAATTTTTTTTTCTGTTTAATTTACATTCTTATCATAGTTGACCATATTCGTTATTACTAATGAATATTTCTCATGTAGTAGATATAATCAATTTGGACTGATTTTTCTTTCCTTTTCATATTTATGATATACCAAATTATAAATTCAGATGAACAATTGTTGTAATTTTTATACTCATATTTACAGTTTTCTCACACTTTATTTGTCTCTATATATACAAGAAATGCAACTATATTCAGTTTTTGTGTACCATATTACAGTATTTAAATAACTTTTTGTTCAATCTATTTGAGTATTGTAGATCATTTGCCCACATAAAACCCTAATTTGACCCCTCACCCCCCCCCCCAAAACGTAATTTTCACAAACCCTACAAGTTTCTGTCCAAAGAAACCAAGATTCTCAACAATATTTTTATTTTTAATTTTGTTTTCATTCTTTTTTTTTCTTTTTCTTCCAGTAAATTAATATAGAATATATTTTCTACTCAAGCATAATTTAACCGGACATAAAAAAAAAGGAAAAAAAAAAAAAAAAAACTAAGAAAATGTTGGATTCATTAAATGATCTGCTCCCTCCACAGTCCACACTCTAGCGTCCCAAACCATTTCTCTCTAGGCAAGATCTCCGTACATGGTCTCTCTCCCTAGGTCACTCTCTCACTTTATCTCTTTCTCTTGTTTTCTCCAAGGAAAAACAAAACAAAACGCTCTCTAGCTTGTTCAGGTTAACGTTTGTAGATCTGTAATATCCCATGTTTATGAAAGCTTAAGTTTTTATCTAAATCAGTTTGTCAACACTGAAAATAAAATAAAATAAACTGTTCATGTGTGTTGATTTGAAACTTTTTTTTTTTTTTTTTTTTTGTGTGGTGATTTTGTTATTAAAATGGCGACATTAGTTTCTTATGTTCTTCGATCTGTACTTTCAGATGGAAAGAAATGAGGATTTCTTTGAATGTAGTCAATATAATAATCGACTGCTATTTATAATGCTTCGTTGACATCTATCTATGGTAAAGAACAAAATCTTAGGTTTTCTTATAACCATATCTTATTAGTCGTTTTTTTTTTTTTTTGGTTGCTTCATTGAACAGTATAAAAATAACCTGCTTTATGTTAATATATGCGTGTAGTAGTGCAATGACTGATGACTAATTTGACGTAATCAGCTTTTATGAATCGAAACAGTTTCTTTCCTTTATTTAATCCGTAATATACTTCATTACTTTCTCTTGCTAAACTTACTTTGCTGATGTGACTTTCTTTTCAGACATGAATTGAAGATAAGGACATTAAACTTCAAGAATTAAATCTCTCCACAAATTACAACTAGTGCCAAGAAAGGTATTTCAAAACTCTGACTTGTTATATGTTTGCAGAATAGAAGAACATTTGCATGCTTGATTGACTATAAGTGATGTCTTTGGTATGCATACCTTTTAGCAAACACATTAAGATATTTTTAGAATGAAACAGTAAGAATCATAAACCAATGGTTAAGAAGACAGAACTATGGTGGGTAGTTAGTGTAATTCTGTGATCATTATATATTCATATATATATAAAGAGCAAACCTGTGAAATGTTAAATGGATTTATATAGAAGAGGATTCCTAAAACAGAAGATCTATCCTATTAATTCATGAAAATGTAATGCTTATAAATAAAAAGAACCGAAGAGCATTCAGAACAAGTTTATAGAATAAATATATAGCTTTTCTAATATGTTTTCCAATAAGTCTGAACTATTTTGGAGATTCTCTTGTGAATACTATGGAGTTATTCCTGGGAGAGAAAAACACAACTCAACTTATAACTTAATTCGTTTGATATTTTGTGTCACAAGAAGAATGGAAAAGAACAATGATGATGGGGGTGGTGGTGTAGACGCCGGAGGAAGTGGTGGTATCGGTGCCGGAGGTGGAAAAGGCAAGGGAAAGAGTATTCCTAATGCACTCAAAGCCGAAGCCGAAGCTCGTAGGAAAGCGCAACAAGATCTTCCACAACAAGATGTTCAACCTCTTCCATTACGGGTACAAATTATCATTTTACTTTATCGTTGTTGTTTGTTTGTTTTTTCAGCTTTAACATTTAGCTTTGCTACAATTTTTGTTAGGATTTTGGTGACGGCAGCACACTCATAAAGGATTGGAGTCACTCACACAATGCTTTACTTGGTAAAATTATCCAACAGTTGGAAGGTATGATCAATATTCAAATCTCTAAACTTTTGACTTTTGAGCACACGTTAGATTTGCCAATTTCAAGTTTCAGTTTGGAGATATATAGTTTTGGTGCTTTGTTTCTGAATTTGGAATTAAAAATAATAAGTTCGTGGACTTGAGTTTATCTTATTTGGTTAGATGGAGACGATTCAATTAGACACACTTATTGTATTATATACTGATAATGATAATGAAAAATATGTGCATATTGTAGATATATGTTGGGCTCTAGTTTTTGGGACAATACTACAGTTTGTCTATATACAACATGAGTCGTCCTATTGCTGAACGAGAGTTTTTGGACGTATATGGTTTCGCTGAAAAGGTGAAAATGACATCAGAAGAAATCAATGCTCGAAGGAAGTTAGATCCAAGAGACATGGCCGTAGGTTCTTTAAAAAAAGCAATGGACCACATATTTGACACTGGAATAGAAAAACTTGGTGGAAGGAAGAAGAAGGTAAATATTGATTGGTATACTTAATTTATATATACTTGTCTTTTATGATTCCAAACCTAAAATATGCATGTTTATAGTTTGTATATTAAGTTTTACGATTTTGTAGGAAGGAGCACATAATAAAGTCTTTACCGTCAAGGGTCGGTTTTTTGAAGTTGAAGAGGCAACTCCCCAGCAAATCGCTGAAAAGGTGGAGCAAGGTCTTGTTGGACTAATCGTTGATGATAATGTTGGGCTTCATGCACTTAAGGAGGTAAGTAAATGAACTAATTTAGATACTAAATGTACAATATTATAAACTTAGCAATAAACTTATAGTGTCAAGCGGTTTCAGGGAATTTACATGGTACCGAAACCAAAAGTTGGAAGATCCAAACATGCACTTACCGTTATTGCTTATGGAACGTTGAGAAACGGCGAACCATTTTTTGAAGTGCAAAACACATGGGGAACCACATGGGGAGTTGGTGGCCGAGGGAGAATTGTGATTGCAAGCACTTGTCATATGGTCTACTTAGATGAATTGGTTGATGAAAAGAAGAAGAAGAAAAAGGCTGCATAAAAGTGTTTAGTACTAAGATAGTAATGGCTATGAGACCAAGCAAGTCTATAATCCTTTATTTCTAATTTTGTCCCCTTTTCTTAAATCCAATCTAGTGTCTTTTGAAGCATGATTGCGGTGTTGCTCATGTTGATTGGAAAACTCCTGACCATTGAATTAAAATTCAAAGGCCGTTTAATTTTCATCAAAGTTGGGCGTGGGTTTTTCTTTTTATTTTACTTTTAAAAGAATATATTCATACCTACATAAACTTAGATGATATGCCAATTCCATGTAAACTTAGAAACTACGTGGATTTCTATTTTTAGATAACATTAATTTTTTTTAAATGACATCAAAATTAATTATTCATTTGACTTGTAAGGTTATATATGGTAATTTTATTACAATTTTTTAAAAAATTAGCCATTGACCAAAATAACAGCCTCATGAGTTATGTAAGATTTGTTTAGATCTTCAACTACGGGCGTCTGTTTGCAGTCAAGACACAACATGCTTCCCTTTTGCAGCATTCATAAAACATATATGAAGCCCAAGGAAATCGTAACTATATGCAAAAAGCGAGATCCACCATAACTATCGATCTGAGCACACATTGAATGTAAAATCTCCACTCCATGGAAAACCGAAGAAGTTACAAATTGCTTGTGTTTGATAGAATTTAACTTAAGATTCGGAATGAATTGCATATAAAGCTGTTTTTCTTCAAGATGAATGGAGACGGCCACAAAAGAGGAGGTTTACAAGACCTCCGATCACACATTCAACGATTCAAGGTTTAAAAGGGATAGATCAAAGAAGATCGGAAGTTTGATGAGAGTTTGAAGTTGAGAGGTAAAATCATTATTCATTCCCTATCGGAAGATTAATCAATCCTTTACGAAAAGAATATAACGTCAGCTTACGTTTTGAACCCTTAAAACAATACAACTCCAGCTTCAGTTTTTCTGTTTCGTGTTAAGCTTCGCTATGCCTATGGGAGAGTGCTTTCATCTGTATTAACTATTTTAAGTATAGGATGAGTTGTAAACATGTACGTTTATCATGACCACAACATCTGATAGTAAATATCTCGAGTGAACCTTGAAATATCCAAATATATTGTAAAAAAAAAAAAAACATAGTTCGTTCACCATTAAACTCCATAATTAGAAAGTAGACCATATGTTTAAAAGCTTACAGCTTACATTGAAATAAAGCTAATGACATAGCTTACATTGAAATAAAGCTAATGACACATAGTTTTGCTTAGAACTGGAAAGCTTAATTTGAATGCATGTCTGTCTTCTGCTAGCACTCAGCATCAACATCAGCATCAACATAGCCAATCTGCAATTTAGATTGAAAGGATTATAAATACAGAAACTACAAGACAATATACACATAAGCAAAGCCACCAACATAATTAACTGAGCAAACATAAATATACCTATGCAAGGGGTTTAGGGGCTGGTCTGCAGAGAATGGGAAGGGGAGGCTGAGATTCTCCTGCAAAATCCATGGCCTTGGCTTGATACTCAACGAGAGGCCCATCCGGATACTCCTTTGCCATAAATGTTATATACAGCTTCCATTTACCTCCTCCACTCATATTGGCTCTCACAACACTCACAAATTCCACAGTCGTCTTCTAAATAAATAAATAAACAAGCAAAACAAAAATGTTCATAAGAGTTTTGTTATTAGAGTTAAATTATTAAAAAGAAGTAGAATTGATATGTCCTGACCTTCTCCTGGTTGAGTTTATTAACGCACATGATAGCAAGATCAGCCAAGTACTGCCTATTAGTCTTGTTTCTGCCAGATGGTTCTTCCAGATCGTGAATAGCGTGGATGTGCCTGGAATGATCTGGTAAAAACCCCTAAATAAACCATAACAAAAAAAAAATTAAAAATTTGATCTTGAAAAAAAAATAAAAATAAAAATTCCATTACTTTATTCTCGAAAGCCTGGATCCTGTCTTTGCGGTATTCAATGTACTCATTCTCGTCGCTGAACCGGGCGCGAACCTCGGGATCGGATTCGTTTCCACGTTCATCAAAGCTGTCCACATCCCACTGCGGTTCCGGTTCTGGTACGTATGTAAACGCCAAGCATCCATTGAATACCCTCACGCGTCCATCTGGTAACTTGACTTCGCCTATCACTAAGGGTTCATCTTCATCTTCATCTTCATCTTCGCCCTCGCCTTCGCTATCGCTTTCGCTTTCGCTTTCTTCCACGTCGGCCTTGCGCTTTTTCATCAGCGAAGAGTCTACCTTCTCCTCATCCACCGCCATTGAATCCGTCGCTGAAGCTCGTTTCGCCATTACGTCGCTGCTTTGCGTGCTCGTCATCGTCGTTGGAGAAATAAACAAACCCTAGAAACGCAATCTGATCTCGGCCTAGAATTCCCCAGTCAGAGATGAAACGGAGCGACTCCTAAATTAATGGATGCATTTACACATATGCCATTATATGGGCCAAACCCAATAAAGGCCCAAAGTGATCAATTATTTTAAACCCGTTTGCTTACAGACTACGGAGCATATAAAAGAGAAACCACTGGGCTTCAAGACCAATTTCGATCTGGTTTAGGACTTGGGATAGATTTGATAAACATGATAAATATTCCCGAGCCATAAAACGTGTTCCATTTAGCCCAGTCACTCTCACCACAATTACCAATTCGAAAACGAAATCCATATCCATCTTCTTGGAAAAAGTAGAAAATTTCTTGTATTTCTTGACACACACGTTAGCAAGCTCTGCCATGAAGTGTTGTCCCGATCTATGAGTGTGAATCGGAAGGCTAAGCTTATATATATTTCATTAATGATTTATATTAGGTTCAGAAAGTCGGATTGAATACGAGGAAATGAAGAAAGAAAAAACTGCATTACGTACAGTAAAGAAAATGAGTGTGATACTACTTTTGGGAAAGAAAGAGACACAGAGTGAAACTAGAGAAATAGTCATAGTCAAATAAAAGGTTAAAATGATAGTGGCTACAGCTCTAAGAAACGTAAATGCATTTAGTACATTTATGTTTGAGTTTTGAGGTTTTCTCCTTTCTTTTGATACACGAAAAAGGTATATTTTCTCATGTTTTTGTTTCGTTTGTTAAAGTGTCGTAAATCAGATTTCTGTATTTCTTTCCATCGTCATTTGCACATTAATAACTTGTTCATCAAGAAATATGACCTCACATACATCATCAAACTTGTAAAAACTATTTCTAAATTATTTGAATATTTACACTTAGCTAGTTTTTTCTGATTATAATTGAATCTTAAATCATTATAGCTATTGTAATCAAAGTTCTATTTATTTTTATTTTTTTAATTCATCATCTTTTTTCCCAAACGGACATTGTTTAGAGATTACAAGATGGAAATATAATGAAGTGAGATAGTTGAACAAGACAAAGTTCTATTTGTTTGTTTTTCTGCTTATATAGTAAAGATACGGTTGATTAGTTTCAATGTTTATTAATTCAACAGAAATGGAAGAGTACAATGACGTACGGTGGTATTGGAACCGGATGAGGAATTGGCAAAGGCAAAAATATACCAAACCAACGTAAGGTGGATGTTGAAACTCGACGTGAACAACCGAAGACAACAAAAGAAGATGGCGAAAGAGAAGTAGAACCGGCCGAAGAATTTCCAATTCCAGAAGTAATATTGTTTCTAATTTTAGTTTTCAATCTTTTTTCAAGGGAATGTTATAATTATTATTTTGATTATGTGTCAAAGACGCAAAATTATCTATTTTGTATAGGACTATGGGGATGGTAGTCGTATCGATTTCAGTTGAACTCGTAAGAAAACTATTGACTACATATTCAACACAGGAATTGAAAGAGACTACGTAACACACGTCTCCAGCTTACATATACATTTTTATATGTTACATGCATGTTTATCTCTCTGTGCATACAATATATAAAAGAACAATTGATACTTGGAAACCATTTGATGTAGTGACAATATTTATTTTGTTTCTAAGCTTTTACCTTTTGGTCTATCAAGTTATGATCGAAACAGTCGTTGAACTCATAATCATTTTATTATCACCATTCTAACCCCAAATGTCTCATCAATTGTATGTTCACCATCATTAATTAAATTGAATAATCATATTAAATATAGGCCTATGTTAAATAAAGCTCTTGGTTACGGTTAAGGTTCGATTTGTTTTTTTTGGAGAAAAAAATTTAGAAAATGCTTCCAAAATGTGGTTGATCTATGATGATCTGACTAGCTGAAACATAGTTTCTGAAGCACAATCTGATTCTACATCCATTGCTACAGAGAGCTCACTAGACTGATAGAAACATTTAGCTGATCTCTTTTATAACCATCTTTCCCCTGAGAGCCTCATGAGATGTAATGAAATTAACACACAATACACAACACAGTTACTTATAATAAAGAAAACGATTTTTCCAAAGTTTGAGTTTTTTTTATTCAAACCAAAAGTACCATAACAAAAAAAAAAAAAAGCACACATTTTTTTTTTATCTGGTTTGAGACAATAACAAAACAACAAAGCACACTTTTGAATAACACTGCCTACTCTGCAGTCTGATTATTAGCAGGCAATGTCTGCAGCGCGGTTCTGTTACTGCTCTTTATAGAAAGTTCCTTGACCATCTTCACCAGTTGCCTCATGCTCACATCTTTCAAGTTCTCTTCGTCGATCGTCACCTTCTTCTTCTTCTTACCTTCCTCGCCTTTGCTCTCTCCATTCTCATTATTATTAACATTCATCATCATCTCCATGTTGTTCTCCTTGTTCTCATTGACCAGCTTCAGAGCCGAGTTCTTTAGTGGAGTTGTTGTTGGTTTGCTTGGTCTTGGAAATTGAACCGAGATTGATTCAGCTGCAAATGGAGACAATGGAGTTGTTTTGACTTCAGCATCTTCAAGAAGAGGAGGAGAAGTTGGAGCAGCAGCACAAGCTTCTGTTGGTTTGCTTGCTCTTGAGATTGATTCTGCTGCAAATGGAGACAATGGAGTTGTTTTGACTTCAGCCTCTTCAAGAAGAGGAGGAGAAGTTGGAGCAGCAGCAGAAGCTTCTGTTGGTTTGCTTGCTCTTGAGATTGATTCTGCTGCAAATGGAGACAAATGAGATGTTTTGACTTCAGCCTCTTCAAGAAGAGGAGGAGAAGTTGGAGCAGCAGCAGCAGAACCTTCCGACTCAGAAAGGGTCATCTCTTCATCGGCAAAATCAGATCCGAATACAGCTTGGCTCGAATCAGCTTCAGAGAAAGTGCCGTCTGAGTCAACACCAGAATCATCTTCTCCCGGTTCAGTTTCCGAATCACCAGCATCAGAGTCATTTTCCTGATAGATAGCCACCTCTATTTCTTCTTGTTTGTCAACTTGGACTAAGCTGTTATCAGATTCTGCAAAAGAAAGCCGCGTCTTTTAGAAGTGCAAACAAGAAATATATAAGATAAAACAAAACATTGATGGTGTATGAATGTTTGCGTTACCTTTTTCATCACATGCAACTTCATTCATCTTCTCCTCCGTGGTCTCAGTGTTTGCATCAGAAACAGCAATATCGCCAAGATCGACATATATCTCAAGATCTCCAGCTACCTGGTCATTGTCATTCTTCAAGTTCTCCCATACTTGTTCCATGGAAGCATTTAAATCTCTACCTGGTATAACTTCAGCCTCTGACCCTGCATAATAACAACTCATTATAAACCAACCAATATATTTGATTAAAAGCACATGCATCGAACGAGAGAAAAGGCATTGTATCTAACCAACTGGATTCTTCTCCTGTGCAGATACTTTTTGTTCTGTTTCTTCAATCTGCGCTGGTTTTTCCAAGGTATCTTTAGTCTTCAAACTCAGATCAGCCATACATTTTTCTAACAGCCTTGTTGATCTCCTAGTGCTGTACACCGACTGGACCAACTCATCCTTCTTACTCTCCTGAACTTTGCTGCTACAAGAAGTTGTTGCAGAAGCTTTCCTTGTGGTTCGTGCTGCAGGAGTTTTGGGGACATTGTTAGCCTTCGATTCTGGAACAAAATTCTTGTTAATGTTTTCCTGGTCAAGATCTCCAGCAAGAGACTTGCTCGTTGTACGACAAGCACGAGTCACCAACTGTGAAGATGACTGAGGTTCAGCTTTAACTGTGGTCTTCCTTCGAGTTGTTCTAGCTGCAGTGTTTGACGGCAGTTTCGCTACACTAGATGGAGACTGAGGTGCATTGGAGTTGGATTGGTTCATGTATTCATCAAGACCTTCAACCTATTAGTTCCACCGAAAAAAAAAGAATCACAGAAACAAAGCATTAGTGTTGCATCCTTGCGAAATTATATAACAAGAACAAGTAATTCAAAATGTAAGCGTCAAATACGAAATCTCATGAGATAAACGAAACTGCAAGCAATGACCACGATGACTTCAGATCAAACACATACAACAGCTCAAGAGCAAAAACCACAAATGCTACTTGATCAAATTCACCATTCTTAGAATCAAAATAAGCATCAACAGAGGAGCGATCGACTAGAACAAGAAACATTGAGATCCAGAAACATGGAGACAAAATCTAAGAGGCAAAACGATTTCTATCTCTAGCTTGATTTGACAGATCTCCGACACTATTGAACTATAACATCTTAAGACTTGGATAAATCAATCATGAACAATCTCAATCAAGTCAGATTAAAAGGTTTGAGGTAAACAATGAAACCAACCAGCTATCAATTAGAACAATAAATTCGAGATCGATAATTTTCAAGTGAGAATCTATGAAACGAATCGTTCGATTTCACAGATCTACGTCGCTAGTGCACCAATCCAATTACGAACGATCTCAATCCGAATAATATATATATATATATATGAATCCATAAACAACTACAGATTGAGGATCTATTCAGGAGAAAATATGAGCGACAACAAAATTGATCAGATTCGAAATGAAATGGAACGAATTAGAGGAAGAAAAACTTACAATCTCAAGAGCTTTGAGAGCATCGGCCATGGCAACGTTAGTCATATTGGCTGGGATTTTGTTCTTCTTGCAGAGAAATTGAAGATCTCTTCTCAAAAGGCTGCTGAAATCCATATCCGCGAAATAGAGAGTGAGGGAAAATTTGCTTTTGGTTTTATGGTTGCGGGAGAGAAATTGATTGACAGAGAAAACAAGATGTTTTTTGCTATGACTCGAAAGGTGTGAGGAAATGGTGTATTTATACCTCGTTCCCGGGATAAGCCATAGCCATTGAATGAAGTGTGACCGTTGGAGCGGAGGTTTGAATTTTGAATTTTCGGGAAACTAATATTTTAATTAAGTTATTTGTTTTTTTCTTACACTCTCCGCCTTGTTCTCTGTATTTTTTTATCTTCCAGAAGTAGGAGGAAATATTCCCATAAAGGACACTGGGATAAGAAAATTACAGTATTTTAAAGAGCATTTTTAGGGAACAAATTACTATTTAAATCAGAATTGCAAAATAATAATTTCGCTCAAAGTTTTTTTTTTTTGTCACAAAAATATATATACAGTCATGGGCCATATTTGAGTAAGAAAATGAAAGTATATTCATGGGCCATAGATGATTAAAAAATCCATGGGCCGTAAAACTGTAAAGCCCATATAGTAGAAGGATTTGACCTGATGTATGTAATTTTCAATACTAGAAAAAGCAAAAAAAGAAAAACGCCTTACATTCATAATTTCATACAACATCATAACACCATATTATAAAAAGAAGAAAACGTCATAACACCAAAAGTTTTATTCGTCCTCGAAACACATCATAACTGAGTTTTACTTCAAATTTTATTACAACATTTGGAAAACACACATAAAGGAAGAGTTTGTTTGCTAATTGCTATGAATGGTGAGTCTTGTCCAAATCCTCAAGACTCGTTGGACGAAACCATGCTTTCTCCTCCATCACTGATGAGTGCTCCTGGCTGCCACGATTCTCGTTGGTTGTGTCGGTCGAGGAGGAGGAAGAAGGTCCAAAGACACCGGTTTGAGGATGAGGAGACCAATATTTGTCAGAGTCAGGCTTTAGCAGTTCATCAGGCACTTTACTCGATTGCGCTTCTTCCTCTACGTACGTTCTTATCATACGCCGATGTGTGACCATTTCTGATAGCAATACCTCAATAGTAGAACAAAATTTGTTTTTAGTATTCTAGTTTCTTCCCTATATGTATATGCTTTGGATCGACGCGTTTGAGATAAAATTTTGAGATTCGTTAGGTGAGACTCTGACTATTGTATCCACATGAGTAAAACAAGAAAAATGTAGCTAACCCCACCAGACAACTACATCTTTTATTTTTCACTTATCAGCCTCTTCTTTTTATTCCTTTTTTTTCTTTCTAAATTGTTTATCTTCAATTCCAAAATGAGTTTCCAAATCTTTTAAAGAGAATGGTATCGGAAATAAATGGCTATAGAGAACCCACTAAAATATTCGTATGTACGTACTGTCGGTCCATTTATTTATATTTAATATTCCGATTAAATAATATGTCGAATTCCCAACCAAAAGATGAGAAAACATAATTTTAACCGACTCGACCAGTGGCGGAACTAGAAAATTTATTTATGAGGGTCAAACTGTAAGAAAATTATTTTATGGGGGTCAATATAACAATAAAATTAATTTTATTTTAGATTTTTTAGCAAAAATACACCAATTTTTTTTTTTTTATAGGTGTCATTTGACACCCTTCCTCCTTACCTCCCTCCGCCTCTGGACTCGACCAACGTGAATGACACAGGAATACAGAAACCAAGATTTTAGTTTTCATAATCGATCACTAATCCTTGGTCTATATATTTGTCCACGATAACATATACATTGTCCTCTGCAGAGTCTTTATCCATAGCTATCAGTTGTGCTTTAGATTAGGATATCTCTTGCTAAGGAACTTAACGTTGTTTGATGAATGTGTTAATTAGGTTTATAGCGAATTGAAGCATTAAATAGTACGTATACGCTTCTGGATGGAGTACTCACCGGTGTCATTTTGTGGCGGTCACCAAGCATAAACGAACAAAATTCATGAGGCCTTTTAAACTAATTTCCTAATATTATATGTACATTCATTTCCAAAATATTACTAGTAGGACGATGTAAAACCTGATAAAAATTATGTCGTTGGAACAAACACGGTCCCTTCGACCAAGAAGATTAGATGACTTTTCAATTAGTGCCACGAAAAATATGTTTTTTTTTTCTCTACTTAAATATGGGTGAGTAAAATACCATTAATTTCAGGAAGTGGTATGCTCCACTAAATTTCATGCGTGTTTTATTTGTACATAAGATCCAGTCTATTGCACGATCTACAGTTTTTTTTGTTTTTGTTTTTTACTATGATCCTAGATACAGATATTCAAAACTGGGATAAAATAATTAATTATTACGTGAACCCCTTCATGTGCATTTTTTGTTTAAAGAAGTTTTGTAAAGCAACATATGAAAAGAGGAGGACCCCTTTGAAAAAAAAAAAAGATGAGGATCCTATCCAAGATTTATTGTTCTCACTTGACCCTGTCCAAGATTGAGGGAATAATCTGATTAGGACACGTGTCACGTTGTGAATGGAAGATTGACTTTAGACCTTTTGGCATTATCCTCTTCCCCCCAGCCCCTAAACTGGATATGCTATATCTGACTAGAGTGTCTGTGTGCTTCTTTCTATCAGTCTATGTAAGAAAATACTACTTTTCTTTACAACTAAAATAAATAAATGATTAAATATAGCACATCTTTTTTGGTTTATAAAACAAATGTTTGATCTGATGGTCTTATTCATTAAACTCAATAACCCGCCATATAGGCATAAGAATACATCTAAAGAGACCTATTATTGTAATGCTATATACAATAATAAAATCATATGAAGTTCATCTTGTTTTACGTTTGTGAATGTTTTTCGATACTTGTTTCAGTTTCTTGAAAGCAACTTTTTTTTTTTTTAATATATTTTAGTTGGACCAATAACAATACTAGAGAGTATGAACATATAATAATCCATCCAGGTATCCACTTATATACGTGATGAATCTAGCAAGACTATTTTTTTTTTTTTTTTTTTTTTTTTGTGGACTATATTTGGGTTTCTTAAATACACTTGTCGGTATTTTTTCTTCCCTAATTAAACACCATCGACAATGTTGACGAAACTATATAAATCGATAATAAACTATGTTATTAGAAGAAGAAAAATGAATAGAGAGAGTGAGAGGTAAAGGAAGAGGTACCGAGAAGCGAAGAGACCAGATGCGACGGCGCGTGGGAAAGCACGTGAATGAACTCCGTTGACTATGTGCTTCCCAATCACCTGAACGCTCTTCGAATTAGCTGCCATTTTCACTCAGTTTATGTATCCAAGAGAGAGAGAGAGAGAGAGTTTTGTTTTGGACGAGCAATGATGGTGAATTCAGTATTGAGTGTGAGTTTTATAATACTAGAGTGGAAGATATGGGAGGAGACATAAAAGTAAAACCATACGATTCGTGTGTGCTCCGTTACTTTCTTAAAACTCTCAATTAAGTCAATCCTCTACCAACCAAACGCCACCGTTTTGCTTTTCGTCTAACGCCGTTAACTCGACGAACGTTTTATTTGAACAACGTGGACATGGACCTCTAACGGGCTTTCAACGATTAGGCCCGTCTTGTCAAATAAAAGGACGATGGGCCTCCAGCATAAACATTACCACAGCTTCACAAATCTCTTTTACAATTAAGTACCTTTGAAAAAGAAAAGAAAAAAATGGTAAGATAAGTTTACCAATGATTACTCTCCACTAACTCATTATCTCCTACACACATTTTACAATCTATAAACTACTGATTAGCTACATAATTAAAACAATAATCAAAAGGTATACATATTTGAGGAAGAAATTTGATAAAAAAAATTGAAAATAATAAAATAGTATAGAAATGATTAGTGATCCTTGTTTGAGGAAGATGAGAAGAGTGTGGACAGAGTGGAGCGTGCATAGCACACGAAAATGTTGCCATTACCACGAAAAGGTTATCTCTTTGGAGCTTTTGACACCTCCACACACCCAAAAAAAAAATAACAACAACGCATGCAACAAACATCTTCAAGAAATTAAGAATCAAACAAAGCTTCTTCGTTCGATCACATTAGAAAAAAAGAGATGGCTACGTCTGCTGCAGTTTCAGGAGCTACTGTCTCTTCCTTCTTCACCAAAACTGCTTCAACTTCAAACTCATCTCCCAAACTCCATTCCTCTTCTTCTCTATTTCCCCAGGTCTCTCTTCTTTGAGTTCGATTTCTCGTTTACTTAACCTCTTGAATGTGAATTGAACTTAGCTTCATCTTAAAGTATGAATCTTTTTTTTGTTTGTGTGTTTAGAAAACTGGGTTTCAGGGAGTTTCACTGGAAGATTCGAAGAAGAGTGTATCAGAGATCTTTGCTGTTTCCGAGAGAAAAATCGGAGGGTTAAATGGATTGAGAAGATTCGAAATCAAAGCGAGAACAGCAGCTTCGAAGACAATAGAGGTAGAAGTAGACAAGCCTTTGGGTCTGACTCTTGGACAGAAGCAAGGCGGTGGAGTTGTCATCACCGTGAGTTTTGTTTACTCACCTCTGTTATGGAGTTTCACTCTTGTAAATATGTTAGTTTGATCAAATTGAGTGGGTTATTTTATTTCTCTAAGGGTGTGGAAGGAGGTGGCAATGCAGCAAAAGCAGGGCTTAAATCTGGAGATCAAGTTCTGTACACAAGCAGCTTCTTTGGAGATGAGCTTTGGCCTGCAGATAAGCTAGGCTTTACCAAAACCGCAATTCAGGCTAAACCTGATTCTGTCTACTTTGTTGTCAGCAGGTGAGTGTATGTGTGTGATTGCCTCTCTTGTTTATATTTTGTTGGTGATCTTGCTAGAAACGTGGCTTCTGCTCTTTGAAAAAGAATTAGATTGAAATGATCATAATCTTAGCATATGGTTTTTGTTTGAATCTGTTTCCTCTGAATCATGTGCTAAAGACTCAGTTAAAAGCTATATAGAGTATTATCAAATATTTGCAAGGTCTAACAAATGCTACGGTTGATAAAAAAAAATTTGATGTGCCAAGTTTAGGTTTAGTTCTATGTTATCATTAGGTTTCTTCTTTCTGCTTTTTTGAGGTTCTTGATTGGTTTACGATGCAATTTGTGATCTTTGATGAAACACAGAGGTGCAGAAGTTGATGTCAAGAAACTAAATAAGCGTCCGGCTCCTCCGCGGTTTGGAAGGAAGTTAACTGAGACTCAAAAGGCTAGTCATACTCCGTTGTTTTCTAAGATTGGATTTAGAAGCTTAACAGATTGATTTGTTTTAACATATCACTCTCTTCTGCAGGCAAGAGCTACTCACATTTGTCTTGATTGTGGATTCATATACACTTTATCCAAACCTTTTGATGAACAGGTGAGTCTGAATCCTTCACTTTTTTCCTACTGACCTTTTGATTCTTATAACTAATTAAGCGTTTTGATTGTTGTTTTTTTAGCCGGATTCATACGTATGTCCTCAATGTATAGCACCAAAGAAGAGGTTTGCAAAGTATGACGTAAACACAGGGAAAGCCATAGGAGGAGGATTGCCTCCTATTGGTGTCATTGTCGGCTTATTGGCCGGTCTTGGAGCTGTTGGAGCTTTGCTTGTCTATGGTCTTCAATGATTTTTTTGTAATATCTATTAAACAAGTCCTTGTAATTGTAAACCAAGAATGAATGTTGATGACATTATCAATTCTCTCCTTTGGTTTTCTCTACAATCAAACTAGTGCAATTTTAATATAAACAAAATAAAAAAAACTAGTGCAGTAGCAAGAAAGAGCAAGCAGCGACTGGTTCCAGCTAGAACAGAGAAAGTCTCAAGTTATTGCATGGACCACGAGCCACGACCTGCTCCTTTGTTGCCAACCATTGAAGCTCCTCGGCCTCCACGTCCAACAAGTGGTGGTTTTCTATCGGTGTGGGTCTTCTCCTTGTGTACTTTATCAATCACGTCGTCCGGAATACGAAGGTACTTACCGTGTTACCACGGATATAACATTCACGCATCTTCCAAAACCTGTCTCCATCCTTTGATGTACAGATGACTTCATGTAGATGGAGGTTCGTCATCTTATCGCAATTCACCATATGCCCATTATAGGTCTCTCCATTCTTGAGACCTACGAAGATATGATGCCCTTGAGCAGTTTTAAGAAGCCAAAGAGGAACCATCTTCTCAAATAATAAGATTTACAGATCCGTAATAAACCTTACTAATTTATAATCTAAGATTTTAAATCGCATCTCTTGATAAATATGTCTCTTGATAATTACATATTTTAATAGGAAAAGTAAAAATCAATTTGTTATTTTGTAAAAAAAAAAAAAAAAAGGAAAACAGTGAGAGATTATCCTTTTTTTTTCTTTATATTATTATTTTTTATTTTTTATTTTTTATGTGTAGATAATTCTACCGAACCTAACTCAATTTGTACTAATATCTTATTCTACATCAAATATGGAAATCTAATATTTCAAAAGTCATAATATATATTCACGTTTTTCCTAATAGTTTCCCTACAGTCACATTAGATCAATTGAAAGAGTTCAATCAGAAGAAAAAACGATGTCAAAAGCCAAAGATTTCAAAGAAGTTTTCAAAAGATACGATCAATATGTAAACGGTGAGATTTCATGGAGTGAATTTGACATGTCTGGTGTACGCAATCGTTCTCTTCCTATGACGATGTCTGATATCGACAATATATTTGGAGAGCTTGGAACTGATGGTGGTGAAGACCGAGTGTTTGGAGCTTCCAAGTTCTTCCCTAGTTCTCCTCATCAATCAGTTTCGGTTAAGCCTAAAGAAGTGATTAATCAGGAGCTAAACAAGGAATCTTGTGTCATTAATCCCGATAATGACGACAAGAAAACAGAGAATCAACTTCAAATCCCAAAAAAGCCTCACGAAAAAGAAGATATCAAAGAAGATTGGG
This sequence comes from Barbarea vulgaris, assembly GCA_963667165.1. Classification (NCBI taxonomy): domain Eukaryota; kingdom Viridiplantae; phylum Streptophyta; class Magnoliopsida; order Brassicales; family Brassicaceae; genus Barbarea; species Barbarea vulgaris. The sequence continues at coordinate 21,547,205 of OY763891.1, read as the reverse complement.
TTGTGATAGAGAATGACGGTATCAGTGATAAGGAATTTGAGTTTTGTTAGGTTTAAGATCTTTGTTTATTTGAACTTTTTGTTTTCCAAACTCATAGGAGTTTTTATTTTGGGATTTTGATGGAATTCTTTTTTTAATGGACTAATCAATGTGAGTCTTTACGAAAGTACTCAAATCTTTTTTTTTTTTTTTTTTTTGATCAAACAAATCTTAACTTTATACTTATAAACCAACCATATATCTTTTAATACCAAACTGGCGATAATAAAAAAAAATCACCAAACTTTAAAGAGCAAATATTCTCCACCAATATTAAAATAAATTAAAAATAATAGAAAAAGATGAAAGAATGAGAAACGACTCTTAAATTTTACAAAAAAAAAAAAAAATCTCCACCATAATCCTTTTGGAGTTGAAACCCAAACCATAGTAAATCCTTTCAATTTTATTTGATACCTAAATTTTTTTTAAAAATATTAACTTGTAAGAATTTAGCTATCATTAATTATTAAATATTAAATATTATTTTTTTTTAAAAATATTTCAATTTGTTTTTTTTTAAATCCTTTCAGAAGATGTACATTAAATATGTGCTACTAATTTTTTTCTAAATCATGGAACAAAAGCTATAACCGGTTGACCAAACCAAAGACATAGTAAATCATACATATTATATTTTGTTTTATTTTGAATACTTTATTTGAGTAAACTAAAAAATCTTTATTAAAAATAATCGACCGTAAACAAAAATAAATCTAGTTTAAAAATATTTAGGAGTCTTCGACAATAAATACTAAAATTTTCTTTCAATTATCTAATACTTTAAAAAAACTTAATATTATTAATTTACAAAAGATAATTTAGTTATCTATAGTAAATCACACAAAATATTATATACACGATTAAAAATTCTCTAAATCCTTAAACAAAATAATAATAAAATATGACCGATATATGGTAGACATTATACCAATGTAAACTATTTTGGAAATATCACCGATATATAGGTCTATTACTGAAATGCTATCAATTTGCAGGAGATCACAAAAGAAATAATAGTCAACAAAATATACTTAATACCAAATTAGTAATCGTAAAATGTATCCACCAAATCCTAACATGCAACAAATCTTCACTACAATAATCTAGGTAAAAAGATGTCTATTTACTTATAGTTTGTAGTTATCTGAAAGAATTAAAAATTGAAATAATTTGAATTTGAAATTAACAAAACAATCAAAATCAATATAAATATATATTTGATAAAACAGGAATGCGAGTTGAAACTCAAACCATATTAAATCATACATATTATATTTTGTTTTACTTTGAATATTTTATTTGAATCAAAGAAAAATATTTATTAAAAAATTAAACATAAACCAAAAAATTATCATGTTTGAATATATTTGTATATTATAGGCGTTCGGCTAAAAGTTATCTAAATTATTGAACAAATGTTATTTTTGGTTGACCAAACAAAGTTCTTAGTAAATCATACATCATATATATTCTTTTCTTTTTTTTTTACTTTTACTACTTGATTTGAATACATATCAATCAAACAAAGATTTACTTTTCTCTGATATATCAGATTCATATATGAGACTGGCGAAAAGTAAAAAAAAAAAAATCTAAGTTAATTATATACAAATGTTACTTAAAAATAACAGAAAACAAAAGTAACAAATTTACCTTAGTTAAACATTTGACCTCAACAATTTCATGCAGAAAAGTCAACGGAACATCGATCTTTAAAAATTAAAAGATAAGGTCGATGTTTACACTGGATGGCCTAGGTATAAATCAAAATTTTTGTTTTAAGAAAATAAACATAAACCAAAAATTATGAACCATGTTTGAATATATTTGTCAAGTAAAAATTCTCTAAAACATTGAACAAATATTATACTTTGAATACTTGATTTGAATAAACTAATTTTGTTTCATACATATTATTTTTATTTTACTTTGAATACTTGATTTGGATAAAATATTTTTTTTTAATAAAAATGATTGAACGTAAACAAAAATGAATTAGTTTGAAGATATTTAAGAGTCTTCAATAATATTATAATCTTCTTTGAATTATATAGATGGTTTAGTTATCTCTAGTAAATTATAAAAAATGTGATTTATAGTATAGATATTCGATGGGTTTAAAGATACCTATTATAGAAAAACTATCCATAAAAATATAGATTTATTATTGAAATATTAACAATTTGCACGAGATTGCAAAAAATATAATTTGGATTTAGAAAACTATTTATTCTATAAGAATTGAATGCTCTGATACCATAGTAAGTTAAAGAATGTTACATAACATAACATGGATTTTTTATAAAAGACATATGTAATATAAATTAAGTTTTTTTAGTAATGCTTAACATTTTTTCATAGTCGAATGTGAAAATTCTTTGTAGCTTTTCATTTTGAGATTAACCTTTCTTATTTGAGCTGATGGAGTGAAGGAATCTTTCGACATGCTGTTTCAGAATAAGAGGTGTAATATATAAAATTAATTAAATAAAATTGATATAAAAAGAAAGTATTATATAATTGATCACAAATTGGAGTACAATATATCCATAATAATTAATTGGAAACCAGAAAATAAATAAAATCACTTGGAAACAAATATATTGGGCTGAAATTAGGCCCATTAAAGTCTCGGACGTTGCAATACACGTACACCACACAACCGCCACGTGTTTTAACCTCCTTTGATGTCCTCCTCCTTTAGTACCAAATCCCAAAAGATCCAAAACTTGCTTACTAAGAAAAATAAATCAAAATCAAAATCGGAGCACCGAAACCGATTCAGATCTACTACCTCTTCTTCAACCTTTCGATCTAGATCGTAATGGCTCTCGAATGGGTTGTATTAGGCTACGCAGCAGCTGCTGAAGCAATCATGGTGATCCTCTTGACGATGCCTGGACTCGACGCACTCCGCAAAGGATTAGTCGCTGTAACTCGTAATCTCCTAAAACCGTTTCTATCGATAATCCCTTTTTGTCTCTTCCTTCTTATGGATATCTATTGGAAGTACGAGACTCGACCTTCTTGCGATGGCGATTCATGTACTCCTTCTGAGCATCTTCGTCACCAGAAATCTATCATGAAGTCTCAGCGTAACGCGCTTCTAATCGCGTCTGCTCTTGTTTTCTACTGGATTCTTTACTCCGTCACGAATTTGGTTGTCAGGATTGAGCAGCTTAACCAACGTGTTGAGAGGCTCAAGAGCAGAGATTAAGCTCAGCTCAGCTCCGTCGTCGTTTCAGGTCCTTTGGTGTTTGGAGTTCTTTGAAGAGTCTCTTGTTCTTATGTGTCGTTTAGGTTTTTGGTGTGTTTTGGTCCTTTTGTCTTATGGAGATTGAAACGATCTGTTATACTTACTTAATATATGCCAATATGTTTCTTATGCCTTTTTCCTAATCGATGATGCTTGCAATAAATCTTCAAACTTGGTTTATGATCTGTAAAATCACACAAGTCAGTGTTCTTTTTAGAATAATCCATCAATGCAGAGAGTCAAGTTTTTAGATTCAATGTTCAAATCTTAATAGTTATGTAGCTAATTAAAATAGCTGCTCCATGGTACATTAATCCTTTGAAAGCCCCATTGAACATCTTCTTGATCTCTCTGTTTCACACATTTAAAGAGTGTTTGAATCTTCCCCTTCTTCTTCTTCTTGAGAAGGTTTTAATTTTGAACTGTTCTTTTGTATTTGTGGACACAAAGTTTCAGTCCAGGATTTGCAAAATAACAAACTGAAACATTTAACGATAACGAATTTAAACGTCTTTTACATTTAAAAAAAAAAAAGCAACCGATTAAACTGATGTCTTCTAAGAAAAACTGAGAAAAAATCCATTTTCTTTTTTGGTTTTTCCAATGAATGAATTTGAACATTAGAGAAACAAATATCACAAGAATCATAATAGAGTGTGTGTGATACAACTCACTGTTGAAGCAAAGGAAGACCCATGAGCATTTTTGCAGGATGCAACCAACTTGTGACCTGATATCGCTGAAACCATATTGACATTGTCCATCTCAATATTATCACATCCCAAGTCTGTATCGCAGTTCAATGTGATGGCTTGATCGGTCGCAGATGACCCGTGGATTCTAGAGTAACGCACATCGCTCACTTTAACACCTTTGCCATTGCCAGACTGAGTCTGTGGTTTTAAATGACAGTTTTGGTAGTTATTAGATAACTTGTTTGCTTCTAGTATGTCCTTGCCCCCATTGTTGTAACTCTGGTCAATGATAATAGGGTTCTCTGAAGCAACCATTTTGATATCCTCAAATGAGATTTTCCGAGCATATCCTGATCCGTTCTACAAAACATTAATTCACACAAGAAACCAGATTTAGTTGAGGAATATTCTGAATAATATCATAAATTAATGATGAACATAAGAAAAAAACCTGGTATGTCTTGATTCGGACACCGTTCTGTGTTTTTGTCAAAGTGCAGTTCTTCACTGTCACTCCTTCTACGGTTGCAAACTGTCCATCTTCTCCTAGGCTTCCCACGCTATAATAGCAAATCAAATGTTCTATATGATTTAGTATGTAACTTGGGAGTATATTATATATATGATGGTTTTTTTTGAATTGTGAAGTTAGGAATCACCTGATGCCATGACCGGGACCGCAGAAAATGCCGGTTATGTTGATATTAGAGGAACCGCTATTAATGGCGATGCAGTCATCTCCAGTGGAAATCACTGAGTTGAGTATGTTGACTCCATAACAGTTCGATATGTCGATACCATCTGTGTTGGGACTATCACCTGGTGCAGTCATGCTTAAACCCGAGACCTTGATGTTCTTTGAACAGCTTAGACCTACATGGTTCCGAGGGCTGTTCAAGTGTCGGAGATTTGACATCCTTAGACCATTACAATTGTTGAAGTGCATTGCCTAAGAAAGAAAGAAAGAAACATCTATAAATGATGATAAGTGGTTTGATCAAACTTCATATATATGTATATTAAATTATGAGTGTTAATGATCTTGCAAATGGACTTACGCTGGGGCGATTTTGAACTTTACCCCACCACAAAGAACCACGACCGTCGATGGTGCCGCCTCCGGTGACAGTTAGACCGTAGATACTGTCAAAACCAATCCATGTTGGGTATCTTCCCGCATACCAAGTGTAACCCGGTGCCACAAGATTGCCTTTTATCTAATACAAATAAATAACCCCGTTCGAGTTATGGTATAATAAGCTAAAAACGATATCTATTGAAAGCATTCTCAATGCAGATTTCACATAAAAGCTAGACTTTCTAATATAATATGAAAGTAAATATTCAGTAAAGTATATTATATTACCAGAAAGGAGATGGAGTAAGACTTGCATGGACCGGAGAATGTAAGAGGCTTAATCATGAATGTTTTCCCTCGAGGCACTAAAAGCTTTGTAATGCCTTTGCTTCCTCCTTTACATACAGCTTCCCATGCCTTAAGAAAAGCCTGAAATATATGCACACACATGCACATACATTGAATCAAAGACCATACCCATTTGATACAAATAGTGATGATTCTATATATATATATATATATACCTGAGTATCATCGGTCTTTCCATCACCAATAGCCCCGAAACTAGTGACACTTATGAATCCAGGGCTTCCAACTCCATTTTGAGCCTTATGAGCTTGTTTTCCTAAGCAGAAACCTAATTTGCTTATTTGAAACAAACATACCAAGACGAAGAACAACGAAGACGACTTCATCTCTTTGTATGACTTGTATTGTATACTTAAAAATGAGAATATATTTCAAGTATAGTATATATTGTGTGTAAATAGATTAGTATAAAGAAAGGTAGTTAATCGATAGATATTGCGTTTGATATTGTGTTTTTATGGTAAGAGATTATCGCCTTTCACCGATTGTGTGTGCTATTAAAATTTGATTTGAACTATATATTGATTTATATAACTACGGAATATTCTAATTTTTATTGACTTATATAACAAATCTGAAACGATCTACTTTACAGTTTTGTATAATGACTGAAGTGATAGTTTACTTATATGCTCGATTATTTTTGTATTTATATAATCATGGGAATGAATGAATAATGGCTCATCTAAAATAAGAAACCGTTTCCATCATACGAGAGAATTAAGTGTACACCTTCAATTGAATCATTAATATCAGTCCCGGGCGCCACTAATCTTGGATTCACAAGAATCAATTATATCATTAGAATGCTAATTAGACCTCAAATTATACCATTAGAATGCTTAGACCTCAAAAAAACGAAAAACATTTGTTAAATTTTGGCCCATCTAGCTTGTTTTTTAAAATCATTAGATAAATAGTGAATATAAAATGAATAAAGATGAATAAAGATATGAATTCTTAAAATAAAAGATGATGAAAAACACACCATGATCTATTTAACTTAAGAATAATAAATATATATATAAACATGTAATGAGTTAACGGAAATGAGACACACCATAGAATTTTGCATTAACGTAATATATGATTACATTTTCTAATAAAAAAAAAAAGTAAATTGACCAAAAAAAAGAAAGTAAAACATAAATAAAAAGATAAAATACAGTTCAATTTTCTTTGGTCATATATGTGTGTTTGTAACTTATAATTAATTAGTAATATGCAACAGAATATGTAATAGGCCTAGTGATAAAATAATATGCAAATAGAATTACAAGATACAAAAGTAAAAAAACTGTGTAAGACTATATAGTTTTATTCTAAACAATCATAAGATAAGATAGTAGAAAAAACATTCGTGGGCTTCATTACCGAAAGTAAACCTTACGCGTGGGGGGATCTATAAGGAGAGAGAGCAAAAAACAAAGGAGGACTTATCAAGTAAGTAAGTGCGGTGCTTAATGGGTTTGTCACTAACTTTACGTTTTCTTACAAACGAAGACGAACCCCAAAAAAAAAAAAAAAAAAAAAAAAAAAGGAAAAAAGCAAACAATAAAATTGGAATAAAGAGAACAAAAAAAAAAAAAAAACATCTTCTGAGTTTGTGTGAGAGAGATGGAGAGGAGAAAGGTTGTGATGTGTTGTGTCTTGTCTCTTCTGGGTTTATTATCAGCTGCTACTGCCTTCGCTGCTGAAGCTACCCGAATTAAGGTTTTTTCCAAACATCATTCACTTTTAGGGTTTCTCTTTCTGTTTTATTGTTTTTAACTTTTGTAATGAAAATTTGTGATTTTTTGGGTTATTTCAGCTGATGGTTGCTTGATTTCGCTTTAATAAAAAATATTATTTTGATTGTGGGGATTTTTGTCTTCTTGTCTATTTTTTGTCTGTCGATTGTGAAATTCATTGACTTAAATTGGTTGGATTTGACTGCGTCTGAAATAAAGCTTCAATCTTTGAGATAGTGTTTTTGAGTTTGATTTGGTGGGGACACTCAGATCACTTGTCAATGAAACAGCAATGGTCCCAATTAACGCTGATTTTTCTTAGAACTTGTTGGTTTCAAAATTGGAGATCTTTGCAAAATTTAATAATTTGTACCTTTGGGTAAAGAAACAGAAACACCAGTTAAGCTCTGTGTATATAGTTGGTTTTTTTTTTGGTGTATTGTTGGTATACTTTGGTAATTGCATATGTATTCTTATGGTAAGTGTCAGATTCCGATGGAACTAAGTCTCATTCTTTAGTATAGCCTTTCTATCTTATTTGAGTTTTATGCATTGGTCCATTGAGCCAATAAATGAATAATCTTCAATGATAATATCTAAGTAGTTGTAAAGAATTTGAAGAGTGTGTAGATGAACAAATTTCTACTGTACTCGAACTCAAAACACATTCATTCCTCTTCAACTAATTTGTTTATTTATGGTTTTGTGCACCTTTTCATACTTGGTCTAAAGGTTTGTTTCCATTTTTCTTACAGAGATTGCAGGTCAAGTTTGCTACTTCGGATTCACTCACACAATGCTCTTACTCAAGAAGTCCAGCTTACAATCTCGGCTTCGCTTCAGCACTCTTTCTAATGATGGCTCAGATAATAGTCAGCGTTGCAAGTGGCTGTCTATGTTGCAGAAAAGGTCCTGCTCCTTCGAGATCTAATTGGATTATCGCCTTAATCTGCTTCATTGTTTCATGGTAATCCTCATAAGTGTTTTTCCTTTGTTTACAGTGGAGTTTTCTACTCATAGTTTGCTTACAACTAATGATTGATTTCGCGTTACTTTAGGTTCACTTTCGTAGCAGGTTTCCTCTTGCTGCTTACTGGAGCTGCACTAAACGATGAACACAGCGAGGAATCAGTTGATGCTGGTACCAACTTCTGCATCATTGTGAAATCGGGCGTTTTCTCTACCGGTTCTGTGCTTTCCCTTGTCACTATTACCTTGGGGATTGTCTACTATTTATGTTTGAATTCAAATAAGCAAAATGTTGCTGCCACAACCTTGGCGGCCAACCAAGGAGGAGGGATAGCAATGGGACAGCCTCAGATTCCAGAGAGAGTAGAAGATCCTGTCTTTGTTCATGAGGATACTTACATGAGAAGACAGTTCACTTAATACAAAGGCTTGCTTGTGTGAAACGTTAGGTTTAGGAGGAATATTTAGATTAAAAGATTAGAGGGTTTTTGTGTTTGCTTCTTTGTTATTCTTAGATGTGAGAATATGACTATGAAACTTTGTAATGATGATTAATATTGTTGGAAGTTAATATCTTTGAGATCCCAAGCAATGTCAGTTGTTATAATTTTTTTTTTTCTGTTGTTTCTCTCTTATTTATGTGACTCAAAAGTGGTTGTTGGTAGTTGGTACTTGAGCCAAAAAAAAAAAAAGTGGTTGTTGGGAAGTGTTCGTCTCTTTTTACAAAGAAAGAAAAAAACTGATACAGTCAGACAAATATAAAATGTTGTTGGTAACATTTTTCGATAATCAAGAAACGAAAATTCTGGTTAGACTCATAAATTATTCATTGTTCTGGATTTAGATTGATAAATTGGCTAAACAAAAGTATCAAATACTGTACTTTTAACATATCCACCGGTCCGATCAACCGCAAACTTCAGATTCCTTAAATACTCCCAAAATAATCAAACTGAATTGGAAAAAAAAAAAAAAATTTAAAATTTTCCCATCTCAAGGAATATCTATTTGTCTAATAAGACAAAACTACTGAATTTGTTATTGATGATATATAATTTGAAATTAAAATTAGTTATAGAGTAAATTTAAATGATATCCACCGTTAGTGGGAACAACCACAACCACCACATGCTCTACCCAACCAGTACAACAACCAGCTCTTATACTGTTGAGTCTATTAAAATGCCAACACATCTACTCTCACTTCTCATTTATAAATTTATAAATAAGATTGACAGACAAAAAAAATTAAAGAGCATACAGAAAAATCTTTCTATTATTTAAATTATTATTCATATCAATAACAAAGTTATTGTTAATTCAAAGAATGGTTGTGAAATTATATGGACAGGTAACGGCAGCTTGTCCTCAAAGAGTATTGCTTTGTTTTCTGGAGAAAGAAATTGAATTTGAGATTATTCATATCGATCTTGATACATTCGAGCAGAAAAAGCCTGAGCATCTTCTTCGTCAGGTAAAATTTAATTTTATTAAATTATAACATAAATCGTTTGATTTTAATTAATGTAATAGTTATGTTCTTGTAGCCATTTGGTCAAGTTCCAGCCATAGAAGATGGAGATTTCAAGCTTTTTGGTAAGATTAATAACAAAATTATAAAATATTTTCTTAAGCATTTGTTTCTTTTTTTTTAACATTTTTTTTTTTTTTTTTTTTTTTTTTTTTTTGACGTCAACATTTTAAAAAATATATGTTTCCTATCATTTATGAATTGGTACGTCTTCTCGAAGAATCACGAGCCATTGCGAGATATTACGCGACCAAGTACTCGGACCAAGGCACGAACCTTTTGGGAAAGTCTCTAGAGCACCGAGCCATCGTGGACCAGTGGGCCGACGTGGAGACACATTACTTCAACGTTCTGGTCCAACCCATTGTGATAAACCTAGTCATCAAACCTAGGTTAGGCGAAGAATGTGACGTGGTTTTGGTAGAGGAGCTGAAAGTGAAGCTTGAGGTGGTATTGGACATATACGATAACCGGCTTGCTTCGAACCGGTTTTTAGCTGGTGATGAATTCACTATGGCTGATTTGACCCACATGCCAGCGATGGGGTACTTGATGAACATAACCGATGTAAGCCGGATCGTTAAGGACCGGAAGAATATGAACCGTTGGTGGGAAGAGATTTCGGCTAGACCGTCTTGGAAGAAGCTTATGGAGATGGCTGGTCGTTGAATTAGTTCCAATATGCGATGATCAGGACCAAATAAGCTTTAAAAAAAAATGATCTGTTTATTTTCTTTTTCTTTTTGTGTCAAGTTGTATGTTTCCACAATAAAATCAATTTACTTTTGAAGATTTTAATTCGTATTTTCGATGGTGTTTACTGGTTAGTACTTCCACTGTATTAGAAAGATTAATTTTCTGAGATTTTCACCAAGATTAAGAAAAATAATAAATGTTCTTAGCAAAAAGTTAATCTCAAGTTGTTTTTTACTCTATTTATATTTTTTAATAACTATAATTACACTAAATATTAATATATTAAGTAATTAATTGATTTTGAAAATATAAATATATTAAATTTATTAGAGGAAATCAATTTTTTTATACAAGAATAAAACCTCAGAAAATCAATTTTTGTGATATAGAGGGAGTAGTATCTAACCACTGGTATTAAATGCTGTCAAAAAAAAAAAAAAAAACTACTGGTATTAAATAATATAGTTTTCAGTTAATATATAGATATATCAAAATTATAACTTTACGTAATGTATTATAGCAATTTGTATTAGTTTTACCGATGTATGATCATTCAAACCCGTATAATGCTGATTTTGAGTAAAATAATTCGGATTTGATGTTGAGAAACACGTTGGGTTAGGTGTACAAATTGCTGAATTACTATAGAAGTTTTTGCCAATAGTTTATGAACCGGAAATATAAATAAACATCATTTCTTTTCCATTTCAATTCTTTTGTTTGATTTCATACCACGACACGTTAGCTTTTAGGTAACTTTATATTTAGCCAAATCCCCCATGAATCCATTGTTACTATTTTTCAGAATTTATCAACTTTTTATATATCACAAAACTATATCCTCAACCAAAAATACTTCTATTTTCTCATTAAGCCAAGAGAATTAGAGGACTAAAATAAATTTTTTAAAAACTATTTTCTTTACATACAGAAAAATAATGTAACATTATAAGAATTTGTTTCCCCGATTAATATGTATAATATTAGTTAACATCATAAGTTCGACCCTAAGTTTTTTCTTTAACCACAAAAAGCGCTCTTAGGTTGTTGTTCCTCTTTGCCTCTTTCATTCATCTCTTTTTTTTTTCTTTTTTTCTGCCATTGACCTCTTTCATTCATGTCTTTGAAGAAGAAGATAATCTTGAACTTGGAGTCTTTAGTACTGATTTAGCATAAGCCAAAGGCAAAGCTGCAATTTTCTTGGCCTTCCCCACATAAGCTCTCTTTGTGAAATTGTTGTAATCATTCGCTTCAATCTCGTCCAATATCCTCCTGTACAATAGCAGCGATGCCCATACCTGAAAAATATACAGCCAAGTTTTGGGGTTAAAATCGATCCAAAAGAAAGTTTTGGGGCAATAACGAAACAAAAATGTATACTGTAAACCTGCAGCTGAAGAGACACTTACCGGCCATCTGCTAGCAGCGCTGAGCTCGGTGACACCTTTCTCAGCTTCGTCGAAGAACATTCTTGCTCGTTTAAGCTGCATTTTCATGAAGTTTCTCCATTTATCCGTGACTTTGCCGGCGAATATGTCTTCATCTGAGAGACCAGCCTGAGCCAGTTCATCCTGAGGCAGATAAACCCTTCCTCTTCTCGCACTGATAGAGAGTAAAACCAGTTTAAAAGAGATAGATGTCAATCAAGAAACCGGTTTATAAAGTGATATATGTGAGTCAAGAAACCTGGTTTAGGAGAGACATGTGAATCAAGAAACCGATATGTGATATAAAGAAACCGAAGCTTGAGAGTTGAGAGTTTTTTTTTTTAAAAGACTTACTCTTCGCCTACGTCTCTGAGTATGTTGGTAAGCTGATTGGCTATACCGAGGGCCAAGGCAGCGTTGTAAACACTCTCAGTCGTTGCTTTTGACTTAGGATCAATTCCCATCACCGGAACACTCATCAAACCGACAGTTCCTGCGACATAATAGCAGTAAAGGTAGAGATCATCAAAGTTCTTGTATCTAGATTTCCTCAAGTCCATTCTCATTCCTTCGATCATGTCTCTAAATGGCTGCAAAACAAAGAAACATTAGATAAAAGTTTTATAAGGTTTATCGCAGTGGAATGAATGCAATTTAAGCCGTGAAATGAAATGGGAAGCAACATAAGACAGAACGAGACTGACCTGAATATCAACTGGGTATCTAGTAACAGTATCAGCGAGAGCAGCATCAAGCATATCGAAAGGACGGCCACGGAACAGATCTTCTAACCTTGCTTCCCATCTATCCAAAGCCATGGGAGTTATATGTGAAGCATTAGGCCCATCTACGAGTTCATCAGTTCTTCTACACCAAACTGCACGAAAAAGACAGAGTAAAATCAGCAAATCAACACCAATCTAACATAAAAGAAAACAACCTTTTTTGATATATGGTAGTTTAGAATTCCTCAGATCCTCTAGATGATAGTATCCCAAATGGTCATAGGCTAACATTGATTAGCATGAGTAAATTCCACAGTTTAAGACAAATGGGCCCAAAAAGCCCATTAAAACCCCATATTAGTGACTAAGCTAATTCAATTTTCTTGTGTCTTAATCTTAAAAGGATACAAATTTGGATGATTGGTGCGCATGGACTTATCTTAGATACAAAAGCTAACACACAAACTAACTAGAGAAGTCTGTGTTTCCCAATGACAGTAAGTTTGTAGAAAATTTTCAGCGTCTTAAAACTTCTTGGTAAGAAAACTTAGCTATATACTAACAAAGAAACACAATAAATCGAGAGTAAGCAATCGATTACAACATATAGATATGTTTTGGGATTCGATATAAACTTAATCTCCAATCTACTTTGAGCATCACTTTATCCTACAATCCAAATCAATGATGATAATGCAGATAAAAAACAGTTCTTCAACCATTAGTTTCGAGAAAATAACTAACCGTAGATAGCCCAAATCGCTTTTCGCCTTTCGGGTGTCATAAGCAAAGTACCTGCAACAAAAACCATTAGAACTCAGAAAACATAAATACAATTTCTTCATTACACCAAGGCCAAAGAAGAGAAGAAAAGAGCCTAACCAAGATAAAACGTTTTAGCATATTCGGCGCAAACTTCACCACATCGATCATAAGCCTCACCCAACAAACTCAAAGTCCCTGGAAGAACAAGATCTTGTGGTTTCTTCACATCAAGATCAGGAGTCGAAGATCTAAGCTGTTTATTCACCAAAGCAGCTTGTTTCAAGACAACATTGTAAACCTTCTCTTCAGATGAGAGGGCTATCTCTCCTGAAGGACTTGCTACTAAGCTTGAAGACACAAAACCACTTCTTCTTCTTCGGTTCATTACAGAAGAAGAAGAGCTCAAAGTTGTTGTCTGCTTCCTCAGTAACAATCTAGAAGATTCCAGAACCCTTACCAAACCACAATTGTTCAGTGGGTCTGGATTTGGAGAAGAGGCAGCAACCCATAACACTGCTACTGAAGAAGACATACTCTAAGTTTTTGAGAGCGTGAAAGAAAAATCTCAACTTTTTTTTTTTTTTGTTTTTTTTTCTCTTGAAGTGTTTTTTGGTTTACTCTGTTTCTTCACTTAGAAGAGAATAAAAATCCCAACTTTTCAGTGAAACCCAGTTATTGATTTGGATCAAACTGGTGAAAGAGTAATGCTTTCCTGCAAAATTGAATAAGAGTTGATAAGAAATCAAGATCTCGAATTCTCTATTTTAAAGCGAGAAAGAAACTCAATTTCTACAGGCAAGTAAACCAAATTTCATAACCAAGAGACAATAAAAGACAGCGAGAAGAACATAAAAAAAAAAAAGAGAAACAAACAAGCAAATTCCCCCCTCCCCTAATTGTTTGGCTAAATACTCAACTGGGTTCATCTAATTTCCACTTCAAATCACACAAAGGTATTAGTTAGATAAGTTATATGTAGTTTTCAACATTTCAAGGTATAGAAGTGAACCAAAAGTAGGAGAACAGTGAATTAAATGACACACATGACAACAGAGTAATCTTCACCAAACGGGAGAAAATGAGTGATGGAGACAAAAGCCTACCTTTTTCCCACTCTATCTTCTCGCCAAGAATATACAGCGTCGTTACAAGGAGGAAGGAGAAGATTTTCAAACACCTAAATTTTAATCGAAAGACGAGAAAACGGTTCCACCCATTAATGTCCGAAGATTCTCCAGAAGTTACTACTTAGCAACGCTTACTGTAATATATATACAAACATGTATCTATCTAGTTCACACAAGTAGATGTCTCTTCCTCTATCGCAAAAATTCTCACCCACTCAAATTTTCTTCTTTTTTTTTCCTCTTGTCTTTTTTTTTTTTTTTTCTCTTTTTTGGGGATTTAATGAGAAGCTTGAATAAAAACAAAAGTCGTTATTTTTATTTTTTTGTGTGTATATTTTAATTTAATTTTTGACTGGCAAATTGACTCGTGTACCTTGATTTTTCATATAAAGTTATATCCCAATTAAAAACCCCTTACCTTTTTAACCTATTTTCTCCTTTTTGGCCAGATTCATTTCTATTATTTTAACAGAATTGAATTATAATATTTTAGAATTTCTCACTTCTTCCATATTTGATTTATTTACCCCCATTTCTGCCAGATTGGATATAAACTGTAATTGTAGATTAAGGACTCTAAATTTGATATTTACGTTTTTTGATATTTACATGTTTTAAGCTTCTTCTTCTGTTTTTTTTTTTGGTCCTCATTATATGTTTTAAGCTTCTGTTTTTATAAATGATTTAAACCAACATTTAAAATTATTTAGTTTTTAAAAATTTCAAGTATTTTTAGAAACAAAAATTTGATAAAAATAATAATTTTTTTTATATATTTTGTGATCTTTCAATTCAAAAAAAATGCATCATGAATTTTAACATATGTAATTAAAAAGTGATACAAACATGACATCATAATATGATATATCATTTTAAAGTTTGATATTTATTGACCAAGACATAGTTAAGTAGTTTGAACCGACTATATTACCCATATTTGAATTAGCATATTACTAATCCACAAAAAAAAAAAAAAAATTGGAAAAATACCCTAGTTATGTTTCTCAATTTGAAAAATACCTTCATTTTTTTTTTTATAATAAAAACAATGTTGTTTGACTAGAATACCCTTAAAACAATGATTAATAATTTTTAAAATAAATCAGGTTTAAAAAAAAAATATTTTTTGTTTTGTAGATAAAAGAAATATTTTATTTTTATGCAGAAAAAATCTATAGACATATTTTATTTGAAAAAATCAATAGAAAACTCTCTAAAATATCTCTGGAAAATCTAAATAATTACAATTATTATTATAACTTTTAAAAGTTTTCCCAAAATGTTTATAAAATTTTGAATCTTTCTAGACAAAATTATTATAATCTATAATTTTCCTAAAATTATAATAAAAATTCTAATTAAAAGAAAGATGACTGCTTATTGAGTTTATAAACCATATTCATTTTTAAAGCTCATTTTTCATATTTGAGAGATTTTTTGGGTGAAGATAATATATTTTCAGAGATTTTTTCTTTTCTTTTTTTCCTTTTTCATCGTATTTTTCATAGATGCTTTAGAGATTTTTTAAAATATATTTTTCAAATAAAATCAGTCTCTAAATTTTTTGTGCACACAAATGAAATATTTCTTTTATTTACGAAAAATAATTGATTATTTTTTTATAACTGATTTATTATAAAAATTATTAATCAGTGTTTAATGGTATATTAGTCAAACAACTTCAGTTTTTTAAAATAAAAATTTGAAAAAGTATTTTTCAAATTTAAAAACATAAATAGGATATTTTTCAAAAAACCCAAAAAAAAATGTAGGTATATAATGATATTCGGTGGAATATAAATAAAATTTAATAATGTGTATATGCAAATATAATTCATTCCACAATTATATAAAACAATATTTTTTTGGTTTAAGCATAATCAAGGGAAAATAAATACGGAATTTTGTTTTACCAGCTTTAGATCAATGCTAAAATTCCACGAGATTCCGTAGGAAACTTTGTTACACTATCTTATGGGGATCACCGTTCAAAGTGCAAAATTTCTAATGAAAACCTTAACGTGGTTCTTTAACCAACAAAAAAAAGAACAAACCTTAACGTGGTTTTATTACGAATGTCATAAATCAAAAGTGACGCATTTGATTAGGAGATGGATCAATCACTATTAATTAGACAAATTTAGAAATACAATACGTATTTTGTTGGTAGAAAGGACAATCGGGTTTTGGGTAGGGCCAATGGATTGGCCATTATGCCAGTTTGGGTAAAAAGGATTAGAGATTGCAGAGATGCCACGTGGACTCCACAGCCAATGGGAGACCGATAAGCTTATCAAGTGCGAAGCAAGGAGCACCGAGTGGTAAAGTGGGCGACGTTGCTTTTCCACGTGTCGATATATCATTGGTACAACTATTAAAAAGCTAGATTTTCTCATAGTCGGTATTTGGGTCCCACCCTCTCTCGTCGCAACTTGCTCTTGCTCTCTTTTCTCCTCCTAGACGGAGTTACCTCTCTTGCGTTCAGAGGCTTTTGTCTTTTTCCTGATTTTTTTTATGTCTTCAAGTTTTGTTTTTTTTTTTCCTCTGTCCTGTTGTTATTTTTAGTCTGGTCCATAATTTTCTTGTATCTTGTTTGAAATACATGCTCTTGTAAGAAACGTTTTTGGTCTAACAATAGATAAATATACGAAACTTAGATGTTGCCGTAAATATTGATACAAATATCGTTAGGGATTCAACGATATGGGTAACGATGCTTGGTCCCTCTCATCAAACAATCTTTTAGCATAGAGCAATCTTTATGATAAAGATGTTTCAGTTTTACGAAATATATGGCTTTTAAAGTGGTTGATACTTGATAGTCACAATGTAAATTTTTAAAAATATGTAGACATCCAATTTACAAAACTTCATTTGAAAATATATAATTTTCGCTGAAATTCAGGAGGTCACTAAGCTTCGATGCAATTCGTCAAACTTTTCACGTTCTAAAATTGTGTGGCGAGTGATGGAGACATGGTTGTAAATAATAACGTGTACTCGTAATTTTATCTTTCGTGGCCCATAAATTTTTAGTCAGACATTGGACATTTATCGTTTTGTACACCAAATAATAGAATTTAGGTTTTATTATAAAAAGTACCAAATAAATGGACCGTAGTCACCATTTACATGGTTGCATGGCTTGACACGTAGTGTTACTTAATGCTGCAAGCTCTTTCTCTCTTTCTCGATTATTTAAAATTTTAGTTATATAAGTATTTTTGATGACGAGTTTTTCGTTACTCAAGTTTCTAAAATGGTCTAGAAAAAGTTGTAATATATTAAAATTAATAATTTCGTTAATGGTTACGTATGTTAGAGTCAGCCACGTACACTAAATGGATGTGTCATGGACCCATGGTACACTTCCATTAAACACGAATCAAATTGAGTGTACTTTTTACATATTGCTTAAATTGTATATAAATATAAATTTTCATATAAAATCTGTCTTTCTGAAATAGCTACTTCACACTAACATACTTATTCAAAAAGTAGTTACTAACATAATGATACGGAGACAGAAATAATCTATAACTATGTAAAGTTGTTCATAATGTAAGCAAAATATTTATTTATCGCCAATTATCAAATACAGGATTATGTATTTTATATTGAAGACCTATATTATTCGGAGTGTTAAACCATGTCCTCCCTTCTTACATTGATGCCAACACCCAAAAAGGACGAATTGCAAAAACCTTACTATACCATGGTATTTGCATTTTTTTTAATTGTTGGGTAAAAAAAAAAGGCCGAATCATAATAAATTTAAATTCCCTCGCATATTATGTATACACCACAAGATTTGCTAAGCTACCACTTTCTTTCCTAGCCGTGAGAAATTGAATATTCTTTCCTCGTATTCTGCATATTCTTTTGTACTTGTTTTGTTTTTTCTTTGTAACGTACTTCTTCTGTTTAGCCAACAAAAGTTACTTTGATTTAACCGGTTTTCTCCACCAGAAATCATATTAATTATAGAATATTGCGACTGACCGAAAGTTTATTTTAGTGACTACATGACATATCAATTTCTACTTTGTCATAATGATCAATAGAAAATTGCATGAATATAAACTCTAATTCGATTAGAAAAATGAATCTGCAAACCAAAATGATTACTTTAAAATTAAAATATTATTTGGAATGCTCCACTGAGCTCTACGGAATTCGAACCAAACCGGATTGACCCGCCACGTTTCAAAAGACTGGCTTGGGGCATTTCGGTAGTTTACCGTCCCCCGTAAGGATCAGGGTTTTAGGAGAGTCAAAACCTCAGGACGAAGAAGAAGAAGACGAACATTGAAGACATTTGAAGTAATGGACGTAGAACACCAAACCATGGAAACGTTCCTGCGATGGGCAGCAGAGATTGGCATTTCAGATTCCATTGATTCTTCTCGATTTCGCGATTCGTGTCTCGGTCATTCACTTTCCGTCGCCGATTTCCCTCTCGCCGGCGGGTGCGTTGAATCAAATTCGAATTTTTTTTTCCCTTGAAAGCCCTGAAATTTGACTTCTCATTACTCGATTGATGGAATTAGGAGAGGTTTGGGAGCTGTTCGTGAGCTGAAGAAAGGAGAATTGGTTTTGAAAGTCCCGAGAAATGCATTGATGACTACAGAATCAATGGTAGCTAAAGATGGGAAATTGAGCGATGGTGTTAATCTCCATGGATCACTTTCTTCGACGCAGGTTAGGTTCTCTTCTTTCTCTGACCATTTTGAATGTGTTATGTTTTTGTATCTTAGAAAATTTTCAAAAAACCCAGAATTGTTGAAATTGCAGATACTGAGTGTATGCTTATTGTATGAAATGAGCAAAGGGAAGAAGTCTTTTTGGTATCCATACTTGGTCCATATACCTCGTGACTATGATCTCCTGGCCACATTTGGGGAATTCGAGAAGCAAGCTTTACAAGTTCTGTGTCTACTACTACACTTTTTGTGTTTTTATTTTGGTTTTGAATAGGTTAGATTTCATGTTTCTAGATTGAGATAATGTCCTGTGTTTTTGGTGATTTCACCTCTAAAAATGGAGTTTTGTGATCATGTCTTTAGGTTGAAGATGCTGTTTGGGTTACAGAGAAAGCTATTGCCAAGTCTCAGTCTGAGTGGAAGGAAGCTGGTTCATTGATGGAGGAGTTAGATCTCAAGCCAAAGTTTCAGACCTTTCAAGCATGGCTCTGGGCTTCTGCAACGGTATGATGAACACTTTATCCTTCATATGAAAGATGTTCGAGAGATCAGTGATTGTTGATTAGAAAGCTTTGTGTAAACTTACAGCAACAAACTCTTCTTCTGTTTGAAGATATCTTCACGGACGTTACATATACCATGGGATAGTGCTGGGTGTTTGTGTCCTGTTGGGGACTTGTTTAATTACGATGCTCCTGGAGATGATTCGAATACCTCAGAAGGTCCTGAGACCGCGATGCAGACATCATTACCTCAACCTATTTCAACTACTGAACATGAGTGTCGGAAGAATGGGGAGGAAGCAGGAGTTGTTGTTGAGACACAGTCTGAAAGGCTCACAGATGGTGGATTCGAGGAAGATGCCAATGCTTATTGTCTTTATGCGAGAAGGAATTATCAGCTAGGAGAACAGGTACAAGTTCTTAACTATTTTTATAGCGGAAGCATAAAATAGAAAAGATACTAAATGGCGAGGATTATATTTGTGGGTGTAGGTTCTTCTATGCTACGGAACTTACACGAATCTAGAGCTTCTTGAGCACTATGGGTTTATGTTAGAAGAGAACTCAAATGACAAAGTCTTCATTCCTTTAGAAACCAGCCTTTATTCTCTAGCTTCTTCATGGCCTAAAGATTCTTTATACATTCATCAAGACGGTAAGCCGTCTTTTGCGCTTGTATCAACGTTGAGACTGTGGCTGATCCCGCAGAGTCAACGTGACAAGTCGGTTATGCGCCTTGTTTACGCTGGATCTCAAATATCTGTGAAGAATGAGATTCTAGCCATGAATTGGATGTCAAAGAAATGTGGAAGTGTTTTAAGGAATCTGCCAACCTCGGTTTCAGAGGACACTGTGATTCTTCATAACATTGACAAGCTCCAGGATCCCAAATTGTGTCTGGAGCAGAAAGAAATCGAAGCTTTTGGCAGTGAAGTACGCTCTTTTCTCGATGTGAATCAGTTGTGGGATGCCGATGGGTTTTCTGGGAAATTTGTAGATTTTTCTAGGAAATCTAACAGGATGCTGAGTAAATGGAGATTGTCAGTGCAATGGAGGCTAAGGTACAAGAGAACTATTGCAGATTGTATCTCTTATTGTAATGAGAAAATAAATCATCTCTCAAGTACCCAAGATAGGAGGATTGGAGATTTGTAACATGAATCCAGTTGATTTTTAATCTATGAAAGCTCAAAAAAAGATTTCTGATCATTGTTTTTACATTCATAGACAAGTAAAAAAAAAACAAGTACCTAGTAAAATCTATTGTCATATCTTCATCAATTGTAACTTGTAAGTATGAATCAAAGATAGTAAGCTGAAGCCACACAAATGAGGAGATCAGTGAGGATGAGACCAACAACGTCAAAGACAAACTTTGGAGCAAACAAACCCCAAACCTGCAAGCACATGAGAGCACGGTTTTAGTCACAGAAACAACACAAGAACCATTGACTTGAGTGAATCTTGCTGTATATACCATCAGATGTCTTCTCTGGATGGTGACACAGAGGATTGTAGCTGTGACAGAAGTCGCGTTTATAACTCCATAGAGCATGTACATCTGATGAGAATTTAAAATTGTAATATCTGCTAGAGTTTACCAATAATAAATTGATATGGATATGAAGATGCCTTACTTGAAATAGCTGGTAGCACTTTTCGCCATGAGCCTGAGGAGTTTGAGAGTCGAACGGTATGAGGAGAGGAAGTCCAAATACAGAAAGGATGACCGAGAATCCAAATGTTTCGATTGTCAAAAGGAATGCTTGTCGTATAAGTACAAACTCATCAAACCTGAAGAAAAGATGTAAGCAAAATCATCATATAGAAAGAAGACTCCATTTTAGTCCAAGTTTATGAAGCTTGAACCTACCCAACAAATGCAGCTCCATAACGGAGGCCATCAAAGGCGCACCAATGCCCGCTGGCGAAAAACATGCATACAGAAAGAAGACTCCATTGCATCACACAGAGAGGATTTAGTTTTAGGAACTTGTTCTGTCCATCTGATTGGGTTCTCTCTACACCCTCCAGCCTCATTATACAATAGCCTACACAGATTTAATTGCATGAGTTAAACCTTAAAATCCTGAATTGCCATCTTTGTAATAAAGCATTTTGCTTTGAAAATTGTCAAGTGAGGAAAAAAAACTACCAGCCAGCAAATATGCTAATCCAAGCATTGATCCTTGCTTCCCCGACAACATAATTACTGGCGAGCTAAGCGCAGATACAAGTGCAACAGTTCTGATAGCGCAACTATTGTCTTTTCCTGCGCAAAACATTCGGGCAGAAGCTAAAAGGAAGAGCTGCACCAATCCGATTAAATAAACTGTTTGAGGGATGCGGTTTCTTCCTCCAATAACTGGAAGTAAAACATCTAAACCAAATATCTTGCTCTCTGAAACCCAGAGCAACGCTATCAAAAAGTAGCTTATCATACTACCAACAGTAACATACTTCCACAACCCCTCACTGGATGTTTTAGCAATCGCTATGTAGAGCACGCAAATGAGTATAACCACTGATAAAATTGGTGCAATTTCAATCGCATATGTCAATGCTGCATGGTCTGGAGCTATCCCCAGCATCCACGATGGTGAGCTACTCATAAACTGAGAAGTTGCAGCTTGCTTTGTTAGCCCAATATCTATAGAAACTCTGAAAACAGAAACCATAGCAAGAAATATAACAGCCTGCAGACAAGGAAATCGAAAATA
Organism: Barbarea vulgaris; assembly: GCA_963667165.1. NCBI lineage: Eukaryota > Viridiplantae > Streptophyta > Magnoliopsida > Brassicales > Brassicaceae > Barbarea > Barbarea vulgaris. Next base: position 21,524,869 of record OY763891.1, on the reverse strand, counting down.
TTATTACCCAACAAGGTTATTTTAAGGTGAAAACCCAGAATTAAAAAAGACATGCTAGATAATACTGACTTCTTTCCGCATTGTTTTTTTCATAACCGAGTACCGCAGCTTGATAAGTCCAGTTGTTGCCAGGAGAAAGTTTGCAACTTTTCCTTCTTCCACTATTGACACAAAAGTTCTTTGTTAGCACTTAGCAGAAAGGAAAAAACAAAAACAAACGTAATCTTAAAATTACTTGAAACTTACAAATATAGCTGTTTGAAAGAAAGCTGCTAGCACGAATCATTACTATAAAGAGAGTGAAAGCTGCACCAGTGGATAACCAGGATTCCACTGCATAAGATTTGTCGCTACGGAAAACCGAAAGAAACTGAAGGATGAGAGATATAACCAATATCCCCAACCCAGTGATCATTAGATTCAGATTGAACTCTGTCCACTTAGACCGCGCAAGTTCAACAACGCTTGAGAAGAAACTCAAATATGCTGCTATTTGCTCTTTAAGGGCAGATATATTTGTACTGTCCTCATCTCCATTTCTATCCATCAATATGCGTTTAACAGAATTAGACCAATTCTGTTCCGCTGCAGAATATAGATCTGATATCCTCGACAAATCATCGGAAGAGAACCCAACAACAGATGAATTAGAATAAACATCTATATATCTTTTCACCTGCAAATAAATGGAAATGGAAAATGAAAGTCCAAAACCAGAACATCGTTACAAGAAAGTATTTTAAGTTTACGAACTGAAATATTTGTTACCTGCCAAGCATTCCCACAAAGAACATTAACGTAATTTTCCATCCACTCTTTAACAGCTGATTGGGTGCCAAAATTGCCCAACTCTGAGTTGTCCAAATTTAAGCTGCTGGAACCAAGGGCATAGAGCTCAGGATTGACATGCCCAATGCTGAAATTTGAATTATAGAACGAAATGTTAGAAATACTAATATGCGTAGATGGATATTTTCCTGAACAGAAGCAGGAAACAAAATTTGACAATGATCCTTACAAGGCACCTTCCAAAAGGAATGGATATCCCAAGCAAAGCTGACAGTGTTGCCGCAAAATCAAGCTGCAAATATCCCAAAACAATTAAGTATGGCAAACAGGTTTGCATAGAGCAAGAGGAAAGCCATCACATCAAATTTGATACTGACCTGCTCAATGGAGCTGATGCAAATTTGCTTCCCGTCCTGATATTAACATGAACCCAATAGAATTTCAGTAATAAGATATACCAAAATCAATTCTTATGATCACCAAGGAAATATGTTTCACGGGTCACAATTACCGTGTCTTGTTTACAAGATGAGGTATCGAACTCAGAAGGAACCGATGCTGTATGCTTCTTTGTACTCATGGCAAACATGGATGTTTCTACCTGTAAAGAGATTTAGAAGTAAAGGTGGATTAATAATCTCGAAGCAGAATGCATATAAGAAAAAAACCTCTTACCTCTTCAGGAGTCCCTCCGCCATGATCCCCATTTAATGTCTGCCCATGGTCACCCATTACGATAAGCATAGTATTCTCATGCAAACCACCTGGCCCCGCCTGGCTCTCCAATATACTGATGACTTTCTAGATGAGGCAAATTTGAATGAAAATGAAACAAGATTACATATACAGCATACTAAAAACTTCCTGCAATGAAGAAGGATGCAGTGAAAGTTAAGATGGTTTGTTTTTGTTGCAGCCCTTTAACAGTTATTGACAGAATTTTACCTCTAAAACTGAATTATATTGCTCCAACTTTTTTATCATTGGGCTGGAATCCACTCCATATATGTGCCCTGCATGGTCCTGCAAATATTAAACTTCACAGATCAAAGAAATGAAAGGCAGGATGACAAAGAAAACGATAAAAAGATCATTGTCCGCATACCACACCGAGAAAATGCGCAATCAGAACATCCCAATCATCTTTGTAAAGGGTTGGGAAGAGGTGCTCAATGCATCCATTGTCAACCTGTAAAAGCACAAACACAATCTCATTCTTAAAAAAAGGCTCTACTCAGTCAAGCTAAGCTACCTCAAAACAAACATATTAACGAGAGCAAAATATGAATCACTTACAGTATCCAGGTCTTTAACATTGAAAGAAGGGAAAGGATATGACTTTTGAAATTGATTTGGGAACAACTGTGTCCAAGTATCATCACCCATCATCACCAACCGTTTCCCATTTAGCACTAGCTATGCATAGAGAGAATCATTGCAAGTTATAACCGTGCGACAAATCAAAGTGACATTACAAAACAAATGCTTTGATTTAGAAAAGCCTAAACCTGATTGATGAAGTTATCCTCAACAATAGCAGGAGCACCGAAACTATTCCCAACATCAATAAAAGTAGGCAATCCTCCAGTTGTTAATCCCTGAATTCACACACACTAGAATTTGAAAAGAGTTGAAGCAATCAATGTAGTCACCAAAACAGAGAGTATTTGGAATTGGTGGTACCTTGAGCCGCTGTAAACTCGTAGTAGGAGGATCAGCAAAAGCCTTAAAGATCTTAGCAGACGAATCATTAGCAAATGCAAGCTTCTGCAAAATTGTTAATTTATCCATCCATGGCTTTGGCTCTGTCAATTAAAGAATCAACGTAGTTGTATCATTACTTAGATCAGTAATAAGTAATACGTACGTACCACAATGATCACTCAAACTCACCTGGGAAAAAAGCACTCGGGGCCACAAAATCGATTCTGGAATCATTGTGAAAGAAAATAAACAACAGTGAAAATCAGCGAAATGCTTATGGAATTGTGAAATCAATGAATAAAAACTAAATCAGTTTTGAAAATCTCAAAACCTGAGAGCATCCAAGACGATGATGATAACGCGATCGACAACAGGTTTGGTCCAACATTTCGGCTGGTTCTGATTAAAGTGGCCTAAGCTCGAATTGGAGTTGGAATCGTGATTTGGAGGTGATGAAGCAAGGCAAGGAGAAAGAGAAACGTCGGAGCAAGTACTGTGAAATGGAAGCTCTGTTCGAGTAAGAAGAAAGCCACGAGTGAAGATCAGAATGGCGATGGAGTGGATCAAGAGAAACCCTAAAGATATCCACTTCTTATTTTCCGGAGGTGTCTCCATCGCCGGATTAAATTCTCCGGTCGTATATCCGAGATGTTAATTTCGCCGTGACGGCGGCAAAATCAATTAGCAAATGTGATGATGATGTTGCTGTTAAAAGAATACGACGTCGTTTTGTGGAGCCTGGTAAAATTGTAAGAGAGTTTTTGGTGATAATTGTTGGTTATCGCCCTATCGGAATCGGTTAACTGTCTTTTGTCCGGTATGGAGTAAAACTTGGCAAAAACCCGTTCTTCCTGAAATTTTAATTTCATATGGTTCACATCAGGCCTGGTTTATTAGTCCAATTTCAAGGTTGGGAATTATTCGTTTCTTCTTTAGTCAAATTTAGTCTGGGATTAAAGAGTAAACATTAAAATGTTTATACAATTTAGGTTAATATGAGTCCGGTTTAGTTATTTTTGTTAATGTCATTAGTAATTTCTTCAAAGAATCCACTTCTTTGATTCAATCTTGTATATACATCTCAACAATGTTTAATCCATTAGTCTTGGCTCAGGACTCATATATATCGTTCACTAAGATAAAATTCTTGCAAAATCATCGAAACGTTGTAAAAATATAGGAGAAGGATCAGAACATTGGCTTGACTTCCTCTGATGAGGAAGTAATAATCGCTTAATATAATCCGATTCGATCATTTGGGGAAATTGTCATCACCTCCCATCTCCATTAGACCATTACCATAGGTTAGTTTTTAGACAAAGACAAAACCATTCATTAGAAAAAAAGAGATTTAATGAAAAAAAATTAGGAGAATGGATCAGAATATTGGCTTGACTTCCTCTGATGAGGAAATATAAATCGCTTAATATAATCCGATTCGATCATTTGGGGAAATTGTCATCACCTCCAATCTCCATTATGATAGATTAGTCTTTTATCAAAGATAAATCAGGAAACTTAAATCAAGAAGAAAATCTATTTAGAGAAATTATCATAACATTCATAACAATAAAAAAGGGAGCTTATAGGAGAAGGATCAGACTATTGGCTTGACTTCCTCTGATGAGAGGAAATATAAATCGCTTAGTATAATCAGATTCGATCATTTGGGGAAATTGTCATCACTTCCAAATCTCCATTGCTAATTGCTCAAAACTTTTTAAAACATTTTTCTAAAAAAAAAAACAAATTAAAATTCAGAACTCCATAATTAGTAAAATCTATCATAATTATTAAAAAAAATGAAGGAGAAGGATCAGAATATTGGCTTGACTTCCTCTGATGAGAGGAAATTATATTCGCTCAGTATAATCAGATTCGATCAGCTGGGGAAATTGTCATCACCTCCAAATCTCCTTTCTTTTTGAATTTCAATAAAAACATAATAATTTAATGTCGTGTTTGAACTAAAAAAAAAACATAAACAAACAGTGAAAACAGAGCCGAAACAGCTACAATCAGACAAAGAATCACAAATTTAGGGCTGTCTAAAAGATACTAATACACAATCAGATTTATCCTACTCTGAAAATTCGAGCTGACTGACAAAAACCCATAAGGTTTCTCGAAACGAATTCAAAACGAATGAACAGAGATAGGGAAAAGATTTGGCGTCAGCTCATACACAACGAACATGAACGAGAACGGTGGTAATCAGTAATATTGACGCCTAATCTAATGAGAAAACAAAAAAAACCTAGAACCAAGCTCAAACTGAAAGAACAGAGAATATATACAAATCTAGCGGAAGAGAAGGCGACGGCTGGGTTTTTTGGAGATTGAGGTTTAGTCAAACGATATTTATAGGTCCGGAGCGGAGAGGCTTATGTCGAGAAACCCTAACGCGCGTGTTATTCACGTGACTCGTAATCTGATGTATTTCTATTGGGTCCATTATATTTTTGGTGGGCTTCCGTCACTGGCAAGAATTTCCGATATTTGATCAATTCATTTTTATTTTTTTTTAATAGTTTCTTGAAAAGCAACATAGTTTATGAGAAACCTCACAAACATAAATGTTTATTTGTTTTGCTCACTAGTATATAATATAACTATTGTATGTTGTGCTCTTTTGACATTCTATATTGAGCTTATTTTTATCATGGAAGAAATTAAAAATTAATAATATAATAAATTTCCTCTCCCCAATAATTTTTAATAGTGATAATGAAATCAAACTATATAAGTATACATGTGTGTATAAAGTATATATGTATTTCCTCTTTTTTTCAAAAGGGGTATACGAAAATAACAATAAACTAGATAATAACCCGCGATATGTATCGCGGGAAATATTTGCTTCATATTTTGTTAGTTCATATAATTATAAATTATTATTAGTGTTTAGATTAGATTTATTTTATGTTTTTAACATCTTATTTATTATTATTATATGTAGTTTGTGTTGTGTTAATTAAAATTACTAATATATAATTACATATGTGCAGACTGTGCAGTGTTACTGTTATGTTTATAATAATATTTATTTGATCATTTAGATTATAACATAATTTAGTTGTAAAGTTAAGTGGTGTTATGTATATATTTTCACATCATTCAAAAATTTTATAACAGTTTGATTTATTTTAATATTAATTATTATCAATTATTAGAAATTTGATCCGAGATTCATTATCATCCATCTTTATTTGCTCTGACCCGTCTTGACCCGTCATGATCCATTGACCCGTCTTTATTAGTCATGATCCTTTGTAAATTATATTGTACAGCGCGAATAAATATATGTTTCATATTTCGTTAGTTTATATAGTCATAGATTATTATTAGTGTTTTATATTAGATTTATTTTATGTTTTTAGCATCTCATTAACTAATAGATATACTATATGATTTAGAAAGAGCCAACTGATAGAATAAATGAGATAAATACAAATTATATCTAATATATGTAGTGAATTAAAATTATCATATTTTAAATGTTAAACTATTATTGGTAAACCAAAAATATTATTTCAATGATATAATAATATATGAAACAATTCATGTCCGTTTAAAAAAATCAAATCATAACCTATGTGGAAAAAATGTATATTATAAAAATTATATGATTGTTTAATTATTTATTAAATATATGATCAAATAGAAATAAAAAGGGGAAAGAATATTAACAAATAATTATTATGATTAATTGGAGAGAAAATAGGAAGAGAGAGAATAATTAGTTAAACTAAATTTAAATTTAAATCTAATTAAATTATATAATGATTAATAATGTAAGTCCAATGGCATTTGGTGTAATATAACACGTAAAAGAAGGTTAGAGTGTTTTTAACATTGCTTAAATAATAGTGTAGAGATAATAAATAATCAGAAAATAATTGTAAGACATTTGTAATAACGTTTTGCAACTAAACTAATCTGCTTCAATTTCATCTTCGCAACATTTTCAGCCTTCTGGAACCAAGAATCCGTGTCTTCTTCCATTAATAACATTGTTCTCTCTTCCATTCCTTGAACCGGATTAATGTGAATTTTCAATATCTGCGACGGTACGACTTGATAGTATAAAATTTCCGTTGTTTGCCGTGTAGAAATGAGCATTTTATGGTTTACTCTAATCTCATCTTCATCCATTTCGAATCCTGAAGAGTTTAGAGTTATGTTTGAGTTGTTTTTGTCTTCTACTTGGTTCTCAAAGGAAAAAAAATCATCGATCTCTATGTTATTGATTATATTGGTCCGAGATCCGCCTGTAAAAACAGAATGAATATACAATTATTATTGATATACTCAAACATTTCTATATGGTTTTGATTCTGAAATTAGAGTTGGTATATCATACCCACCATAAAATTCAAGATCTTGATCATTATCCTCGAAACTTGGCAAAATCTCTTGTTCTTCTACAAAACTCTGTTAGCAATAAATACATTTAAGAGAAAATCCATTTTTTTGGGTTTAAAGCATATAATAGAATTGACAACATGATTATGATATACAGTATGATATATGATATTAATTACCTGTTTTAAATTCCCGTTAAACATTCCCATCGATGTCGAACTTCCAGCATTTAGAAATTGTTCATCGAGATTTCCAATGTGTATCAAATTATCATCAACGTTGCTGTTATAGAATTGGTTGGGGTTACTTGCAGCGAAAGTAAAGTCGTCGAACCCGCTTTGGTTCTCATTCTTGGAGTAATCGTTGGTTTGAACCGGCGAGTTTTCTACTAGCAATGGTGGCAATGACCTTTGATGTTGCAACATGTCACTTTCCAAGTCTGTATTCACCTATATATATATTATATTTAAGATTCGGAATTAATTCAAGATAAGATATAGAATTATATTCGTTAGCTAAGACAAAAATGGTCTATAATTACCTTTGATTGAGTGAGGTATGGTCCATAAGGAGATCCGTAATCTGGAAAGCTTGCAGGCATGGTTTGTGCCATGTACTGTGACCAGTCATCGTGATTACTATTTGCATTTGCGTTCCCAAATCGCGGTTGGGTATCGGAAGCGTTATTGTAAGATAGAACTTGATGTGTGTTTGAACTTATTTCAAGATCTGAACAAACGTCAAAACTCGAGCTACCACTTATATTCGAGCTCGTGTGGACGTAAGTCTGTTGTTGCTGCTGATATTGGTCCCTTGGTTTCGCTTCAATTATTATTTTCTTAAAGACGCGACAAAGTGAATAAGTGTCCTAAAAATAGAAAATAAAATATTGTTAGAAAATAGTCGTATCTAGTAATACATCAATTACTTATTAATGATTGGTTTGATCCTAGAAAGTATAAACCTGCATGCCGAATGAAGTAGGCTCGCATTCAGTTTCATCGAGGCGATATTCATGCATGACCCAACCGGTTCTAATACCATGTGGGGCGCGTCCACGGTAATAAACTAATGTTTTCTTGGTCCCAATGGCACGATCTCGCCAACTCACCCGCCGGTCTTTGCCAGTAGCTTTCCAATAACCGCCTTTTGTTGCTCGGTTCGTCCTTGAACCATTGGGATACTTTCTGTCCCGTGGACTGAAGAAGTACCATTCTTGGTCTTTGCTAGGAAGCAATGACTTTCCTGCCAATTTTTTATGGTTGAGTTAATGTAGGATAACAATAAAAAAAAAATGACATTTTAGGATACATACATAAGAATTTGCCTAGGCCATTTGAAATTACGATTCTTTTTATGATTTTTTTTCTTTTGTTCTATCCGTAAAAATATGCTTGGTATGTTGTTATCTCCGAGATTAAAAAAAAAACCCTAAAGTACAAAAAGCGTAAACTAAAAACATAGAAAGTGCGGTGGTCCATGACAGGTTTATGAAAAGCATTCCAGGATGATTGACCAAAAGATCACCTAATGCGTATGCTCTAATCAAATGTTAGTATACTACTGGTACTTTATTGCATCTACATGTAGTTCATTCAGATACCCAATTGAATTGAGAATATGCTAATCTAAACATTGAATTGATTTTTGAATATTTGTTAAAATCGTGTGTTAGTTGTTTAGTGATTTCTACATTATTATATATATAATAATTTTCATTGGATTTTAACAAAGATTTGATTTCACATATTTTTCAAATCAATTAAAATATGCAAACCAGTATTGATATGTACTAATTTTGGTCAAGGCTATAACGTATATTAGTTTTCTTGTCCTTGTGATATTCTTATTATTCTTTCCTTCATATATTCTATCTCCCGAACTTACGTTTAAAACTTGTTCAGCTCTTTACCTCTCAGACCAAAAAGGTTCTCGTAACTATTTGTGTTTAATAATTTGTACCTGGCAAGTCCCATGGTTCGCACTTGTAGAGGTCCACTTCAGGAATGATCTCTAGCTCGATCTCTCGACCGTTAATCTTTCTTTTCAGATAGTAAGTGATTAGTTCTTCGTCCGTTGGATGGAACCTAAAACCTGGAGGCAATGAGACTGGAGCCATGTATATAATATACTCTTTGATTAACGATGATACTGGAACCTCTCAACCGATTTAATATCTGATTACAGAAAAAAAAAAAAAAAAAATTAACGAACGATCTTGTTTAAGAGATAAACTCTAACAAGACCGATCGTATATTTTTGTATAAATAAAAAGATGTATGATCGAGTAGTAGAGAGGATAATAATACAAAAAACCTCAAGAGAAAGAAGACAAATGTTTTGTGCTATTGAGGGTTGGAAGGGTATAAATAAAGAGAAGAAAGACAAAATTTCATATAAAACAATGGCAGAAAAGTGAATAATCTAAAGGGATGATACCAACCTTCAAATAAATTATGGAACTTATTATATGAAATGTTAAAAAATACCCAATTTGTCCATCTTTTTTTTTTTTATCTCTTTTTGTTTTCTCTTACACATATTCTGATTCTTACTATCTTTTTCTTCAAGTTTGATAGATAGGTTGGAAGAATTTAAGAACTTTTTGTTTCATAATCGATCGGTAATAAGCAAATTAAGTTGCGACTGAAAATTACAAAAGTAATCAATTTGTATTAACGTTTTACAATTTTAATTTATTTTCCAATGTTGTCATGTGGTTTTTGGAAACCGGTAAATACAGTTCCAAATATATTAAAAAAAAATACTGATTTAGATTTTGTTACAGTTTAAAATGGAAAAAGTTTATAGATCTAGCTAGTTATCAATGCATAAACAAAAGGAGAATATAAATTGCGTAGATGACGCCAAAAAAAAAAAAATAACGTAGATATGTCATAATTAAAACAAGAATTAATAATCGAAATGTGTATCATAATGCAAAATCGTGTTTCTTCGTCAAAGTGGTCTCCTCCAATATCCCATCCTTCTCCAAGTGTGGTCGGTTTGGAATGTGTCCACGTGGCGGAATATCATTAGCTACATGGGGGAACGAATATTGGGTTAACCAATACAAACTGGTTTCAAATCTTTATGTTTGGCGGCGCTTCTAACTGAATAAAACTGTCTCCTTTGTATCCTATTCCCCACTTGCGAATCCTTTAGCTCCTTCGTGATTGCTGCCGATCCATATACCATCTCAGTTTATAACTAATCTCTTTTTTAAATGTATAAATGAAATCATAATCTAATTTAAAAAAAAATAAAAAATTAACTGTGTCGCCATAAGTTGTGATCTCTCATCATTGGCCAAGTACATGATCATTTTAGAGGTTATTAATTAGTGTTGGTTTGGTCAAATTCCTCATATCTTTTACAGTATGATCTTGTGGTCATAAGTTTTTTTTACGTATATTTTAGTTTTTGTAAACTACGTACATATGCACGTAAGAACCTATTTTTGTGTTATGTTTTAATACTGCCCAAAAACTATATACATTTTTTCAGTGTGAAAGTATGAATCCTGCCAAACGAGAATTAGACAGTAGCTCGCTCATTCATGGACACGTCTAGATGAGAGTGAAACACGACGTAAATAGATTGAGAAAAGAAGAAGACATAAATTGATTGATATGTATACATAACATGGATATCTTACACTCATATTCATATATACATTTAAAAGTATACAACCAAATTTTGTTTTAAAGGTAGTACAATAGAGATGAAGAAACGCCGAGGGTCCACATGATAGATCATGTGGGTCCAGCTTGTACACATGTGAAGAAATCCTTGCGGCATTGATGGGCCAACCCCAGCATCACTTCTCAGCTTTTCTCCTCATCACCATCAACTTTTCTGTCATTATTCACATTCCATATTCTAGATCTATATCTAATTGCCGTCAAAAAGAAAAGATTCATATCTAATTATATATATATCCTACTAACATTAGCATCTAGCATATAACACTGATTATATAACAATTTGTACGTACCCTTCTTTACACTTTTCCCTCACATGAATCCATCTTTTTGTTCTTTACTTATTCAGTTCTTGCTTTCACACACATCTAGAAATAAATTATATGTGTATAGTATACTCATCGATCGATACACACCATAAAATATCTATTTTTTTTTTCTTTTGATAGTCAAGATCATTTTTATGCCGAGATCCAAAAACTCAAACTAATTCTCAAAACGTCTCGAAATATGGGGAAATACATAGGTTGAGAATGAGATCATGCATAGCAAAAATCCAAACTTGGAAAAGCCGCTTGTATCTTTTGTTTATGACTTTATGCTGCCTAATTGGATATGGCTTATATTAAAATTTGAAGTACATATATTTTATTTCAAAATAACATAAACCTAAATTCCAAGAAGAACGACATTTACCATTTTATGTAACTGTTTTCTTGCCTAACATTACTATTTTTACTTCAATATTTGAAAACGCTCAAAAACATTACACTGTTCTTATTCAAAAAAAAAAAAAAAGAAGTAGAAAAAGCATTACACCGATGTTTTGAGTAATATTAACCCTTTTTATTTTGCTTTTGTAATTTTGTTGCGATGCATGTTTATTTTGTTATCAAAAAGAGAAAAGTATATCTGTTAAATTAGTTATCAAAAAGAAAAATTATGTTCAATTGATAAAGTGTTAAAGAGAAAAGAAACATCCAGTAATAATTTAAACAAATTGCAATGAATTGCACTAATCTAATTACGTTAAAGAGAAATTGGTTTAGCCGGTTCGCTGGTTCTATACGAGTTACGGTTTTAATCATTTTATTTCCCGGGCCAATGAGGATTTGTTTAAACCGGTTTCATGGTCCACAAAAACCTCACAAAACCTCTTCCGTTCCCGTCTCCTTTCACAACACTACAACCATGGCCGACGGCGAACTTGGAATCCTACGCGGTTACGAGCTCCGTCTCCTCCGCTGCACCATCTCTTTACCACCATCTGATCCTCCTATCGATGAATCCCAATCCGGAACTCATCAACACGACTCTCTTATAAGGTCCCTTCTGCTTTCAATAGAAGCTGGAGACTATCTTGGAGCTCTAGCCTCCGAAGCTACTCAGCTAATACTCGGCGTTTCCGAGTTCGACTTAGTCGACTCAGTTGATTCCGCCGAACAAGTTTACTCCGAGCTACTCGACAAGGTCGAATCTTTCGTGGTGAACGATTCTTCAGATGAAATCGACAAAGCTCGCCGTGCTGTTCTGGTGATGTGCTTAGCAATCGCAGCTACGTTTTGGTTCACTCGTTGCAATTTGACCGGGTATGTTAACCGAGCTCAGTCTTCTTCAGATTGAATTTGGACTCTTTTACTAAGTTTCTGAAAAAAATTTGGATTTTGAATATTTGCAAATCTTCTTCACTAAAGCTTGTGTCTTTTTGAACTATTAGGTCAACAGAAGGATCAACAAAATGTTCATTACCGTTTAAAGTATCAGAAAGTAATGAATTAATTGAATGGGAGAACTGGGCTAAGATTCAGCTCATGTCTGTTGGTTCTGACTTACTCGGCAATTTTTCTAATCTCCAGGTACTATCTTCGTACATCTATCTCTTAAGTAGTCTTGATCTGTCTTTGTTTGTATTGAACTCTCTGTAACTCAAACTACTTTCTTCGTCCTGCAGCATTTGGTTTTTGCTAGATTGCTACTGTTGAAGTTGAAAGATTTGTTGTTTGCGACAACTGAAACTGAGACATCTGAAGTAAGGAGTATTTCATGGTGGCTTGTCAGAGTTTTACTTATTCATCAAAGAGTTCTACACGAGCGATCTTCATCTTTGTTTGATATGTTGCAAGTTTACATGGCTGAAGCTCTAGACCATTTTGGAGCATTGGAAAATGTGAAAAGCTATTGGGCTGCCAAGTTGCTACAAGACGAAGCTTCATCCATCACTTCAACTATCCATCTGGAAGCATGTGTATTGCAATATATCTATGGAAGGATTGATCCTTGTCAGTAAGTTATCACTGAGACGTTATTTTCCTTGCCTACATCTTACATGTTTATAGCTTCGTATGTCTGGATATTAACATAACTTGTTTTGGTTCCGCCTCATGATTCTCTTTTTTTAAAAAATTAGTGGGAGGTTTGCGACTCATCTGGTTAAGAAGTTGAGCGTATAAAGCACATGTGTATATAGTTGTTGCTCTCATTTCTAATAGCCATCGCATTCCATTTCATAACATTTAACCTAGTATACTGCTATAGCATATTGGTCTTTATTCAGAGTAAAATTGTCAGGTTGCAGCTTGAATCTGCTAAAGCAGCTGCAGGGCTCGAGTTCTCTGTTACCGGAGCTCTTGGATTTCGTACTATTCACCAAGTAAGCTATGGGATATATTTTTCTGTTCTTTATGTTCGGTTTGTTATTCTAAATTCCTCTGATCTATAGGTAGACCCAAAAGCACAAATGGTTTTGATTGCCAATACTAGCTCATCCGATGGGGACGTGAGGTTGGCCTCTGAGAAAGCTGATGTTGGACCTTATGAAGCTTGGGGAGTTGAAGCACCTGAAGTATATATGACTCCTAAACTAGTGAACAATGAGAGTGAAGCTGGCAAAGATTCTACGCCCTTAAAACCAATTGAACAGGCATTGATTTTGGCTCAATGCCTTCTAATTGAAAGGGGTAGTCGGCATGATGAGATGCAAAGTAAGTGAACTCGAATTCAATGGTATTTGTAATGTTTAATTTGAAATTTTAATGCTGCATTGTGAGCTTAGGTGTAAAGATAGAGAGAAAAATATCAAGAATTCTGCCTAGTCAATTAAGTTACTAGGCAGTAGTTGTGACTGCTATACAAATAGCTTGAAGAGTCTCATTACAGCGTTGCCAAATAACCTACAGAGATGTGAAGGAGAATATGCAATTTCCACTCCTGCTTCTGTGTCGACTAGTTTTTCTCACTTTTGCTGAACTGAATTATGCTATATAACCTTTAGTTTTTTTTTTTTTTTTTTTTAAATATTCTATTCTTTTTTTCCTGCAGGGTGGGATATGGCCCCATATATCGAGGCAATTGATTCTCAAGAGTCAAAATATTTTGCTGTAAGTTATAATCTCTTCAGTTATTCAATGCTTTCTAAGTGACATATTTTAAATGTTGATGTACGAAGCTGTTGGTTTTTCATTTCGTTGCAACCTATGCAAGTAAAACAAACTGACTGTCTTTTATTTTCGGACATGCTATTAGCTACGGTGTTTTTGTGACTTATTACGTGTTCGATGGGAATCAACTCGGGGTCGTACAAAGGGACGCGCCTTGGAAATGATGGATAAATTGGTATGTGTGCACAGCGCTTGTATTATCAAACTATCTTGGTTTTCTTTTTGGATTGTATATCTCCCTGGCTGAAACACTCATAGCGTTATGTCATTCTACCCTTAAGTGTAGCTGTGATAATTTTCCTTATCAGGTTGAAGCTATTAACAAGAGTGATCCTGGAGCATCAAATCGGATCCCTTTATGCTATGCAGTCCATCTTCCTACGATTCCTGCTTTGAGAAAGTAGGTTAATTTCTTTATGTGCATATATAGAAATCCTTTTTGAGGGTTTCCTTTAGTCTTATTCATCGTTCCATTTTGATTCTAACAAACAGGGAATACGGTGAGCTTCTGGTGAGTTGTGGTTTGGTTGGGGAAGCAATCACAATATTCGAGAGCCTGGAATTATGGGATAATCTTATTTACTGCTACTGGTAAACTAAAGATTTGAATACTGCGATTGTGATGAATTCAGCTTCACTTGTTTTTTTTTCCCTTTCCCTCTATGGCTTTTATGTTCCGTTGCAAAACTAATTGCACTATGTGAAATTTCAGCCTTCTAGGAAAGAAATCAGCAGCTGTAGATCTCATCAATGCGCGGCTTTCTGAACGGCCAAATGACCCAAGATTATGGTATCTAAATCTATGATATTACCCTTACTCTGTTCTCTTCCTGTTGTTTGTATATCTTATTAAGTGGCTGTGAAGTACCGTAATTATCTGTCTTTAACCTACACTTAATCTTTTTATTTGCGGATATATCTTTAACCTTTGTTTATATTATTGGATCATCAAGCTGAATTTGATGCTTAATATTGATTCCAGGTGTTCACTTGGTGATGTTACGATTAATGATTCCTGTTATGAAAAAGCCCTGGAAGTTTCAAATGATAAGTCAGTTCGTGCTAAGGTAGTTTGAGACACATTAACAGAAAAATCTTATATGTCCTTCATTTTTAGTCCAGGCTCTAATTATCTCTATATCTTGTAGCGGGCTCTTGCTCGCAGCGCATACAATCGCGGTGATTTTGAGAAGTCGAAGCTGCTGTGGTATGTTGAACAATTTTGTTCTGTCTTTTTCTTTTCTTAAAAGGAAATGGATTTTCATTCACTTGTCTCATTTTTTCCTGTATTTTAGGGAGGCTGCAATGGCCTTAAATTCTCTGTACCCAGATGGTTGGTTTGCTCTTGGTTCTGCGGCGCTGAAGGTGTCTTACTTCATCTTCTTCAATAGTTTAGTAGCAATATGTTTCCATTCCAAATGTCATTAGATAAACAACATAGAAATTCCTGTCATGCGGCTGAGAGGTATACTAATTTGAAATTTCCTATGTTGTACTGTAGGCCAGGGATGTTCAGAAAGCATTGGATGCATTCACTTTTGCTGTTCAACTTGATCCTGACAATGGAGAGGCTTGGAACAACATTGCTTGTCTGTAAGCACTTCTGTTTCACTACTCTGCTCTGTTTGTGCTGAAATTGCTGAGAAATTTAATTATTCTCTTCACGCATGCCTTACTATTTTAACTTTGCGACTCACTGCTTACCTACTTTATATTTGGCATTTACTATGGATGATGCTGAATGTCTAATATCTTATGGGTGCAGGCATATGATAAAGAAAAGGAGCAAAGAATCATTCATTGCTTTCAAAGAAGCGCTTAAATTCAAGTATCTCTCAATCCTGTACTGTTTGGTAGTTGAGTTAAGAAAATCAAAGTTAGTGATTAATATTGTGTATCAACAGGCGAGATAGCTGGCAGATGTGGGAAAATTTCAGCCATGTAGCTATGGATGTGGGAAATATGGATCAGGTAAATGCAGCCAATTACTTAGAAAATGAATTATCCGGCCCTCGTATATCTGTTTAATTTTAGCTTAGGAGTTAGACAAGTTGGTTGATACAAACAAGAGGATTAGAGGCTCCAAGGGGTTATTAATAAGTGCTAAGTATTGTAAGTTAACTATGGTTTGGTGTGGGTATTGTCGATTAACTATGGTTAAGTTAGGTTATCTCTTAAGTCTAGCCTATATATATATATACTATGGAAGAGAGGAAGAGAGTTTTATCGAGTATTTGGTGGTAAATCTGAGGGGGAGTGGGAGGAGCTCCATTATCAAAATCCTCATTGTCTCTTGTAATTCCACTTTTATCATCTATGTAATCCATTTCTATTTCTACACGTAACACTGGTTTTTTTTCTTCCAGGCCTTTGAAGCTTTACAACAGATACTGAAAATGAGCAAAAACAAGAGGATTGATGTTGTTTTATTGGACCGTATAATGACAGAGTTAGAAAATAGGAATTCAGCTTATAAGTCATCATCTTCATCGATTGAAATCGAAGGTTCTTCAGATAAATCGACAGAAACAAAACCGTCAACTGCAACACCAGCTGAAACTCAACGCCACTTAGAGTTGCTTGGGAAAATTATTCAGCAGGTTAGAAAAATATCAAAAGTAGTTGTATTGTCTCATTTCTTGTGTGGTAACTCTTGGCATGCATTTGATGTAGTTTGTATAGTCCTCCTTTATGTGACTCTTGCTTGTGATAATATATGTTCTGTAGATTGTCAAAACAGAAAGTACATCTGATATCTGGGGATTATATGCAAGATGGAGTAGAATCAAAGGAGACCTTATGGTATGCAGCGAGGCACTGTTGAAACAAGTGCGATCATATCAGGTATTTAATGAGTCATGATTAATCGAAACCACTCTTTTAACTATGAGCAGCATTTTGATGACATATGTCGATATCTCTCTCAGGGATCAGAAGTGTGGAAAGACAAAGAGCGTTTCAAGAAGTTTGCAAGAGCATCATTGGAACTCTGTAAAGTGTACATGGAGATCTCAGAGTCCAAAGGAAGCAGACGAGAACTGTTTAGTGCTGAGATGCATTTGAAGAACACAATCAAACAAGTATAAATCAAACTAACAATTAATTAAATCCCTACAGTTACTTAATAAGCTTTTCGATCATTATGAATTAATGGCGACATATGTATGTGTGTGTGTGTGTAGGCTACAGCGAGCTTCCCGGACAGTGAAGAGTTGAAGGAGCTTGAAAGTTGCCTTGAGGAAGTGAGAAATGTAATGCAAAAGAGTGAAGAAGAGACTACAAATACAAAAACATGAAAAAAGAAAGAAAACAAATTGTGACAGTCATCATAGGTTTAGTGTGTGGTTTCCGAGTGTTGTAACATTAATCAATTTTGTTGTTTGGGTCAAAGACGACGTTGAGATCATAACTTAATGGGTTCTTTTCGTTTACATGTTTCTGAAATTCTTCTCTTTCTCTATCGCCCAAGTAAGTGTGTGAAAATGAAAAGAAATGGAATAAGAAAAAGAAAAAACGTCGTGCCGTTTTTGACGTTTTAGCAGATAAAAATGCGCGCCGTTTGTTTTGGTGGCTGATTTGGCGTCTTTTCTGGCAACTAAAAGCAAATGATAGATTAAGAAAGAAATCAATTTTGACACGAAATATAGTTTTGATCTGTGCGTATGGTTGTGTCTCTTTATCTTCATCCTCGCCTCTCGATCGCCACATTACAGAATCACCATGTGCTTTTGAGCATGAGATTTGGTTTCACGCGAAATCTTCCTCTCAAACGATCTTTCGCCTACAATTCCATCACTTCCCTATCGAAATCGCTGGTCACCATCATGGCCACGACAGAGAGCAAGAATCTCGTAAAAGCTTCGACGGAGGAGAGTGACAAGAAAAAAGAGGAGACAGAGGATAAGAAAGAGGAGGAGGTTTCGATCCCTCCGCCGCCGGAGAAACCAGAACCTGGCGATTGTTGTGGTAGCGGCTGCGTCCGATGCGTCTGGGATGTTTATTACGAGGAGCTCGAAGAATACAATAACAAGCTTTCTGGAGAAACCAAATCCATTTGAGTGGATGAATTGCTTATTTTTGACTTTTCTCGCAAAAGCTGCTGGGAAAAAATCAAACAATTGTTGTCTTTGTCATTTTAATGCTGTGCTATGTTTGAACATTTTGAATACTTGACCTGATTTACTTGTGAACACAAGTAGTGTGATTCTTAATGATTTTAATCAAAAATGTAAAAGAGTCGATCAAATATTTCTAATCTCCCTACTTTTCCTGTAATTCTATCAGATAGTAGCTGTATATAACAAATCGTTGTTGATTCTTTCCACATTTGTAAAATCAAACGAGAAAGCAAGTTTGATCCAATTCACATATCCATTGTGTAAGTGTAGAACCTTACTTTCACCTTTGAGGAGCTTTCACAAGAACAGAGATATGGAGATAATATTCTGGGTGCACCAAGTTATTTACCACCCACGAAAACGGTATCTCTAGCTTCATTTCAATCCCTTGGATCCTCACCAATTTGATTTCACCCATCTCACATGATCCAACTACCTCTTCTGCTTCATCTACGCTTCTTTCTTCTCCACTTGTTTCAGCTTTGTCTCCAATGAACTCCGGGAGGAGACTTTCAATGGCATCGCGCAAGGTAAAGCATTTCCCTGTTTATGGTGGAACAAATTCAGCTAAATCTCACACAATACATATTCAACAACAGTTTGGAGATTGAAAATTTGAGTTGATAGCCTAACATTTATTTAGCAGAAAAGTCAAATCTCCTTTTAACGAAGATAATAAGAACAATGTATATCTTTAAGATGAGATTCTTACCTTCTTCTCTGAGGAACTCAACAGGACGATTTAGGTATGAGATGTCATCCCAGGTATCGATCTCAGGTACATCTTCAAGATTCTCGAAATCTTTACTTATACTCCGAACATACAACCTAACAGGAATCCTTGCTGCAAAAAAATTATTAAGAGTCAGAAAAAGGTGGTTATGCACTAGAAAATCAGGACGCTATTAGATTGTATCATGTTAAGCCAAGGTTACAATAGATGCACCAATTTGTGAGAATTCATGATTCTCTCTCTATTATGTTGTTGCTGTTTAGAGGGTTTATCAGAAGAGGGAAAACTTCTATTTAGTGCCAGTGCTTCTAACTAGGTCCTTTGCACAAGAATATGTCACTTCCAATTCAATCTAAACATCTCGTGAAACCACTTTTCCAAATACGGGAAAATTTGATAAGGTTATAACTTTCTCAGCTGAGTATATAGTTGGCAAACCTGTCTTAACTTGTCCAGCCACATCCATCTCAGGCACACCTTGAAGAGATTGTGGTGATGACAAACTTGTTTTTCCTGAAAACTCATCTTCGATAGTTCCCATTTTAAGCTTGGGTGATAATCTTGTGTAGGCATCAAGATCACCTGCAAAACCATACGTTTTCAAACTTGTTACTTTCTACCATGATTGATGAAAATAGTGACATTTGATAATGCTGAATGCTAAAGCTAGATCTAATGGCGATTAGAGTTATAACCAGAAGCATTGCTCTAACAAGAATGATATTGAATTTTTGATTAATAACATATTTTATATGCCTAAAATTCACCATTCGTACCGTTCATGACAGATGTCCACAGATCCTCTTGATCACTTTGAGACATGTTCATAACATTCTTGCAATTTCCATTGATGATATATGCAGCCTGCGGGATAACATTATTTCAAACATGTCAAAACTTCTAATCATAATACAGTTTGTCTGAATTAGGACAGGAGTAAGCATTGTTAAAATAGCACCCAGGAGAAGCCTATGGCTATTCCACTATGGAATGACCAATCAACTGCGGCAAAAATTGACAAATTGTTAGCAATAGTGCAATACCATACTCTGTTATTACCAGCTACACCTACACAATCTATGAACTTTCATAAGCCTCAGAACTAAACATAGAGACATTGTGTTCACGGTGGCTGAGAAAGATGTAAAGGGTATCATCCCAAGTTCACAATAAATCAAAATATGGAAGAAAATCACAGAGTTTTTGTTGCAAAAGAGCAACATTTGGGAAAGTAACAAATATTACAGTATTACGGTGTGAACCCAATGGAACAGTATACAGAGTTTATTTGAAACGTATGCATTTCACTTCAAATGATAAGAAAGTCAAAACTTGCAAGAAATTTTCACTAACCTCTTTCAAAGAATTAACAAAGCTCCATTTGACAGAATCTTCTCCTTCACAGGGTATCAGTATGTTGCTAGGATATCCTCTAAAGTGTATCTGCAATCCAAAAAAATCTGAAAAGCTCAGTAACTGCACTGATAAAAAGGAGGTAAGTTTTGTGCATCATGCTAGCCAAGAGGGACTAAGGAAAGATCCTACTAATAAACGTACTCTGACTGTCATACATAGTGGCCCGCAATAAAGAGGGATCACAAAGATAAGATAATGACATAGCGGATCACTAATACTGTCTTCCTAAGTTTAGATTACAAAAAATAGTCTACCCTCAGGCTTACTCAAGATCCTAATTGAGTGTTGAATCTGCAACTCAACATACATCCACTAAGCTCATCTCTCCAAACAGAAGCTAATGAACTTCAGAAAACGAAAACTCACCGTGAGATTCCAAGGCCTTTCTGGTTCTGCGCATAAGAGATCGAAAAGAACACCTGTTGGTATATACCTGCAAGCAAAGAAGATTCCACCTCTCACATAAACATAGCACCAAAAGGATAAACAACTAATTCCCATTATACAAACAGATGGAAAACAATGGCGCGTACCATTTGAGAGGGAAGCCTTTGTAATCAAACCAGATAGAATCTTCACCAGGAGGAAGTGAATCCTTGAAATAAGGCTTTATAAGATGAACTAATAGAGGCAAATATCCTATTCTTGGTGCTAACACCTACAAAAGAAGATACTTAAGCTCTTAGCTCGATTCCATCTGCTAAATTCTTGCTCGTTTTCAAGCACTGTAACAAATTGATGATCCGAAATCCGATTATTCGAGTCGAAAGCAAAATAAAACCCTAAAACCTGAACTGGATCATGATGCAACACCAAATATACCAGAGATTTGCACCAACGATTGGGGAAAATAAGGAAAAAAAAAACTGAGGAGTGGAGAAGAATTACAAGAGCAGGAGGAGGAGCAGGGTGAGAAGCAACGTCTGATTTGTGGAGATGAATCTGCAGAGGAATTGCTCCTTCCCATACATATTTGACCGCTTCATTTGCCATTCTCTTCTCTTCTCTTCTCTTCACAGCTTCGCACGGTTGGAGAAAACCTCTGCTTTCAAAACGACGCTGTTTTCCTTCTGACGTCATCTTTCTCTTGCGTATAACACACTAACTTATATCAAGCGTACGTTAGACCAGTGTGCGTAGTCTGTTGGTGGCTAATAAGTTTTTCTTGTGAAATTACATCAAATTTTTTTTTTTTAGAGTTGGTCTTAATTAAATTCAGTCTAATTTATATAAGTCACTTTCGGATAAATAAACGACTGTTGTTCTATTTCTTTCAGTTGTTGATAGCCTCACCAATTTTCATCTTTGCCTTCAATTGAAGTAAACTCTTCACCAAATCATTTTGTTGAAAGCATCAATAAACATCTCATTATCACTAAATTTACTGTAAACAAATTGTACACGACTTTTACAGTCACAAATTTTGCGGGAATTTTAGCCTAACGAACAAACAGCTCGAACAGAAAAAGAAAAAGAAAAAAAAAACACAATGAGACAACAACAAGAAAGACTTTGATGAACATTTTAAAGTTGAATTAATATTGAATTTGAAGTCTCTTCTTTTAGGTAAGGTACCTGAGAATTTGTGTTATAAGTAAAGACAAACCTCTTCTTCTTGTTTTTCTTCTTCTTCATCTATTATCATCTTTCTCTTCTTGTATGGACCAAATCCTCTTGAATTTGACTCTGAGTTTGTTCTTCTGAGCTCAGAAAACGCAGACCTTTCGCTAGGTTTAAACTCCCATTGACATACCATTGTTTCGGGTTCTGTGTTCTTATCCGTGTGTCCTGTATCATCCACTGAACCAGAGTTTGATCCAGTCGACGATCCTTCATTTTGGACAGCCTTTCCTGACTCTAAACATCTATTTTCCACTGCTTCTAGCTTAAGAGGAACTTGTATCCAACAACTCAAGAGCTCTTCTTGTGAGTTTCTTATTATTGGCAATGTTTTGGATGGTGAGAGTTTCCGTGGTAATGGCTGAATTGGGGATGTACTATAAGTTGAAGTTGTTAGAGAAGATGATATGCCTGAATCAGATACCAAAACTGTCTTCCCAAAGAGTTTGAGGCTTTGCTTCGTTGGTTCCTTGGTCGAGCTCTCTCTGTTTAAGAGTTTCTCTCTTGGAAACAACTCCAGCTTCTGTTAAAATTGATCAAACAAAGGACATTAAATATTGAGCTTCTAGTAGCAGTGTTGTTAAATCGAATGAATATAAATGGGTTTTGGTTTTTGTAACTACCAGAGTCTCAAGCTCTTCAGGTGTTGTATTTTCAGTAGTTGTAAGAGCAGCTGGTGGTGATGCAGAAGATACTGGGGACAAGCTTCGATTGGGTGAACTTGAACCAAGGGAACCCAAGGCTTCTGATCCAACAGCGGACAACACAGAGGTTGGAGATTGGTTATCCCTTTCCGAGGGAGAAACCGATCTACTTGTTTGATCTGCATCGTTCCCAAACTTACGTGGGTAAGGATGCATTGGTTTTCTCTTGGGACGAGGAGGCGGTATCACAATCGGCTCTAAGGAGCTCCCATCACCTCCTGTTGCTTCTCGAGCAACCTGTGTGAATACAACAGAGCAGAGCTAAGTCAGAACACAAGTCTCCAAACAATGCACATACAATGATCCCTTGTATAAGCATAACTTAGGTTTGCTATAGGGGTTAAACCGATACTTTCTGTGAACAAGGGTAAATATATCATAGCAAATAAATATATAGACCTTAGAGAAAAACTTCTGAGCATGGCTTCGAATCTGAACTGCAGTCTTTGTTCCCACATGTTCTGTTAGTGAAACAAACATTGTATTTTCGATGGTTCAGGTTTGTAAAGGCCATAACTCAGTAGCAAGTGATATAATTAGATCATTCATTTACCTTCTATTCGTCTCCAAGCTCGCCCGTATAGCTTCAAGGCTTCAACAAACTTCTTGTGCTCTTCATCAGTCCATCTCTCTCTTTCTTTTGTTATAGTGTATGGTTTCCGTACCTAAAAAAAATATGAATTGAGGCCAAAGATCTTCACCTTTACATAACAATATTTGATATTTGATTGTTAAAGAAACAAAACCTTAGGTGCATAGTCATTTCCCCCAAAAACTTGTCCATTGAACTTGTCATTAGTTTCTTCAATTCTATTCTTTGAAGGAGCTTTAGTATCCTGAAACCATCACCAAGCAAAAGGGCTTTAGGAGAGACATCATCTTATTTTCTCACAACATATTTGCAATTAATGGACTTTAACACCAAGTGGCATTGAATCATTTACTTTCTTCTTCAGTTTCTCAATGTACATTTCATTCACAAAATCTAACAAGTTCAACTTTTTTTACAGATCCTAATATACATTTACACAAAACACAATCCACTCGTAAAAACATGAATCCTTTCTTAACAACCCAATCTCAACACAGTCTCAAGGATTCACAACAATGTAGTTGCAACACACAAATCTCGAGAGAACTCATAGCTCAGGTACCAAACAAGGTAAGCTTTCTTAAATGTTCGTATACACTATCCTAAACTCATAGATTTATTAGCTAATCTGAATAAGCAGAAAATGATAACTGGAGATAAATTAAATACAGCAAGATGTAAGTTCAGACCTGAACATTCGCAGTCAACGGAGACGACGCCATAATAGCTCTCCCGGATTAAGATCTCGCCGGAGAGAAAAAAAAAGTCGAAGCTTTCGATTCCAGAAATGAAAAAGCAAAAAAAAAAAAACGAAAACTTTCAGTTCGAGAATCTGGACTTCGAGTCAGCTTAAGATTTCGTCTGATTCTATAGATCCCAGCTCTAGTTAGGCAACGATAAACGATTTGCTTCTGAAATCAGAACCAATCTAACCTTACACCTTCCAGAACAAAATCTCCAGCAAACCGGAGATTTTTTGGTTCGACATAAGAAAAAACCGAAAAAAACTCTCAGAATAAAAATATGTAACCAGAAAACAAAACAATAAGAAGGCCGGAAATAGAAATCTTAGAGAAATACACCGAGAACAATGCTCGCCGGAGTAAAAAAAGACGGTTCTGATACGCCGGAAAAAAAAGAAAGCAGAGAGAAGAAGAAGAAGAAAAGAGTTTGGGGTCTGTGGAGGAAAGAATTGGGGGTGAGAAAATAGGGAAGAAGAAGTAGGGGATGCCACGTCAGCTTCTGGTATATGCGCTTTTTTCAATTATATTTTATTTATTGATTTTCCATGGAACGCTCGAGAAACAGATTAAATCTTGTGGCTCACGTTCAAAGACCACCATTGACACGTGTCGCTTGTGCCCAGATTCTTCTTTTTTTTTTTTTGTTAAAAAACGTGAACGGCAGGATGTGCCCAGATTCTTTCCTTTTCCATTTATCGTTGTCTTTTCAATTAATATATCATATTAATTTTTACATGAAATATACTCCACATTGTTTTAAAACAGTTAGATTTTGTTCAGAAACAAACATAAAAGAAGATATTAGATTTGGATATAGCATTGTGTCTTTTTCTACTGTTATTCCCATGTTTTTTTATATTGTATATTCGAATTATGTAAAATATTAGAAATAAATACGTAAATACAGATTTTGCTGGACGGAGAAATGTGAGCCACCAGAAGATACTTAAAAGAAAAATTATGGAAGGTGTACTCGCGAGAGTATCATTTTTTGTGCGTACTCGCTATTTATCTCGCTTCGTCATATTCATTGGTTTCCATTTCAAGATATAATTTTCTTGAGAATAGAAGAAGGGATTAGACTGGAATCATGCCAAGTGGTGATCCATGAACCATTCAAATAATATAGTAAGCTTAGAAAAATTGCACTTAAACATGATTTTGTTTCAATTCTTTTTGATAGATTGTTTTTGGTATTTATAGAAATTGTGGTTCTAGATTCTTTAACACATCAAACATATTTTTTATATATAATATAGTACAAACCTCGAATAGTTCAACTTAATCCAAACTTCTACAAATGATGAGTAGATAAAGAATACATAAGCGAAAATCCAAAACAAAATGAGAAATTTTGTTTCCATCGTGTCGTTGTCTTTGCAGCAGAAAAACGAAATTATTAAAGTTAAATATCTCATGCCTCTAAATAAAATACCTGGTGGGGGTCTATCCAATATCCATTACGTAAGCCTAGATGGATCCACACCATCTATGGTAACAAAATATATATATACACACACACCATGTAATATAATACATCAAGATAAGAAATTATCTGGGATATATATAATTATTTTTCAACTTGTATTAATATGTTTATCCATCGTACCAATCGTTATCAGTTTTCATAGATGTGTAAATAATCTATTAAATCATTGGTAAGCACATATGATAAGAAATTAAGAACAAATGATTAAATTGTAAATTATCCCGAGTGGACGTGAAAGTTATTTACACTTTAATTTTTTTTTAAAAATAATTAGTAGTATTTGAGTGCACTTTTGTCCATGTCACTGATTCTTATTTTAGCCGACTGTTCCACATAAAACGGACACGTGGAAGGAGGGCTCCAGGCCACTCATTTATTTTTATTTTTTCTGTATTTACTTATTAACGTTAGCCGATTTATTGATAGTATTACACAAAATTTATCAGCCACATATTATATGTTCCTTCTCGTTTCGCCTTAGAGCAACATTATCAGTGATATTTGTACCGGTGTCTTAAAAGCTAATTTTAATTAAAAAAAAAAAAAAATTCACCTTTCAATAAGAAATTGCCAGGTTAAGATCTATGAGTGTCTTCAGTGTCTCTACACAGACACGGGATCTACACTATTTAATACTTTTTATTATTTATTTAAGTAAAGACCCTCTGAAAAAATAAGCGTTGGAGGTGATCTCAGGATTTCGAAGAGCAGAAGTAAGTTGGTGTGTGGCTGTTGTCAACATAAAAGTTTGTTTTAATTTGTCTTCTATAGTTCTATAGTTTAAAAATAATTTATCCACCATATATTCGAATGCAATAAAATCCGTCCTGTAGTGGAAACCAGATTTATCTAATAAGACATTAATTAGCGAGAAGAAAATCCAAAGCAAAATAAAAGAGGAGATAAAATTCAATATATGTTTGAAAATGTTAAAAATGTCAAGCAACTAGGAGGTTACGAAATAGAAAACAACAAATGTAAAATAATACACAAAATAAAATAAAAATCATAACAACTAATCATTTGTTAACCAATTTACAATGATTTAGTGGTTGAAAATTTTGTTATTCGAAAGAGAAATATTTTTATTATGATTTTATTTATGGTTTACCATTATAAATGTTCTAAATGATGAAATTATATAGTTTTCATAAATTATGGGTACTAATCTGGAATCTAGTGTTAAATTCTTCGGTTATCGAAAGTAATACAATGGAAAGTTATCAGTCCAGGCTCCAGAGGAGTTAAAGAATAAAAAGACTAGTATTTTGAGGAGTTTCTGGCTAGCAAAGAAGGTTAGGCATTTCAAGGAAAATAATAATAATCAAAGGTTAGGCTTGGTGATGCTGGAGTTTAGGTATTGGTCTACTGGATAGTGTGAAGTGTGACACGTGACACCATAGTGATATTTTTCTTTTTCTTCCCCACCATACGTTTATATTACTTTTGCTAAATTAAAATTTTTATATTATTTGAGAAGAAAATAAAAATATTATGTAAGTGTTGATTGTTTTAAATAACCAGAAAATACTATTGTTTTCCATAGCTAAAATATGTTTGCAAATTGAAAGTTGAAACTGTAGAACTTAAACCGCAATATTTCAGAGGTGCAAGTACATCCGAAAGGTGATTTTAGCATTACTAGAAAAAAAACACAGAGATTTACAAATCAATCATTTAAATGAAGAGAAGAAAAATGGTGGGTGGTCTACATAGTTTTGGGATCAATGATTTATTTCTATAAGCTTCGGGACGATCTTATGTGGTTCATATTTCTTCGACAACATCTTTTTGCCGCTTTATAAGCCTAACGGGATAAAAGGAAGAAACAGATATTCTTTTGAAAAAAGGCCTCTGACTTTGTGACAATTAGTGTGAATGTGAATGTTCTACCGAAGATAAAAAGAGACTGGAAAGTTGTATGGTGTATATAATAAAAGCCAGACCGGTGAAACTATTTATGGACCAACCGTATTTTGCTTATGTCTCATGGTTTTTTTTTTTTTTTTGGTACAAATGGTCAAAGTAGTAGAAACAATTTGGGACAACTGGCGCAATGTGGAACAAAAGTTGAATGAGATAATAAGTGGTTGAAACGCAAAAAAATTTAAAATTATATAATTTTAGTTTCTCTCTTTCTTTTGTTTTTTGGTTCGAGAACACAACTTCTAGTCTTCTACTAAGTCTTTTATTTTCAAGAAAATACTAAGTTTGGAAATTTAGAATGTGTTTGGGGTTGGATCTCGCTAAGTCACATAACACGACTTAGGAGAACTTGTAAATTGTGTGTTTTTTTGTTCGTAAAAGGACCATGTGACACATTCTGGTATCTGCTTTGAAAGGAGACAAACCTAGGCCTTGAATCTGCGAAAAAGAAAAGAAAAGTAAGAAGAAGAGTAAACAACTCAATCTTTCTTTTCGCATTTACTCTCATCTACATATAACCCAATAACCTTATTCATAAGCTAACTATTCTAACCCAGTTTCTGGCCCATTGATGAGTTGGATATTTGCTATTAAACCTGGGCCTAATGCAAACTAGTGCTAGCCCCAACATACCTTAACCTAAACAAAGCCTAGTACAATGCCGATGACGAACCATACTAACAAGTAAGAAAGTCGACCAACTCCAACGAAATAAAAACAGGAATTAAGCAATAACATCTTAAAATCCCATAATAATATCAGAAACAAACAAACATGCCAACAGGCAATAACATAAACATTGTTTATCTAAGGTCCTTGCCTTAGAAATTTATCATAAGTTCATAAATAACCAAAGAAATGAAAAAGGTTCGACTCATTAAGAGAGTCATCGGAGAACAATATTCTCACGTTATTAGCAATAAAAAAAAAAACCCCCCAAAGAGTTGAGATTTGCCAACAGCTCACTCATCGCAGTTAAGCATTTGTTTGATCCTTTGAACGGTGGAGCTAATCAAGGTATTGACTGTGGCAGCAGATTCTTCCAGGTTGAGGTCTCTAGTGTTGCTAGTACCGGAGACGAGGATCTGGAAAGCCACGGTGAGGAGCGTCGAGCCATTGTCACGGCCACCGACGGGATCGGTGGAGGCTGCGGCGAATGGACGGCTGACACGGGAGATGGTGAAACCGGAAGGGAGGATTGCAATGCCGGAAGGATCAGTGGTGCCTGAAATAGCGGTATATGCTGTCTGAATATCCAATGGAGCGTAGACCACCATACCTCCTAATGCATCTATGAAGCCGTCTTGTAGTATCATCATCTCACCAGCCTCCATCGTTGCACTTGAAGGCTATATAACATATAATATAAATCATAGTTAATGCAATGCCAATGTTATTGAGTTGTAATCAACTTCCATGAAATATATATATATATTTATATTACGTTAATATCATAAGGTTTCAGTAATGAGTAAATATGTACCTGGAGAAAGTTCACCGAATTATTAGGGTCTGCTCCGGTGACAAAGCGAGCGACCTCAGTGACTGGAATCCCATGGCAGAGAACGTCCCACTTTTTTACATACAAACATTAAAAAGATTTCTTGTTAGTTATGTTTGAAAAAAAAAACAATGTGATATTTTAAAAAAGCTGATTAAATATGGTGATTATTACCTGGTGACGATTCTCAAGACTTGTGAGGAAGTTATAGACATGGAGAGGAGGGAGAGGGAGGGATAAAGATGAACCGGCACAAAAAATAAGACCGGACGGTTCACCAGGAGCTTTGTTTACTCGCATTGAAACCCTAACTCCACTGTTGTTGGTTTCTGAATGTTGCGAGAAATCGACTTTTCTGTCCATCTTCAATATCCGTGCAAAGCTTTTTAACATTCTTTCTCCTAAAGCCATCACACTCTGTCTTCCTTCCACAGTTTTGACAACTACAAAAACAAATGAAATTAAGTTAAGTTACTTGTTGGTTGTGTAAGAAATTTTAACTAATTGTTTACGTCTATATAAAATATGTATATATAATATGTATGGTGGATATAATAAATACCTCCAGAGTAGTCAGCGGTGGACAAGATAGAGTTAGAGGACAGAGACAGCCTCTCACAGATCCTCTCAAGCGTAACAGTCCAACGTTTAGCTCCATAGCCAAAGTCGCCGTACAACAGGTCTTTGAAAAGCCGATGCAAATGTGTCCGCACTCTATCATTCACTTCTACATGTTCAATCCATGTCACCTGCCCATTTTCTTTGTTAATATTTTGGATTTTTCCTTTCACTACTCACATATAAATTCATCCTAGTTATATACACTTAATTATATATCGAATAAGAATAGAAATTTGAGATATGAAATAAAAAGAAATATATACAGTATGAGAAGTTAAACAAACTATTCTATTATTCGAACAATTAGCCATATATTTATTTTTATTTGTGTGTGCAAACTATTTAAAACAAATCAATATATATCAAGGAAAAAAAAAAAAAAAAAAGAAAGAGGAAGAGACCTTAGAGCGACCATCAGACAAGCCTTGGATGAGGCAACCGGAGGGAAGTTTGTAGCAACTCGGACCCGTAAGCTCAGAGTCAAAGTCAAAGTTTTGGGGATGACACGACACGTCAGCAATCAACCAGAGATCTCCTTCCATTTGTTGGCAAGACCTCAAGATCATAAACTCTCTCGGTGGCACCAACGGCGACAATATGTGCATTTGCTCATAAATCTATTTTATTTTTAAAACCAAAAAAAAAACAAAAAATCTATTTTATTTATCATCCAAGTTTTTTCCACCAAATTTTTATACAAGTCTAACAAGTTGAAAATTTAATTTTAGAAATTTTAAAGATTCATACCAATTTAAGACTCGAGAGTGGTCCCTGTCGGTCCATGGGTTCCAGCACGTGAATGGTTTTAGCTTCGTTCACAATTGTTGGAAAAAGCTTTGCCCATTTCTCCTGCAATATTTTGTGTTAGAACATTGTGTGAATTTAAAAGAGACAAATATAAGTTAAATGAATTAAGAAGAAAATTTATTATTATATGTTTACATGTTTTGAAATATGTTTGTATATGCTAGTCGTACATGAATACAATACAATGCACAGACGAATATGCGTTCATTTATACGGTAAAAGTTATTTTAAAAAGTTAAACATAAATGATATTAATATATGCATATATAATCACAAATATCGTATTTTAAAAGTTATAGTAATAACATTTAGAAATTTTGGGAAAATAACATGTTTAACTTATAATTTTTTTAAAAATATTTTAATTTAAAACTATATCTTTAATTTACATAAACTAAAAATTATATTTTTTGTTAAAGAAAAAACTAAAATAGACACCGTATAGGTGTCGTTGAACGCCACATATACAGCCATTTTATCATAGTATAAAAGCAGTACGATTTTTACCGTACATGGTATATAACATATGTTAAATGTGTGTACGAAATGAAGTATTCCAATATTTAAACGTTTCAGAAATGGTTATCCAGAGTTGAGAAAATGGTTATGAAGTATCAGATGTTACAACAATTTGTTGTATCAGATTTACTCTGCTTTATATACTTAAACAGCACCATCGTGAAAGTTACAGCACCACCATCAAGTTGTGTTTTTGTATAATTTATAGAAAATATAACATTTTAATTCAAATTTTTTTTGGAAGTGCAAGGAATTCTAAAATGTCATGAAAAAATTTTGAATATCTTTTAGGAGAAAAAATAAATTAAGTGGCTATCGAGATTATCATGAATTTTTTTTTTTTTTTTTTTTTTAAATTATTTTTCTGAATTCTAGTTTCACTAAGTACCGATAAAAACACAGAACAAATAAGAAGATAGTAGTATTAAGAAAACTTTCAATTTATTTTTTGTTTCGGTTGAAGTTGCTATTCATTTGTTGATATATTAGCTTAGAAATAAAATTGCATAAGTACGTACCGCATCTAAGAACATGTCGACCAAGTTTCTTGCATCCATTGAAACCACAACGACTTCTTTAGAAGACTCAAAACGAGGAGTTAGACCCTTAACGTGGCCATCTTTTGTAAACATCTTCTCATAGTTGGTTGGATCAATGAAGAGCCTACCATCAATAGTCGACTTACTCCACATCGGTTCTTCCATATGAATCAAACCTTTAACCTCTGCAACCGCTCTTGTCGCCTTTTCAAACATCATCACTTTCTCCATTTGAGATAGCGGTGGGAAATGTCGTTGCAGTAGCGGAGTTCGCGGCTGAGGCGGTATGGTGATGTTGATGTTTCCACGACTGTGTAGTCCTCTTGATGAGCTTGGTGGCTCGAGGGAATGGTTAGAGAAGCTTCCATAAGAGACAGGAAAACTATTGGAGGCCGACCCGTACGTTGGTGATGGACGATGGTGATAAGCTAGGGCATTAACGCTAGGTAATGAATGACCTCTTTGCTGCTTTTGGAAGCTTGAGATTTTTTCATACTGAGATTTCATATTTGGTCAACCAAAATATTAGTGATTTTATTTATTATGTAGAATTGACTTTTAATGAAAAATACAATCTCATATAGACATCAATATAACTCTCTAGCTAGATGCCACCTCCTGAACTTTTTTTTTTCTTCTAATTTTGTAAAAAATATAATTCATATCAAAATTAGCTGTCATGTTAAAATTATATAAAAAGATTAATATATGACTAAATATAGGATGCCATCTCACCAGCTATTTTCTTTAAAAATAATTTAATACTTTAAGTAGATTTTGGAAAACCAAAAAGAAATCAAATTGTGATGTTTGATACCCAAAATATTTTAATTTAATGTATACAAAACTATACATTTAAATATAGTTATTTTATGTGTATTTTGAACTATGTAAGTTACGAGAAATCAAAACTAATTTGACAAATCAACCAAACTTTAATTTTATTTTAAAAAATTGAGCGCAAAAATGAATATAGCCGTTTATAAAATCAAAAGAAATGATAAATTATATTATTTTTATATAATCGTAGAATCACGAGTTTGAAGTTGTGATAACTAAATTGAGAGTTAATTTCAAAATATTATTTCCATTTAGCTACATATGAACTGGTAAAACCAAAACCTTAATTTTCTTTTAAAACATTTGTTTGTGGAAAAATATTTGCAATAAACACGCACCTCTTGTTTAAGATGTGCATTTTCTAAACGCAGTTGATAGAGAATGAGATCTCGTCCTTGTCTCCCTAAAGGAGGACCACCACATGGAGGGCAAAGAACATTTTTTAGAGCGGTTTGTAGTGCTTCGTTCTCCTGTCTGATTCTCATATTTTCTGCTCTCAATACTGCGTTGTCTGCTCTTTCATTATGACTCTATAATGAAAAGAAAAAAAAACATGAATATTAAACTATGTTCTTATAGCCCATATTTCTAAGGCAAACTTCAATTTAATTGTTTGACTAACAAAGAATAAACCTCAACTTAATTTTGAAATACGTTATTGCTGTCTAAATTTTGCTGTGGTAAACAAAACAAAAAAAGCCCTAAAAATCCTGACAAACAATAACAGTGACTAAGAAATCAACATTAATTGATTTCATTTAATTTAACCACCCTGTATCATATACTGAATTGTAATATATATCAAATAAACAATATATACCACACACAAAAAATTACTTTGGCTTGTGTTCTCTTGTTCTGAAACCAAAATTTGATTTGTTTTGGTTTCAGATTCAGCTCTACCCCCAATTGACGTCGCTGCGACTCGTCTGGATGAGGACAATCCTTAAAATACCTTAAATCAACGAAAAAAATATTTATTATCAGTTAAGAGGCTATTTTAAAAATAATATAAATGAATGAAATTAAATTTAAATTAAACATCTTACGCTTCGAGCCTTTGAATTTGATGATTAGAGTGGCGATGGTAACTCTTCTTATCCTGATTGTTGCTGGGGTTCATAGAAGTTACCCGTTCATCGCTTGAACTGTCATCATGAGATTCGTGACTAGAATCCATTTTTTCCCCAACCCAAATGAAAGAAAAGCTACATAATACTTGAGCAAGTTAAAGCTATTTATATAGAAAAGTATATAGGCAAATATGGTTTAAAAGTTTTTCTATTTTTTTATCACCGGTTTAAAGATTTATTCTATGGCCTTCAATTTTAGTTAAGAAATGGAACATGTAGAGGGGAGCCTCAAAACAAAACAATACAGAACCATTTATGAACCAAATCTCATTACAGCTACTTTTGACTTTTGGGACGTTACTTTAAAAGGTAATAATGAATTACTTTTTATTATATATCAGTGAGTAAGAAAATTATGCTGCCAAATATTATTTTATTTTAAAATAAATGTTATATTTGGATTTACATCCATTTATGTTTTAACTAGTGTACATTTGGATAAGCAAAAGCCAAAAATTAACAATTCAACTAAATCTCATATCTTTTATACCTTTTTTTCCCTTTTATGTTATTATTTTTATAATAACATATCGAGTATATAGTTGAATTTTAATTTTTTTTCCTTCATCTTATCCAGATGTTACCTAGGTAAAACATGGATGGTTGTAAATCCAAATATAACATTGAACATTGCTTTCATCACTGGCTTTCTCACAAAATAATTGACAGAAATAACATTTGCTTCTATATATTTATATATTATTATGGGTATGCGATCTCTAACTTCTAATCTAACACACAACGTTTTTAGAAGATAAATAAATCATCCTCTATCTTTTGCGAATCAATGACTCATTCTATTTTTCTTTCTTCAAACTCCTATTCATATTTTTCATAAAAAAAACCTCTGATTAACGATAAAACCAGATTCATTTTACATCATATTTAAGGGATTTTTTGGGTTAGAGCAAAAAAAATGAGTGATCACAATTTTGAATAAACAGATTCATAATTTTGCTATATTTTTCTTAAAATCAAAATTTCTAAATATTATGAATATCAAATATTTAATTTTTGCTATTAAATTAGTGACAAAAAGATACTTTGGTAAAAAAAGGTGTTCACATATTATATTGTGATATGTATAGAACTATATATTTTCCCCCTATGGAGTAAAAAAATATTATATATATTAAAATTATAATATCAAAATAAGTATAAACTTACAAATAACCCGAAATTTTGATTTACTTATATCGGTAACTAAAATTTGGTGTTATTTTTTGGAAGCAATTTTTCGCCTACGAATAATAGCGTGACACATGCTTCACCGCATATAAAAGGGTGCCATATCAATCTCAAATGCTTCCAAGTATACAAATGCTCAATTTTTGTTTTAATTTTTTTTTCAAGTTATATTGCCGTTATTACGGTTTGTATATAGAGTAAACATATACAGTAGATGATTGATTTTTACATTAGAAATGATATGTCATATCTTCATTGATCTCGATTATAGGAGAATATCTGAAAATGATCTCTCATCTTGAACGATGTAACAAAGCATATGCAATTAAAGATCATCTGAAACAATTAAACAAAAACGGATTGAAACTAATTTGATAGAGACGTATATAGAACAATTAATAATGAAAAATGAAGGCTTTGTGGATTTATATACCTTTGTTTCTGCAAAATTACCGATGATTGATGTAATTATGAATGTGAAACTGTGTGTTTATATTTATAAGATAAATTGCCAATGTGTATAAAAATTCTTTTACTTATATAAAAAGAGAAACATAGAGTTTTAGCCTAAAAAAAGTGTGTAAACTACAAATGAGAGATAGAAAATTAGTACCTTGCCAGTATGATGAGTCCGATTTGCTCCACAGTGATATAGGTTTGGTTCTATAGTACTCGTAATATTTTGACCACCACCGCTTGTGTGACACCATGTCCACTTTTATCTTGTGGATCTCATTCTCGTCCGATGATCTTGTTATTTTTAAAGGTCCACATTTTGTTCTACATTAATTTGGGTTCATCTATGATATCACTTGTAATACCTTGATCCACCACCTTTTGGTTGAACGCTCACTCTCGTTCCATGAGTCTTATCCTCGTATATTTTATTTTCTTTCTAGTAGTGTATCAGACTCTATGATTTGGAGCACATGGAATATATGTTCTACTATTTACAGCTCATATTTTCTTGATTACTTTTGTCATAAGCTCATAGCCATCATTGGTCGAGCGGTTAATAATAGAAAAAGACACATAAATAATTTTATTTCTTATAACATTAATTATTATTATTTTTAATTAATTATTAATCTTAACTTCATTTTGTTTGTCACAATAAGCTTTAACTTCTTATATAACATTATTTCAAATATCTATAAATATATATATATATATATATATATATTTCATCACACTATTTACGATATTAATACATATCATATAAGCATTTACCTAGTGAGGTATAAATAGTGCAATTTCTTCTGACGTAGATAGTCTTTGAATGTTTTTAAATAAAATATTGTTATGATATTAAATAATATGATGCATGCGGACTGAATAATAGAGACTAAACACCCATACCTTTTACAGTTAGTACTTAGTTGGATATTATAGGTCGATACATATATTATGACAAACATGAACTGTGCTGCTGTGCACTACGCAAGATCTTATGTAGTAAATTAGTGAATTACGAAATATGGTAATTATATTTATATTTTAATGACCACCTATATAAATACTACATATCGTCCTAACGACGTCCATATCACGTCGAAATAATACGCGTAATCTTCCGTGTTCAAGTAAAAAAACATTTGGTCTAATTGTGTAAGAAAAAATAAAAAAGAGAGATATTCCACTAATTTTAACAAAGTACAGGCCTTTAAAGAACTTTTGGCAAAAGGAGACTGGAGACATTTTTGAGAAGGCAAGTGAAGTATATGAATTACATATTACTCCACATCGCAAAACTTTTAAGTATTTTAAGTAATCCACATCACAAAGTCAATATTAAATTCAATACATATAACTTCCATAAAACTTTATCTTTTCCTCGGATCCCATTCATCATTTACTTATCAGCATGGAATATATGTTCTACTATTTACAGCTCATAATTCATTGTGTATATTTTTTTAAGAAATCGTGGTTCCAATGTGTGTTTCATACATTTCCGGGTCCTTATCATTCTGATTTAGATTTTGAAACGGAAATCGAACTTCAAAGCAAAACTTCTCAAAAATGTATTGGGTCTAACAAATAAAAACAAAACTGGAGGCTTTATTCTACTAATTCAAACAAAATATAGGCCTTGGGAAGAAAATTTCACAAAAAGGAAGTTTCCAAAATTTCGTTTATTTATAAATATATTATTACCCAAGTAAACCCACATGGGTTACCATTCAATATCATTTTATTATTGATATAAAACACCCTTAAGGTTCCTCTTCTTCCTCAAATATTATCATCCATCACTTTCCTCGATCGATCTTACTTTCTTCCTCATCGCCATTTCTTGGTACTCCCTCTCTCATCGCCGAGATGGTGCTCTCCCACGCCGCGTCGGAATCGGACGTCTCCGTCCACTCCACATTTGCATCACGATACGTCCGAACTTCACTTCCCAGGTAATATTAATATATATATATATATCTAACAATATAACAATCTTGATCACATAATATATATATATATGTAGTTTCGATATATAAAATGAGGGATTAAAAACGTAAATATTAGGTTCAAGATGCCGGAGAACTCGATACCAAAAGAAGCGGCGTATCAGATCATAAACGACGAGCTGATGCTTGACGGGAATCCAAGGTTAAACTTGGCCTCCTTCGTGACGACGTGGATGGAGCCTGAGTGCGATAAACTCATCATGTCATCCATTAACAAGAACTATGTTGACATGGACGAGTACCCTGTCACCACCGAACTCCAGGTATTTTTAAATATTTTTACCATCTTGAGATTTTTTTTCCAAACGACTTTGTGATTATTGAACGTGGCCGAGTTACGATAATCTCAAAATGTTTGGACGGGTCATTGATATTCCGGATCGAGATTATATGGTATATTCTGTTTTTTTTTTGGGGTCATATTCTGAGTTATGTTCTCGTATTGCTGTTAATACCATTTTTAATTATATACATCATAAGATGCTATGTTATTGGATCTTTTTCTACATGTGTACATATGTATATCAACAAAGTTGACTTATTCACGACCAAAAAACAAAGTTGACTTATTATATGGGCTGTGTCAATCGAATTTCGGTTGATTTGGACTACAATATATTGTATTAGAGGGTATATTATTGTGTTATTATTTTTTTTGGGGGGGGGGGGGGTAAATTATTGTTTTAGTAGTTGAGTTATTTGTGAGGTTATTTTTTTGGAATAAAAAAAAATTGTGAGGGTTTTCTTTAAATCGAAATCGTTCCTATTAATATTTTGATACTATTATTAGTTCGTATATGCATTATTAAGATGCTTTATCATTGAAATCCTTTTTCTATATGTATAAATGTACACCAACTATGTTGACCTTTTCTAAGGATGTGTTGATCAAATTTGGATTAATTTTGACTTTATCATAGTTATTAGGTATTTTATTACTACTTTATTTCCGCAAATACCAGCCATGTTAGTAGAGTTTTTTATTTGAGTTGTTTTTTTCTTAAATCTAAATAATCGGTTCTACTAATGTTTATAAATTGAAAGCTAGTTAAGTAAAAGAACCCTCAATGATACATTTTGATCCAGCTATCGTGGAAATAAAAATGATAATAATAAATTTCCGGTTACACTTTCAAATTAATGATTCCTCGTATTTTTTTAACAAAAGAAAAATATAAACTAAAGAAAAACACAGTAGATCAAATTTTCTGACATATTTTTCATTATTTGCAAACTAGAATAATGTAATATTTCTTCGTCCCCTACCTGTAACTGATCGTAATTTTCTACATTATAAGATTTGTAGGATCTCATGTTGGGCTATAGAATAGTATTATTATGACTTATTAATCTCCATGACTTAGTGTGTGTGTATTACTTTAAGATCTCTCACGTTTTCAATTATTATCCACTAAGATTATTATAACATTTAAGCATCAATCTCGATGTCAGAATATCATTAGTCAAGATGGTTTTCACTAATTAATCTTTCTTTTGTTTAAATATTTAAAAAAAAAAAAAAAAAAAAAAAACAGAACCGATGTGTGAACATGATTGCACATCTATTCAATGCACCGTTAGGAGAGACGGAGACAGCTGTCGGAGTAGGAACAGTTGGATCATCGGAGGCCATAATGTTGGCCGGTTTGGCCTTCAAGCGAAAATGGCAGAACAAGCGCAAAGCTGAAGGCAAACCCGTCGATAAACCCAACATTGTCACCGGAGCCAATGTTCAAGTAAAACCAACTAAAGTTTTCTACATGAAATATTTCAATAATCATAATTAAATTCTTTTCCTTATGGTCAATTTTCTTATAACGTTTCGAAATTGTTAGGTATGTTGGGAGAAATTCGCAAGGTACTTTGAAGTTGAGCTCAAGGAAGTGAAATTGAGTGAAGGATATTATGTGATGGACCCGGAAAAAGCTGTTGAAATGGTCGATGAAAACACTATATGTGTTGCGGCCATTCTTGGTTCAACTCTTAATGGAGAATTCGAAGATGTCAAACTCTTGAACGATCTCTTGGTCCAAAAGAACAAAGAAACCGGGTAATTAATATTAAAATGGATTGTTTACACTCTATACAATGAAGAATATATTAAATTAAAACATCTATAATTAATAAGT
This sequence comes from Barbarea vulgaris, assembly GCA_963667165.1. Taxonomy (NCBI): domain Eukaryota; kingdom Viridiplantae; phylum Streptophyta; class Magnoliopsida; order Brassicales; family Brassicaceae; genus Barbarea; species Barbarea vulgaris. The sequence continues at coordinate 21,485,790 of OY763891.1, read as the reverse complement.
GTATTTTTTGATAGATGGGATACACCAATCCACGTGGATGCGGCAAGTGGAGGATTCATAGCACCGTTTTTGTATCCGGAATTGGAATGGGACTTTAGATTGCCGTTGGTGAAGAGTATAAACGTGAGTGGTCACAAGTATGGACTTGTGTACGCAGGAATTGGGTGGGTGATTTGGAGAACCAAAGATGATTTGCCTGAGGAACTCATTTTCCACATTAACTATCTTGGTGCTGACCAACCCACTTTCACTCTCAATTTCTCCAAAGGTAATTTACTTAATTCTAGTCTTAGTTAATCTTTTTTTTGGTCCCCTAATCTTTTGTTCTTTTTTGGTAAAAGTAATATATTTTTTGTTCGGCTTTTACTAGTCATTGATCTGAGTAGACGAACGTCCAAAGTGATGGAGATCAATTTTGTTTCCATTTTAATATGCGGAAACGTCACTTAAACACGTCGTAATCATTTTTCATTTTTTTTTTTCATTTCATAACTTAAATTTTTTGTCTACTACACATATCACCAGAGTTCTGAACCAATTGTGGTCAAACTTTTTTCTTTTTAAAATTAAGGAAACTTCACCTAATTTCTTTCCATTTTTTTTTCCTTACTTTCGTAGTTTAAGAAATCGGTAGTACATAATACATCAAAGGGACGAAGGTCAAATTTGTTTCCATTTTAAAATAATGGAAAACGTAACTTAGACGTTGTCGTATTCGACAAAGTGTGAATGTTTCTCACATATATAAAATTATGGACTTCGTATTAGTTATGGAGTATTTGTTTTCGTGTATTTTTATGCATTGATATTATTCTCTCCGTAAATGCAGGTTCCAGTCAAGTCATAGCTCAGTACTACCAACTTATCCGATTGGGCCACGAGGTAAGTCCTTGGTCTAAGATGATAAATGTTCTATAACATACTACTTAATTAGACATCACTTAACAATTAAAATATATCAAACAGGGCTACACAAATGTGATGGAGAATTGCAGAGAGAATATGATCGTGCTAAGGGAAGGACTTGAGAAGACAGGAAGGTTTAACATAGTATCAAAGGACGAAGGAGTTCCACTTGTCGCTTTCTCCTTGAAAGATAACAGCTCTCACACTGAGTTTGAAGTCTCCGACATGCTTCGCAGGTTAGCTGTCTTAATTAACCAAGATTTCAAATACTCTTTCTTATTTAGAATTAGCTACGTTAAAAGATTCACAATATAAGTAATTAGATATGTGTATGAATATATGATCAATATGTAATTATTTATCTATAAATGTTTGACATGCAGGTATGGATGGATTGTACCGGCTTATACAATGCCTCCAAACGCACAACACATAACTGTTCTTCGAGTGGTCATCAGAGAAGATTTCTCGAGAACACTTGCAGAGAGACTTGTGATCGATATCGAGAAAGTGATGCATGAGCTCGATGAGCTTCCTTCGAGAGTGATCCACAAAATATCACTTGGAGAAGAGAAGAGTGAAACTAATGGCGATAACTTGGTGGTGACGGTGAAGAAAAGCGATATGGAGAAGCAGAGAGAGATTATCATTGGCTGGAAGAAGTTTGTCTCCGACAGGAAGAAGACGAATGGTATCTGTTAATTGAATATTTGCTGAAAATGTTTTAAGACTTTTATTAATAATGCGTTTGGCATTGATTTCGATATTTGAAGGTTTCATTTAATTTCTTTTATCGTTGAACCAAGTTTCATTTGTTTTTCTTTTTATTTCTAATATCGTTTTGATATTATTGCGACAATATGAAATAATTAAGTTTGTGTTTTTGTTCGTAGTTCACCATCCATTATATCTTGGATTAAGAGATCTAGTAATCTCAATGATAATTTTATTTTATCCCGTAAGTTCGTACGGTAAACAGCCTAAATTTTGGATAAACTTCTTTTTGTAAAAAGTGTTCGACTCGTAAAACCAATTCGAATACAGCACCAAACTTCAATTTGAAGTTATATAGTACTCCCTCCATTTCATATTAGTTGTCGTTTTAGATTGTTTTACGTAGATTAAGAAAATAATTGATTTTTTTGTTTTACCCTTAATTAATTTATATTTGATTTTATTTTATTGATCAAAACATTAATATAATAGAGATAAATTTGGAAATTTTACCAAATATTTGCATTGAAAACCTAAAACGATAACTAATTTGAAACAAAAATTAACTCATAAAACGACCACTAATTTGAAACGGAGAGAGTATATCATTTCTCTATATCAGTAAAAACATTGAAACCAAAACTTACAAATTTACTATTTGTTTTTGAAAATAATAAACCTTATAAAAGCATATATAATCGTATATTAATTGAGCTGACAAGAGAGATGAAGCATAGTATATTGAAGAAAAAAAAAAACCATAATCAAACATAAAAGTTGATTTAAAAATTGTTACCAAACAAAAAAAAGTTGATTAAAAAAAAAAAAAACAACATAAAATTTAGAACGAGATAGGAAACTTCTTTGGGTCTGGAGAATTAATAAACATATTAGGCTAATAGAGTTGTTACTTATGTTAAATCAGGCCTTTAAATTAAAGCCCATCCTTTTTAATGATAACATGAGGTTTTTTTTGTCAACTAAATATAACATCGTTGGAAAACTTATCCTAGACCCGGAATACGTTAAGTATTAAATCATTTTAACAATATCCTTAATTAGTTTAAATATATTTGATGCCTTTTGAATCATAGATTTATCAATATTTACATTTTTATCCAAAGTAAAATAGTTGACTATGACATATCTATATATTTGGTGTGTGAAATAGCGTAATTTCGGCAATTGATATAGATATAAGTATACAACTGCACAAGTATTAAATAATTTTAACAATATCCTTAATTAGTTTAAATATATTTGATGCCTTTTGAATCATAGATTTATCAATATTTACATTTTTATCCAAAGTAAAATAGTTGACTATGACATATCTATATATTTGGTGTGTGAAATAGCGTAATTTCGGCAATTGATATAGATATAAGTATACAACTGCACAAGTATTAAATAATTTTAACAATATCCTTAATTAGTTTAAATATATTTGATGCCTTTTGAATCAAATATTTATCAATATTTTCATATTTTATCCAAAGTAAAATAGTTGACTATGACATAGCTATATATTTGGAGTGTGAAATAGCGTACTTTCGGCAATTGATAGATATAACGTATACAACTGCACAAGTATTAAAATAGTTAATAGCTAATTCCAACAATCAAACTCATCTCTTTTTTTTAGACTAAAAAATTATTAGTTTAAGCTGATAATTCCACCACTGATTTTTGTCCTACTTCAGAAAATTATATATTTGAATATTTGATAACCTTTTAGTTGTTTGAACTAATGTTCCGGATCCATGCATTGGTAAGATATGTATACACATAAACCTAGCCTTAAAAAGGCTAAAGCAATAAAAATAACTACATCAACTTTGAAATTTAAATTTTAATGGATGCTAAACAACAGTTTAAATTTAAATTTAAATTTTTCATATGAACAATGTATATGTTACTTTTCATTAATGTCGTGTTACTTAAGTTGGTTCGCATGATGAAATTGTGGTTATTGAAACTTGCTGAAACGAGTATATTTGCGGTAATAAGCATATCATCGAAAAAATATTTAAACATTGCAAAGCAAGATCAATGTGAAAAAAATAAATACAAAACTAAAAATTCCTCCCTAACAAAGACGAAAAAAAAAAAAAAAAAAAAAAAAATCCCAAAGAAATCAAACTTTTAATTCAAATAAATAAGAAAGCCTAAGCCGGCGAAGGAGCCGGAGAAGAACCTGCCTTGTTGGAGCAATGTAGTTTAACAAAGCAATTGAAGAAGGGGTTATGGAAAGATCCGAAGACGGTCTTCTCACAATCTTCATCCAACCTTTGGATCGCTGCGCAACAATCCGATCCAATAGCGGCTTTGCGGGTGAAGAAGGCTTTAGCAATATCTGCAAAACATCTTCTCACCTCCTTGCAATCGGACAAGCATTTGGCAACTTCCGGTGAAGGATGAAACGGAGTTGGGTGGAAGTGGCCGCCCGTGAGTGGCGGGTAGACCTTTCGTGGGTGGGTGAAGGGCCAATGTGGCTTTGGTTGAAGGTGAGGGTAGTTACGTTGGAGCTCTTCATTACGTAATAATGGAATTATCTCCAAATTTTTTGCTGTGACTTGAGATGTGACACAACATGTAAAGAGAATCATAGCAACAAGAATTGTTAGATTCTTCATTCTGTTTTCTTGGATTAGTGGGAGGTTTTTGAGTTTGAATGATAAGAAAATAAGTTTTCTTTCTTGGATGGTTTTACGATGGTAGAATGTTAGGGCTTATATAGGGGTTTACGCAGGGTTTTGATAATTTCGAATAATTATGTATATTTACGGAATATTATTTGATGTAATCGACTATGATGTTATCCTATACAAATTATCGGACTACGTAATATTTATTTTTATTTTTATCCTATTTAGATAATATTTTGGGGGTTTTTTTTTTTGGCTAAAGAGCTAATATTTTGGACTCTCATTAAAATGATAAGTTGATAACTATCTTACGAATACACGTCTTTACGAATAACTACATGTTCGATCTCGTCTGGTCGGGTGGGGAATGAATGTTTCCCCTTTGTGCTGTCTCTGCAACATGCATTGTGAAACAAGGGATCACTTGTTTCTTCATTGTGAATTCTCTGAGCAACTATGGGGTATGGTCCTTAGCCGATTAGGCCAACCTCAGCTACTTTTCCATAATTGGAGTACTCTTGTCACTTGGCTATCTACGGTCTCTAATGGCTCCCCTTCTAAGTTAAAGCTAATGGCGTCTCATGCTACTGTTTATCTCCTATGGAAGGAGCGAAATAACAGGGTCTTTACCAGCTCAGCATCTACTGCAACAGCTCTCTTTGTCCAGTTGGACCGAGCAATTCGTGATCTGCTCTTTGCCCGAAGAGCTCGCAAAGGCTTCTCGAGACTTCTCTCCCAATGGTTTGCCCACTCTTAGCTCTGTAACTCATAGCAAAGTCAATATTTGTTGCAATCTTTGGTGTTTTAATTTTTTTTTAACCAAAGTATGCTTTTAGCTATAAGCTCCTTGTAATTAAACTCTCTGTTACTTATGGTAATATAATTTACATTTTATAAAAAAAAAAATACACGTCTTTATTATTTTTTGGTGTACATGATCACTAATTTCCAGCCTGATTAAGAGGCTTTAGTAAGATATATAAGCATGTACTTCGCTGAAAATTAATACTTATGTAGCAGTTCGATTCCCGTCATTTCTTTCTTTCGATGTTAATAAAATACCATTTTAAAAAAAAAAATTCTTAATAAAATACCATTTTTCTGATATAATAAAATATATCCTCAATCTTTTGAACCGGATCATGTATATGCATAGCCCAAAGGTAAATCATAAATCAGCTCATATTGATAAACTCTGTTTTTTTCTCTTAAATTACTATTAGTCAAAAGTTTTGAATAACATTGTGCATTGTTTCTGGATAGTAACTCTCTTCGATCTTTTTTGTAGATGAATATTAAAATATATACGCAAATAACTAAATGATATTAAAACAAAATGTTATTTACATTCAAAAAACGAAAATGTAATTAACTAGCATTATTAGAGTTTTTCGCGGTTAGGTTGAAAATTTACAAAATATATTTAAACGACCAAATATTAATTTTTTTCAAAATGAAAAACAACTTATTACTATGAAAATGATCAAGAAAAAAAATGATACTAATTATTGTCAGGTTAGCGGGGGAGGTTGGGAACGTAAGTCACTCAAAAGCTATAAGCCTATAACCATCACAAAAATATAGGTACTCTTAATTCTGAAAGGTAAAAGTTAAAACAAAATTGGGCAATTCTCTATATAACAATTTATTTAAGTTTTCTTCATAAGAAAATTATACTTCATTTCTTATTTTGATTAAGATCAACTATTCCAAGATTGCTCAAATCATCAGAACTGGCACACAATTTAATTAAGTAAAAGCACTGATATCTTTATTAAGAATGAAAACTATGGAAAAAAAAAACATAATTAAAACGGAAAGGAAAAAACTACTTAGAAATCAATACTTCTAATTAATACGAAATAACTAAAAAGCCTAAGCAGGAGAAGGAGCAGACGGAGTTGGTCCAGCTTTGGTGGAGCAGTGTAGCTTAACCATGCAGTCGAAGAAAGGATTGTGGTACGCTCCAAAGACAGTCTTGTCACAATCTTCATCCATCTTCTGGATTGAGGCGCAACAGTCCAATCCAATAGCGGGTTTGCGGGTAATGAAAGCTTTAAAGATATCAGCTAAACATGTTCTTACATCTTTACAATCGGACAAGCATTTGGTGACTACCGGTGGTGGATGAAACGGATATGGGTGGAAGTGGTGGTGCTTGTAGCCGGCCGGGAGTGGTGGTAAGGCCTTTCCGGCAGCGGGGAAAGGCCAATGTGGCTTAGGGTGAAAGTGAGGGTAGAAATGGTGGTAATGCCACCATAGGAACTCTTCACTACCTAACGATGATATTGACTCCACAGCTTTTGCTGTGACTTGAGATGAGACACAGCTTGAGAAAAGTATGATGGCAACAAGAATTGCGAGATTCTTCATTTTTTTTGGATTTTTGGGAGGGTTTTTACGTTTGGATATGTGAAATGAGATGAAACAATAAATGGGTTTATATAGGAGTTTTTATTAGGGGTTTTTTTTTTTTTTATAGATTTAATTTTAGATAATTTCGAATCATGTATATTATTCGAATATTCTTTGATATACTCCTCGATCGATGTCAGTTTAATTTTCTCAAGGCGTGATATACTTGATGTTTGTTGTGGATGTGATATTTTTCGCTAAACTTAAATATCACAATCCGCACGATACTTAAAACATGCATGCTCACTATTTTTCAGGTTACGGATTTTTAGTAAAAATAAAATGATGAAATTAATTCTGACGACAAGTGTGAAGTACAACATTATATGAGCTGGTTTTCGAATATATATCCCAACAGTAATATCTACTTCGTATATTTTGTGCGAGCTAAAGATATCAAACATTCGTTGGCACAGAAACGAACCAAATGTTCCAGAATATCCCCAAAAAAATAAACTAAAAATTATAATCCAGAATCTCGTAATCACGAGCTAATGAGTAAAATGATTATTCTCGTCCGTCCAATTGAGTGAAGGAATCAAGGAACTGAAGGAGATTAAAGGGCTGGAGTTTGACCAAGAATAACTAATGAAAGGGCTGGAAAATATAAAATTACAAAGCCCATAAAATAAAGAGGTCTAAAATATATTAATTAAGCGCAACTGTGGATTTTTTTTTTGAACTCTTGGATCAGAGGCTGGCTACATACACACCATAGTCATCAATAAATTAACTTGAAATTATGAACCTGATTATCAATAATTATTAAAAAAAAAAAAAAAATCTCGACAATCATCAAGTTACTTCGTATAAGCGTATACTTTGCTTTGATATAAATAAAAGTTTAAAACTAGGTTTGAAACTTACAACGAGCTTCCACAAAACGAATTTGTACATAGGGGAAGGAGAGGAATATAAATGTGTTAATGGGCTTAGACAAAAAAAACACTTCACTAATTGATGAGATTTTAATTCGCTTAAACAAAATTTTAAACTGATAAACATAAATATATTATTACACGCTATTAGTTTTACATTATTAGTATTAGTATTCACTAGAGACCAAAATCATGAAATTTAGTGAAGATCTCGTGGCACACGAGACTCAGTGGAGAGAATCACGAGTGGCAACAAAATTGGACAGATTCAAGGAAAATGTTGGATGAGAATCATTATAGTAGAGTGCATATCTCATTTATTATTATTCTTTTTGGTCTTTACACGAGTAATTAAAAAATAAAAATTAAAGCATCTTAATCTCACAAAAATGTGTGCACAATATGCATTGTTTCATAAGATTATGTACCTCTTTCCAAGAGATCCCCACACTAAATCCCTCATCATAAGAAAATGGTTATCCAGCAGTAATCAAAATACGCAAGTGGCTAGAACTAAGAAGTTAGCAATTAGCATTCCTCTGTAAACTTTATGAACTTTTGCAATATAATTATACTTTAAAACCAAACAAAAAATTCGTAGCTGTAGTATTTCAGTAGAGATCACTAAACTTTAGGATGAACATTGACATTGAGAAGAACTTTCAGCGAAGTATGAACTAGATAGTCACTCACGTTGAGCATCGATTAAATTAAGAAGGATTCGGTGATGGGATTTTTTTTTTTTTTTTTTTTTTGATAAATAAAAATGTGGGATTTGTTAATACATTGCTTTTGTTTTTGTTTTTATACATGTTTTGAAAAAAGTTATATATGATTTGAGTAAAATTAAATTTCAACCTAGTCATAAATTTATAAAAATTTAATCCTATAAAGATCATATGATAATGAAATAGTATTCAGAAAGAAAAAAAATCATTAAGTTATAAATAGAAAGTTTTGATAAATAAATAAAAGTTAGGCAATGGAGTCCCATGAATAAGGGGAACAGTCGGATCTCCAAGTCAAAGGATCCTCCAAATCAGATGAAAGGTTCCGTAGAGCAATCACCAAATAGAAAGTACGAAGGAAACGAGGGATAGGCCCCACACGCAACTTACATAAGTGGAAACCTTATTTTATCATATCGTTAATTTCTAATTATTATAAAATCTTCTCATTTCAAACTTGCTGTGAGATAACAACTGGAAGTAATAATACTCTATGTTGCGTCCATCCACACTTTCAGCGTCCGGTTATTACACTCATACTACGTGGTAAATGTTAGTTTAATATAGTTTAATCGGTTATATGCAAATTTCTTGATTTTAGGTTCATATAGATTTTTAATCAAAGTTATAAAACAAAACTAATTTTAATTGAATTTAGTCTTTTCGCAGGTTAAATTAATAAGCTTTTGGTCACTCTTTCGCAAGTTCAATTAATAAAAAAAAAAATTGACCAAAAAAAAAAAATGCCCACTGCATGCTCTACTTTCTCTTTAACATTCCAACTGAAAAAAAAAAACACAAATTATTGAAATAACTGAAAAATCAGAAACTTTTAGAATTAGCTCTTTATGCCATGTAGCCATTACATATATATATATATATGTATGTATTTTAAGTTCTGTTAAAGTTAAACCATAGAAAAAAATAACCTTAAGTTTGATTTTTGGTAGCTGCTTACTTATGGTTTTATAACTTATATTGACAAATAAAAACAAAATATATATTTTTTCTCCCGTCAAATAGATTTTTTTGGCCATTTACAACTTATAACTTCCATGTAGAGTAAAGTGATAAGAGAAAAATAACTAATGACCATAGACTTCTGAAAAACACGGCTATATATTTGAATATAATATAATGCAAAAGACGCGGATTCAACCATATAATGTCAACCTGTAAATACACAACTGTCTATCTCCACCTTATAATATTATTATAATAAATATTTTAATTTTTATATTCAAACATTCTCTTGTATATATACTCTTTATGTCTTCTTGGATCCTCTCCTAAAAACAAATTCTTCATAGCTTTTGTTCCAATAATTTCTCCTTTCCCCTCAAAATAAACTTCCATCTTTCTTCACGTAATGGGAAACTACGTTTCTTCCGCTTTAAGCAAAACGTCGTCATCGTCTTCTTCTTCATCATCGGCGGCGAAAGTGATTCTCCCGGACGGTGGAGTGCGTCACATTCACGTGCCGATGAAAGCCGCCGAGCTAATGATGGAGATTCCAAGCTTCTTCCTCGTCGACGCCAAGTCGTTAAAGATTGGCCGGAAACTTAGCCCTATAGCCGCCGATGATGATCTTCAAATCAAAGGCTGTCACGTGTACATCGCTTTCCCTATGACGCGTGCCACGTCAGCAGCTAATGCTTCGGATTTGGCTCGGTTATTCGTAGCAGCTAAGAAACAACGCCGCCGCGTAGTAACTGATTCTTCCGGCTCCGGAACCATCGTGAAACACTGTCATAACGGAAAGGTTTCACCGGACGGGGAAGAAGATGACGTCAAGATAATATCGACGGGATCGAAGCTGAATTTAGAAGACATTGAAGATTTTTCGGCGGCGGAGTTTATGCATAGGATCTCAGTTTCGAAATCTAAGAAGCCCAAGTTAGAAACCATAGTTGAAGAGTCTTTGTCTTAATACAAAATCAAACGAAAAATTGTTTTGTTTTCATATTTTGTTCTATGTTTTAAATCTTATCCGCGTAAGTGGTTGTTTCTCTTTTGTGGTATTAATGAACAGAAAGAGACATTAGTCGAGAATATTAGAACATGTGAACTTTTCATTGTTTTTGTCAGTTTATACAAAATGCAATTGCATAGTTACTTGAATAGTTAAAAGTTTAAACACGAATTAGCTCTTTTGGATTTTGTTGTCCATAGGAAAAATTATATAGATGATAACAAAAATACAAATAAATGGAAGCCTTTATCTCTTTTTCTCCACTAAATTTAACACCATTCGAACCAACATTAGTATACATTATATTATTGATGTTTGAGGAAACAAATTGCAATTCTATCATCATAACTATTAAGAGATTTTGACTTTTCTAAATGATTATTTTGCAGTAGTGTCGTCGTCGTATCAAAACTGAAGTTAAAACTGGAAAGTACTGTATACGTGTATAAGTTATAGACGGAAAAAAGGAAACAATTCAGTATGTATTGTATATGAAATTAGATGAATAATTTTCTCTACACCATGCTATATTTTCAGAAAAATTCATTCGCTAACACTTAACACCTTTTTTTTGTTTTTTCTTCTTCTTATAGTTATACGTTAAAAGAATAAAAGTATAGGGTCAAAGAATTTTGAGGAACAAAATAAATCACATTTTGTTATGGGTATTGCTCTCAGTAACCATGAATTTGATTAAATTAGGTAAAGAACTATTATTTTTCTTCTTTTTAACTTAACTAAATCTCACTAATTGACTTTGAAAATTAAAATTATAAACGGATCTGTAGCCATTTTATATTATTAAACTTAGATTGATAATATACGAATCTGTGACTTAAGATATATAATTATAGTAGTCATTTTCACGTAGAGATGTGTAGTCACTTATATGAGTTATGAGTTATAAATCGTGTTGGTCATGTCGGTTAATTCTTTTTTTGGGTGCAATATTAATTTAGTGAGCTACAATTTTTGTTTTGTTTAGTTAATTGTATCAATTGATCTAATTCTTAATTCTATTATCACGTATTTTGTTTTTCCTTTTATAAAAGGTTAAAGCCGAATAATAACGTTCCGTTGCCAAAAAAAATAAAATAAAAATAATAATAATAACGTGCCCATAGGTCTCCTCGACACGACGCCGTCGCCGATCGTCGCCGTTCGTGCTGAATTGGGATTTTAATAATCGGGCGGGTCAAGGCCTTATTCTTATCTCCTCATTGATTTTCACCAAAATCAAATACAGTGGACGCCCAGACGGAAGATTCTCGCCGGAGATTTCATTTTTTTTTCATTGCAAGGTTCGTTTTTTCTTTGTGTCTTTACCGGAAGAACATCGGTGACGGTTTAGGGTTTTAGGATAATTGTGATCAATCCTTTAACGAATAAATCTACGTAGATGATAAAGATGAGTCATTTCTTCTCGCGTATTTGAGAAATTTTGAAATCTTTGGATAGTTTTGATGACATCAGTTGGAGAATCATGAGCCTGTTGAGTTTGTTAAGTGTAACATTGTGTTCTTTTGGATGTTTCAGGTCATGAGAAAGTAATGTTGGTTTCGGACAAAGTTTAAGAGGAATCTGAGTTTATTTTCAAGGTAATGATGGGTGATGAGAATCTTTCTGACAAGTCTCTGGATGAGAAGGTTTTATTGGATATGACTTGTGGTAAAGAAGAGATTTTGGAAGAGCTTAGGATTTGTTTACCCAAATGGGTTACACAAGAACAAGTAACAGATATGATTAGAGGGACATGGAGGAATATAGTTGAAATAGTTGATGATTTTTATGAACACGAGACTAAATTCTATGAGCAAGTCTCTGCTGTTATATCTTTCACTTCTAAAGATGGGATTAGTTCAGGTAACCACGAAGCGCTTTTTTCGAAACTGGAGTTTATCCACTGTGAAACTGAGCGAAATGAAAGTTGTCAGCCGTCGCAGTTTCACAAGCTCAAGAGCATGAGTAGTTCTCAGAAGAGCAGTATTTCTCCTGTGAAAAGGAACAGAAAGATAAAAGGTAAACCAAAGAAGAAAGGAAAAGCTTCTTCTAAAGAAGAATCTGCAGGTCCCAAGCAAGCTACTATTACTAAATTCTTCAACAAAGCTCCTTGAGATGAAACTAAGGCTTATGAGAGGCTAAAGAAGCGGTTTAGAATGTTTGGAAGTGATATGGTGAGTTGTTTCTGTGAAATCTAATAGAGGGATGAACTGTCACTTGATGTCAACGTATAATGCCTCATTGATACCGCATCGAAGCGAGAAATGTTGGAACATTAGGATCTGCTTGCTCATATTCAGAATCGCTTGCCAGCTATGAATCCTGTAGTTACACTTGATTCAGTTTTACAGCAACTATGACCTAAAGATCTTGCGCTTGCACTTTTTTGCTATGTAAGAAAGTTAGATGTTTTGTCCATGTTGGCCTAATTGAGGAAGCTTTAATCATATATTGTCATTCGTCTGCAGAGTTATCAGTCTTTTAGTCAGTGTAGATTCCAAAGAATTGCGTTTGAACGTTTTCTGGCTCCTGTCCATTTCCTGATCGTGTTCTTGTCTATTACTTAACTAAATCCAGTATTTGATTGACGATTTTTTCCAAATCTCATTAGCATTGAAAGTGGAAGAAAGAACAAAACTGAACAGAAGCATTTTTGTCTTCTTTACAATTTCAAAGCAACTGATCCTATGAATTCTATGATCCTATAATATTACTCATACAAGGCTATAAGAAGGAATCTTCTATCCTCAAGGTCATGTTCTGCTGCCTTCCACTAAATAGCTTCCATTGTCTTAAAACCTTCTTGCTAAGCAGTGAACATCTTAAACCACGTTGAATATTGCTTCGCACGATCCAAGCCATGCCCCGTGAACAATGCTATCTTTCTGGTCTCTTTCCCCTGAAAATCCAACATTACAAGTTTCGGTTCCAGTAAAGATAATAAAGAAAATAAGAAATCAAGAAACTGGAGAAGGATCAGTGTGTAAGTACTTTCAGCAGCAGACCAACACACAACTGAAGGGACAGAGTTGGAGAATTTATTTTCAGACAGAAGTTGTCCAGATTTGATACTCCAAATACGAGTATAGAAGTCAACACCTCCTAAATCAAACACCCAAAGAAAAAGAAAAAAAAAACTCAAATCATATAATTGAAATCACTCTTAATTTTTTTTCCAAATCTAACATAGCGGTTATGTTTTCAGAACAAAGGGTTCCTTCCTATTACCTGACATAAGAAATCTTTCTGATGGGTCGATGCCAAATTCTATACGAGAATGAGAATTTACATGTCCTTCATAGGTCTGTACAGCAACCCCTCTCTTAACTATTCGTTGATCGTATAGCTTGATCTAAGAAAAGAGAAAAGTTTGGCTCTTTAGATTATAATTGAAATACTCTTGAAAACCTCTTATTAAGTATATGCAGAAGCTAGAGCTAGTATACTCACTGTTCCATCCATGGAGCTTGCCATTAAGTAATGATCATAAGTTTTCAGTGTCTTCAGGCTAGAGAAGGAGCAAATTATGAGTCACGAAAGCAAAGAATTAAAGAGAGATTTCATATATGGTTTCAGTCGTTTACCAACCACGTAATCGATGAAGGCATATAGATTGCATGAGACGGATTTATGTTTCCTTTAAGCTGCAAAAGTAACAATTAGAGAAAAGTATTACTAGAATGTTATGAGGAAAGCTCAAGAGAAAGAGATGAAAAGTTGTGACCACAACAAAGTCGTTATATGATCTTAGAAGTACCTCGAACCATTGTTTATTTTTGGTAGTTTGACTGGTTTTACTCGATGGCTGATAACGTATCTGATGTCTAGTTAGCCTTGGAAAAGGTCTCCCTGGTCTCTCACGTAGATCAACTGACACAATGGCTCCGTTTCTGAGCCCGCAATGAATAATGTTTCCCTGAGAAAAGGAAGTAGAAACAATATAAACACATGTGTCCTTCAGTAAACAAGGAAGACACGACTTAACTTGTCAGAAGAGAGGTTCAGATAGCAACTTGACTCGAGTTATATATTCAATTAAGAGAGGCCACTGAACGAACATATACCAACTAGCAGTTGAGAAGCCGCTAGAAAACGATGAATTTCGGAGCTTGGAATTAAGAAAACTTTACCGATTGATGAAACTGTAGGGCAAAAACATCGCTTTTGCTTTGGAGAAAGTATGAACCTGCTCCTGTTTCTAAATCAACCAAAGCAGCTCCTAAGTCGGTACCTATAACATATCAAAATCCTTTAATTATTTCCAAATGATTCCTGAAATTACTGAACCAAGTTTAAGTACAGAGGAGGGCATTGGTAACCATATTTGTATTTCCTTTTATGGTTAGTTTGCTCTCTAGGAATAACTGTAACTGTAATGAAGCAAAATCCTAGGGGGACAAAAATATAACACCAAAAGTAAGAAAGAGAACGTACCAAAAGCTGCATGACTCCCATTTCTATTGCATTCAGCTGTCCAAATGGTGCACCCAGAGGTAACACTCCCTCGAAGTCTTAGCGGAGTGATTGTGTTCAGTTCCTCAGCAAGATTTACAAAGAAAGGCGACCCAAGGCCAGTGTTTCCCAGTGTAGTTATCCTGTTTTCTCGTGTCAAGATTTTACAAATGGGAGATCAACTGATAAAGAGAGAAAGTAAAAGAGAAGACATATTTGAAGGATACAATGCCCGGTTTACGCAGTGGAAGTTATCAGATTCATCATATTTTCCAATCAACTGAATAGAAGATATAGTAGATAATGCCTCATAACAGCGTGCATGTGTCAACGTAAGCCCAGGTGCTTTACTTTCTTCTGCATTGTTTTCTTTGCGAGGAAGAACAGAAACTGGATCACACTCAATTCCCCCATTCAATGTTTGAGTTTCCGCCTCATCCAAGAATCCTTGTGTAGGTTTAGAAACTCTCAGTATGCTGCAAGAACAAACTTCCAAAGCATATAGGTTGGCATGAAAAACAAATTTTAAAAAGCTCTACTATTTCTTCAGTAAATCGAAATACATAAAGTTCCATGAAGATAGTAAAGTTAAATCTTCACGGTGCAGTCGTGAACATCAATAAAACCCGATAATTCTAAGAAAAAACCGACAAATACATACCTCAAGCAACCTTCAGTACTGCCTGCTACTATGATGTCCTGTCTGGTCAAGCCAACAGATGTTTGTATATCAACCTGCAACTGTTTCAAAGCAGCATCGCCTACGTTTTTTGTGGATTCGTATCTCCATACCTAAGCATCATTACCATTACAAAAACAGAAGGGAAATTTGTTTCAAATCGGTTTTCTGTAATCTTAATAAGAAATAGGATTGTTAAGTAATAGATGGTAATACCTTAGGATAAGAGGCTTGTGTCTTTTGAATCTCCTCGTTGAAGTTAGACATCTTCTTATTGACAGGAATAACATTGCCATTTAACTCTCGGGAATAAACTAGCTTCAATGCTTTTAGTTTGGTTCTCTTCTGATAGTTAGATTCCTGATCAAATTAACATATAAACTAATCACTAATTTACATAAACAAGGCAAAATACGAACTCAAGAAGTTGAGGGAACTCTCATTGATTCTGCAAGACTCAACATTTACACAAATTCGAAAGAAGTCGAAATTTGAAGTAACCGACCTGTACAGGCTTTGGGTCGGGTTTTGGTTTCGTTCTTGAAGAAGAAGAAGCTTTTGAACCAGGGATAGGGCCTTTAATGGGGAAATATCTGTTCTTCTCTTCGTCGTAATAAAACCCAGGAAGCTCTGAGATAATTTTTTATTATTAAAAAAAAAATAAATAAAAAATTCCCACATCAAAATATGAGATTCGCAACCGAAAATTAACGAATTTTCAAGGAAGAGGATTTAAAAACCTGGTTTCATATTGTCTCGGAGTCGACTCTGTTCTCTGTGTTCTTCACAGACTCCATTAAAGGCTAACGTGCGCAATATATACAGCTTTTAGGTTATTGTTCAACGAAGACATCTTATTTGAGTTAAACCATAAACGTATTTTATTCAATTTTGGTTCCAACCGTACCGGTTATGACCCGGTTTACAATAGAAAAAAAAAAAAAAACTAAAAGCGAACGCGTATCTTTTGTTTACAAACAACTTCAACCGTTTTTATTAAACCCTCCACAAAGCTTATTAGTTCTTGTGCTGCAACCTGCCACTCTCAGCACCAGCAAAAGGATCGATGATAACATTAACCACCGCAGGTTTTCTTGCGGCGAACGACTCAGAGAGAGCAGACTTAAGCTCATCAGGTGTTTCCACAATATAACCTTTGCCTCCAAATGCTTCAATAAGCTTGTGATAGCCTGCATTAGGAACAAAAGATGTTGGTGCTGGATCTTCTTTATGAGGACCAGAGATTTCTTCTGGACTCCTTCGGTCACCGCCATAGACACCACCATTGTTGAACACTATAATCACCACAGGAAGATTGTATCGAACCAATGTCTGCCATCATCATCAAACACAAAAAGTTTTATTAGTGAAAAGATTCAGACAAAAGACAATTTCCACATTATGTTATTGTAATTTTTTATTACTACCTCAACTTCCATGGCGCTGAATCCAAAACCAGAGTCTCCTTCAACGGCTACAACAAGCCGATCAGGAGAAGCAACAGCAGCTGCAATACAATATCCTAAACCAACACCCATTGTTCCCCAAGTTCCTGCATCAAGCCTTGTCCTTGGCTCTTTCTGAACCAAAACCGATCTTCCTACATCCATTGTATTGGCTCCTTCTGATACCACAACAGGACTCGGTCCTTCCACAGCCAAAATTGCATCTCTGATTATCCTCATAGGAGTCAAGAAATTGAAAGGAACCACATCTTTAGCAAGCTGTGTCTCCATTTTCTCACCGTTCTCTTTCGCCTTCTTCGAAATCGATTCAACCCATGGATTAGACTTCCCTAGACAAAAAGGATCGTCTTTTATCTCTCTGTTTAACAATCCAGTCACTGTTTTGGCATCTCCAGCTATCCCCAAGTGAGGTTTCCTCAGTTCAATCTCTTCCTCAGAGACATCAACCAATATAAATTTCACTTCTTTAGACCATTTTGGCGACTCTCCGAAATGAAGAAGCCAGTTAAGCCTAGCTCCAACCACCAAAGCGACGTCGCATTTCCCAATAGCAAGCGACCTCGCCGCTGTAGCTGAGAGCTCGTGTGTGTCTGGTAACAAACCTTTACCCATCGGAGTTGGGAGGAAGGGTATTCCAGTAATTTCAACAAGCTTCTTCAGCTCATCCTCTGCTCTCGAATACGCCGCTCCTTTACCAAACACGATCAACGGCCTCTCAGCTTTTCTCAGCAACGAAACCGCCGATTCAATCTCCGATCTCAGAGATGATTCCCGAATCGGTTCTTGCTTTCGAGATTTCACAACCTCAGAGACCAATTCATCAGCTTCCGATTCCGAAATCTTCTGACGCAACACATCAGACGGAAGATCCAGATAACACCCACCGGGTCGACCCGAAACAGCTCGATCCAAAACCTTAGAAACACAATTAGGGATTTCACGAACATCTTTGGCTTTCTCCGATAATTTCGAGAAAGCTTTCACGGCTTCAACCTGATCAAGCTCCTGAAAATCTCCACGACCAACGTCTCTCTGATCGCAAGAACCAGAGATCATCACCATCGGCCACGTGTTAGCCCAAGCGTTGGAAAGACCAGCGAGCCCGTGTACGCAACCCGGACCCGAAACCGTGAGAAGGATACCGGGTTTACCCGTGAGGTAACCGTAAGCAGATGCGGCGTACCCGGCGGATTGTTCGTTGTGGAAGGCGATGAAACGTATGCCAAGAGCCATGGCTCGGCT
Source organism: Barbarea vulgaris (assembly GCA_963667165.1). Classification (NCBI taxonomy): domain Eukaryota; kingdom Viridiplantae; phylum Streptophyta; class Magnoliopsida; order Brassicales; family Brassicaceae; genus Barbarea; species Barbarea vulgaris. Next base: position 21,467,690 of record OY763891.1, on the reverse strand, counting down.
AGCTAGAGACGTCACCGGGATTCCAACGACGCCGAACATGTGGGTGACGCCGAGATGAGATAGTGACTTGGCGACGAGAACGTTGCCATCGATTGAAGGTGGAGGAGTGGTTGCTGAATTATCCGCCATTTTTACAGATCGTTCTTGGATTTGCTCAAGTTTCAGTTTGTTGTTATGTAGACATTTTGATTTACTTTCACTTTAACACATAGTTATAGTTATGTGATTGATAGGTGCTTCTGCATAATTTTGTATTAGCCTATTATTGACTTCTTTTAATATTTTCTTCATTTGGTTAAATTATTTTTTTGCATTTTGCATGTTGTATAGAGTATAGTAAGTGTTTTACTTAAAGAATTTGTTCTGGCTTTTCATTAAATTTGTTTAATCTATAGTAATAATAAATTCAGCAAAAATGTTCACCAAACAATTCATGATTTTTTTTTTTTTTTTTTTTAAACTTTAAAGTAGTAGAAAAATAACTTAAAATATGAAGGTATTGTGATCCAATAAAATATAATATTTGGTCACTAGTGAGTCCTACTCATACTCACCTAATCTTCATAATAGTTGGATTTGAAATGTGATAAAATGATAAGTTCAGTTTGGTTTGGTTCAACTGTACAAGTAACCTTGTCTAAGCATTGTTTGGTACAATTTAGATTTTAATTAAATCTAAAACATTGTTTAATGGCATTTTTGTCCCTTCCTACGTTGAGGTCTGCCACCAGAATTTGTGTTTTGTTGAGTTAGCAGCCAAAAGAAAGACTAACAAAATCAAAATTGGATTTGTGCTTTTACACAAGGTGGAGGATTTCCCATGATCACAAAACTACAAAACAAAAATAAAAACAATAACATTATATCTCCAACAGTAGTGAATTAAACAACCGATTGTTTTCAAACATTCTCAAATCTACATGGATCGACTTTCGGATAAAATCTTATAGATTATTGTTTTCCATACGACCATACGTCAAGTTTCAAATACGGTTTTGAAATGTAGATATTAGATCATTTCTATCAAATCAAATTAGATTCGATTAATTTGACAACCAAAAAAAAAAAAAAACACGAGCAAAACGAATAAAAAAACAGCAACGTGTGGAACCATAAACAATCAAACATCTTTAATGGCACGCACGTCTTCTTGCAAACTTGTCCTCACGTATACATCAAGAACCAATGTTAAGGTTTTGATATGAGTTGCAGACACAATAATCCCATTTGAGTTTTTGTAACAAAACATGGCAAGATCGCTCAAGAAATCAGCCAAGTTGAGTTTAAGACGAGTCCGGATCAATTCACCTTCGATTAGGTTCAAACCGGACTCGAGTTCCATCGAGAGAGACCAAAGAATCGAGTTTCTTGGCGAAAATGCCGATGATGCCAGATCCTCAGCCGAAGAAATCAAAGAAGAAATGAGTAAAAGCGAAGAGATTGAAGACAAAGAGGAAGAAACAGTCAAAATAATAGTAGAGGATGAAGAAGAAGAAGAGAAAGAACAACAAGAGCAAGATGATGTCAAGAGCTTTAACAATGGAGGAGGAGAAGCAAAAAAAGAGGCAGTTGAAGCGGTTGAGGCCGTTAAGGAAGAGGCGGAAGGCGGGAACAGAGTTATGGTGGTGGTTGATAAAGCGCTTGCTTCTACCGGAGCCTTAGAATGGGCTATTACACATACTTTACAATCACAAGACACTCTGTTTCTGTTATACTTTGCAAAACCATTTAAAAAAGGTTCTGGTCTTTTTCTCCTCTTGTTCATGTTCTTGTTTACGGTTTGTTTGGTTTTGGCTTTTAAGGCTTTTTTGGATTGGGTTTTAGGCAAAAGGAAGAACCGAAAACGCGAGGTGAAAACCGATGAATTGGTACATACTTTGAAGAAACTGTGCCAAACAAAACGACCCGGGGTGAGTGAGACTATGTATAATGAAAGCCACAATATTAATTGTTGTGTTCAAATTCGTTTTGTAATGGTTTTGACATAACTTTGAGGTGTGGATTTGGCTATATATGGCAGATAGAAGTGGAGATAAGGAGGTTAGAAGGGAAAGACAAAGACAAAGGAGAAAAAATAGTTGAAGAAGCAAAGAAACAACAAGTGAGCCTTTTAGTGGTTGGACAAGATAAGAAACCTCCGGTGTGGAGGCTATTGAAGAGATGGGCTTGGAAGAGACGCCGTGGACATGGTGGTGTTCTCAAATACTGCCTCGAAAATGCTTCATGCATGACAATAGCGGTCAAACCCAAGAACCGCAAGCTCGGCGGTTACTTGATCACCACCAAACGCCACAAAAACTTCTGGCTTCTCGCTTAAGAACACTGCAAGTTTTCCTCTTTTGTGTGTTGTATCATCAAAAAGCTTTTTAAAGTTTTCTCCTTTTTCATTTCTCATGAATGAAACAAACTTCCTCCAATACAACCAAAAAAAAAAAAAAAAGCAAAGATGCTTTTATTGGATTACTGAAAATAACAATGTATCTGCACAAGAATTATCAACAATTTTCCCTATCTTCTGCTGCTTCAATCGGTTAATGATTCCGAGATTCTGTTAATTAACACAACACATTGGAATGTAAGTGAGATTTCTTCGTGCTTACCAACCTTTTCTTTCTTCAGCTGAGTTTTTTTGTAATTGTTTCGGATTTGGTTCAAAACTACTGAACCCACTGCTTATAAGCAATACGGTGAAGCTGATCATATCCTGCAAGCACTCCTGCTCCTGCTACTCCAAGAAGCATGTTCGCAGTAACTCCTCTATATAGCGCATAGAACCCTTCGGACTTCATTATCTCTCGTAAGGCGTGAATGGCGTTCCGGTATTTTACAGGTTGTCCTGATGTAAGCATCATTCTCCTCCTAATCGTATCGAAAGGGTAAGCAATGAAGCCCGCAGAGGTAGTAATGCTCCAACCCAACAGAAAGCTTGCGAAGAAGTTTCCCTGTTGCAGAATCAAAGAACCAGTTATAGCTTTCGTTTGCTCTACATTAAGCAATGGATATATGATATTACCTGTAAGGAACCAACTAGAACAATGGGTTTGAAGGTATCATACATCCCAAAATACATTCCTCTGTAAAGAGTGATCCCCACTATTGACACGCCAAATCCACGGTAAAGGCCTTTAATTCCATCGCTTGACAAAGTTTTACGATACACATCAATCATCCCTTTAAACTGTCTTTTGCCAGTAACTGAACATTCCTTTGCATCAGTACCTAAACGTGTCCGTGCGTAATCAAGATGGTACAGAAACAAGGAAGTTGTTGCTCCAGCAGCGCTTCCCGAAGCTACATTTCCAGCAAACCACTTCAAGTAACCGTCTTTCTCTTTCGAACAACCAAGAAGGTCCTTGAAGTAACCTTTAAATGCAAAGTTGGAAGCCTAAGAGCAATTAAATTTAGGGACAATAAGAATCTAAACAAACTCATTCAGTAATATAGATGAGAACACTAATCAAATGGAAATAAATAAATAAAAAACCAAGCAATTGCAGGCAAATGAAAGTACCTGTGTAGGGAAATATCGAATGACATTGGCTTGATTTCCTCTCCAAAAGGACAAAACACCTTCTTCTCTGAAGATTCTACCAAAGCAATTACCTAAACCAGTGTAAGGTCTTGTGAGATGTCCTGTCTTGATCATCTCCCCTTGATTCTGCAATAGAAGCTTCACCCTTTCGATAGGAGCAGCTGCAGATTTAGCAACAATGGCTGCAGCACCTCCCATCACAAAATCCGCAGAGAATCTCTCTGATTTTCCCATCAAAGCCATCCTTTTTTCCCCAACACCTATTTCAATAGCATATACTTAAAAACGAATCCAGAAATGTTCTTTTCCAGTAAATTTGATGTCATAGACAAATCAGTTACAAAACCCCCAAAAAGGGACAAAATTTCTAACTAGAATACAAAGGCGTTTAAGAATCAAACACCGAAGGAAACAAAAAGACAAGATTTTGAAGTGAGAAACCTGGAGATTGCTATTTGATTTCGCCGCGGAGAGAAGAACTCGGCGGCGAAAGATTGATTACAGGTCCCAAGAGAAGAGAGAAAGGCGTTTTCTTTTTAGTTGTTATTCGTTTTGAGAATCTGATAAAATAGGGAAGAGATATTATCATTTCTGTCAATTGAAAGCTGGTGGAGGTGGTGGAGGACAAGAGAGCGAGCAAGGACGGTTTTTTAATTTTTATTTTTCTAAAAAAGTTTTGTCCTTTTAAAAAAAAAAAATTTGTTTTCTCATCTACAGAGTAACTCAATGTGGAAAAAGAAAAATATATATTTGGCAAAAGGAAAGAGAAGATGATTTTTCAAAAATAATTTTGCATAGGCGAACCAAAATACAAAGTTGAATTTGCCGCGGAGCTAGCGAATCTCTCACACTCGCTTAACGTTCAACGTTCCTCGCAGTCGCAGCGAAAGCTCCTCTCTTTGGTTTGTTAAACTCTCGATACTCATATTCATTCTTCTTCAGATACATTTCGATTTTGTGTGCGAAAGGGTTTTTGAAATCATAAGTTTCATTTGTGATTTGTGGTTCCTATTTCATTCTGGAAATCAAATTTGAAACTTTAGCATTTGTATGTGAGGAATTCGGTACCTATCCTTCCTCTGTTCTGTCTGCATCCGCCGTGAATTTTTGAATTGAGGGTCTCGAATTTGAAAATTTATGGTTCACTCAAACCGGGATTTTAGTTCTATGAATTTATGGTTTACAGAAAACCGGAACTGATCTGTGTCTTCCCTTCTTTATTTCATAAAGCTTATTATTACTTTGCAAGAGTTGCAGGGACTGAAGCGAAGCAATGGAACCAATGACGCCAATTTCGTGCCCTACGACTCCTCGTTGGAACCAAGACAGGCCCTTTCTCACTGGCCGCTTCCACCAGGTGCTCGATCTTTAGTTGTTGTTGAATTTGTTCTCTAATTCTCTCGAATCTCATTTTAATTTTTTTAAGAAAAAAAAGTATCAGCTTTGACAATGGCTAATTCTAATTTATTATCTCAGGAAACGAGGGCAAGCTCCAAATTTGCAGATTCTAAGCGGTTTCCTTTAGACTCCTCTAGGTATGTTGAAGTTCTATGCTAAACATTTGTTACATCCCTAGTCAATTGCTTTTTCCTCTTCCGAACACATTCAAAAAAAGAAGCATTGATCTTTATGTTTGTGTTTCTCCACTTTTCATGTGGTTTCAGCAGTTCTGGAGTAGAGCAGGCAATTGGCTGTTATGACACACCAGTTCAGGTTTGTGTTATTTTATAATTGGCTTCCATTAATTCTGTGTTATTGTTATTCTATAACCTTGAAACTGGTGGTGAGATCCTTAAAGCTTGTGTTTGAGGCGTTTAGTTTTTACGAATTGGCATAATTGTAGATGAAGATGGCTTCTCTGTTTTCGTGGCATAGACTAGGGTAATTGATCTGAGCCAAATAATTGTGGAACTTGCTAGCTTAGTTTGAGACTTGCTGTCATCTCTTCTGTTATGTCCATTTCGATAACTTTTTATTGTCCCTTTTGGCGTGCAGGAACTTATTGTCATTGATGATCTCTTGTCTGCTTTGGTTGGAATTGAAGGGAGATATATATCAATTAAAAGATTCCATGGGAAGGAGGATGGTATAGCTTTCCAAGTTGATCCATCAATGGATTTAGCACTACAGGCAAGTATTACTCAACACAATAAATCATTTAATCAAGATGGTGTACTGTAGCCAACTGCAGAAAACCTGTGATTTCTAACCATATATGATCTGTTCTTTTTGGAGCTAAGTTGCTTAAGTAAAGACCGGAATTAGCACGTATGTACAAAGTCTTTGACATTTTGAGACTGTTATATTGATGGTTGCAAGGTGTATCCTCTTCATTTATGTTTATGGAACTTGATGCTGTGTTATTTGGAAGTATATGGCATTTCACTGGTGTTCTGACTACTTGAAAGTTTAATTATCTCTAATTCCAACCAAATGGACACATGCATTACTATGTTATATCATAGAATGGTTTTCTGTCTTTTGTGCAAGCATTTAGAGTAGGAAATTAACATTGTAAGCCTTATTCCAATTGGTTCTTCTGAATTATATTGACTGATGCAAATAATTTTGCAGGAATTGGCAAAAAGAATATTCCCTTTATGTGAATGTTATCTGCTCATTGACCAATTTGTGGAGTCAAGCTCGCAGTTCAAGAACGGGCTAGTTAACCATGCATTCGCAGCTGCACTCAGAGCACTCCTCCTTGTATGTGATATAGCTTGCTTGCTTTGTGGTTATTGTGATGCATTGTTTGTTGAGTTATTTTCTTTCCTTTTCTGTTTCATGTGGTGGATTTTGCGAACTGGATATGGATTCCTTAAACTAATAGTCAACTTTAGGGATTTACTCAATTAATTAAAAGCATGGACTTGGAAAGCTCATTTTAGAATGCTTTTAGTTTATTTATTGGGTTTCTTTCTTTTCCCCTGAGTTGGTGTCTTTATCACATCTCTGAGTGTGCATATATATGCATACGTATGAATTTCTATGATGATGCATACAGCTCTTGCTGACTTCTTTGTTCCAAGTTCTTGCCGTCTCTGTAATCCCTCTCTCAGTGTTGCCCCATTGAATGAATTGATGGTGTGATTCTTTTCCTTCCATTTCACATGTGGAGTTTCGTATATAACCATTGTCAATTGCATTGTTTGGACTGAGAGAGTTTTTTTTTTTTTACCACTTAAATTTGACCACATTTTTTGCTAATGTTGAAAGTATTAACCATCCTTTCTTTTACCAGGATTATCAAGCCATGGTGGCACAATTGGAACATCAATTTCGACTTGGAAGACTTTCTATCCAAGGATTATGGTTTTACTGTCAGGTTTGTCTTTCTTCTGATAATCCAAGGTACAGGTTCCGTAAAAGGTATGCTGATTGATTGTTTTCGTATCTCTCAGCCCATGATGGGATCCATGCGCGCATTGTCTGCAGTAGTTCAGCAGGCCTCAGCGAAGCTTTTTGTGGGTTCTGGTGTTCTTAATCTCTTGCAGAGTCAGGTAGATTCTTGCTTTGGTCCTGAAAATACCTTTTGGATATTTTTGTGCTGGAACTAGCTATCTTATTATATGTCCTAATCTTGAAGACTGTCATGCCTAGGCTAAAGCGATGGCTGGTGATAATTCAGTGAGGTCATTGTTAGAGAAAATGACCGAGTGTGCAAGCAATGCATACCTGAGCATATTGGAAAGGTTGATTTCCCATGCCTCTTTCTTTCTTGCTCGTTACTAGACTCATAGCAGAAAAAAAAGTTGTGCTAGAATCTATGCCCTTTTTGCTTTATTGTTGTTTGGGTCTTTCCCCTTTGCTGTTGTTTGTGGGAATGCTTAGATAATATAAGTCCAACATGTGGCTATATTTTTACCCTTTTTGTAAGGAGTGATGAGCGAATATCTTTTGTTTTGAAAGATCTGTACATGGGTTACCCTATCTGCTAGATAGCTCATCGTATTCTCAGATGTGTCAACTGACTCGATTAGTGTTTTATTAAGGTGGGTCTATGAAGGGATCATTGATGACCCGTATGGGGAATTTTTCATTGCTGAGAACAGGGCTCTTAAAAAGGTACTTTGATTTTTGCTCAGCTCGCTTGCACAATTATCAATTGCTTGATCTTACAATTCAAGTTTTTCATATAGGAGAGCCTCAGTCAGGACTCTACGGCTAAATATTGGAGCCAAAGATACAGCCTCAAGGACACTATTCCTGGCTTCCTTGCAAATATTGCTGCAACAATATTGACCACAGGGAAGTATCTAAACGTGATGAGAGAATGTGGGCACAATGTTCAGGTATTGTTGAGGATGAATTTCTCTTGTAAACTAAGTACAATTAACAGAGTTCGTGATGTTGACCCCAAAAAAAAAAAAAAGGTGTCCGTGATATTGTACATGACATTGGCTGATTTTTATTCTTTTTGACAGGTTCCCATCTCAGAGAGATCTAAGTTAACAATATTTGGTTCAAATCACCACTATCTTGAATGCATAAAGGCTGCTCACGAATTTGCCAGTATAGAGCTTGTGAGTCTCATCAAGGATAAGGTAATAAAAATTGTGTTATGATGAGTGCTTCTTTGACGTTATTCCTCGTAAATACGCCTCTCTAACCATCAGTTTATGATTCAGTATGATCTCATTGGAAGGCTTCGATCTATAAAGCACTATCTTCTTCTCGATCAGGTATGCTGGTTCTTCTTGATCTTCAGAGTTCATCAAACTTTTCTATGCACAAATTTTTCAATTTGAAAAGTTTCGTAATTGAGTTGTTTTCTTCTGTTATTGATACTGTAACAGCTGTTTAATTTCTAATTATTTTTGGTACAACAATGTAATGAACTACAGGGTGATTTCTTGGTTCATTTTATGGACATTGCTCGAGAGGAGCTCAACAAAAAAGTGCATGAAATATCTGTTGAAAAGTTGCAGGTACTTTTGTCCCACTTGAGCCATTATTTAATCATTGGGGCTCTGTACTTGTTTGCTGGAACCTGAATGTATGTGTACTATTTAGTCTTTACTAGATCTTGCTCTGCGTACCACAGCGGCTGCAGCAGATCCTCGCCATGAAGAATTGACTTGTTGTGTGGTGAGTAGTCAATTTGTCTTTTACTGGATGTGATCAATTTACAAAGATTGTACCTAATTTGTTCTCACTTTGCATTCATATCTTAGGATCGAGCTTCATTGCTTACGGCTTTGGGAATGCACAAGGACCCTGATAGCAATAGTATAGAGGACCCAGTGAGCATCACTGGTCTAGAGACATTTTCCTTGAGCTACAAGGTCTACTCCTTTCTTGCCTTGTCTGCAATACCTGTTTGTATCCGGATTATAACTATTTTGTATATATATTAGTAATTCCACAGCCTAAATACTATTAATGATATTTATATATAGCTATACTAAGTCGCTTGTAGATTCGATTGGGAACTCAATTGTTTTATTTGTTGGTTGTGGCTCGGTGTTTCAGGTCCAATGGCCACTATCTATTGTCATATCAAAGAAAGCACTGTCAAAGTACCAGTTAATTTTCCGCTTTCTTTTTCATTGCAAACATGTGGAACGCCAGCTTTGTGGTGCTTGGCAAATACATCAAGTATGGACTACTCTGTAGCTTTGAATTTTTTTTTGTTTCTTCAAAACCTTTTTAAGCTATTTGCTTCTCTAACAAACTGCTGTGAAATTCTACAGGGGATTCGAGCTATGAACTCTAAGGGTACAGCAATTCCTAGATCATCACTTCTCTGCCGTAGCATGCTTAAATTCATCAGTAGCCTTCTACATTATCTTACATTCGAGGCAAGTCGTGAACTTTCTGTTTGTTTTATTTTGCTTTATACTTGTATGTTTGCGAATAGAATGGAATTTGGATTTTTTTTATCTGAGATTCTGATTGTCTATCCGTACATCCTGTTTTTATTGTGATTCTGTGGTATAAGTCTATGTATACATTCTTAAAATCGTGAGCTATAGATTCTGGAGATATAAGTACATTATCAATGAACAGTTTAGAGAAATCACTCCAGAAGTATTTGAAGACATAATTCTTGATGAGATTATTTTGGTGTTTATTTTAGCTGCAACTTTGGGCTCTCTTCTAATGTTGCATTTGCTTTCTTTTATGTGGGATGTCTCTTCAGGTTCTCGAACCAAATTGGCATGTAATGCACGATAGACTACAATCCACAAGGAGTGTAGATGAGGTAAGTGTAGAGAGACCTGTTTTATTATTGTTGTAGGGAAAAGATGCTTCATTGAATAATGTGCCATTGTCTTACAGGTGATACAGCACCACGACTTCTTCCTTGATAAATGTCTGAGAGGATGCTTGCTTCTTTTACCTGATGTCCTTAAGGTTTGTCACTGTTCCATTAAAGTTATGTTTTCTCAGAATTGATGTAAGTATGTGCTTCTCTATTGCGCAACGATAGCAGAAATTCTAAACGCACTAGTAATAGTGTGATGTTTTTCAGTATTTTACACTCGTTTTTACTGATGTTTCAGAAAATGGAGAAGTTGAAATCAGTATGCCTGCAATATGCTGCAGCCACACAGTGGCTGATATCATCATCTATTGACATCAATAGCCAGTCTCATCCACAGAAGACCATGATAAGAGACACAACCGTCACAGAATCCATATTGTAAGTAGTAACACTGTTTTAAAGACTAATTTCTTCTCTTTCTTGGCGAATCATTTAGAGCTTTAAAACACCATTATCAACATCTCTACAAAAGCAGTTGCTGTTAGAATTTTGAACTTCATATTACGGTATTTTTCTAATATGTCTATTATGATCAGCAATTTTGAAAGGGAATTCAACTCGGAGTTGCAGAGCTTAGGACCAGTCTTGAGCAAAGGCTCTCAGGCTGAGCCATACTTGACTCATCTCTCCCAGTGGATCCTTGGTGTTTCGAAAGAATGAGAGTGAGACTTTCACTTATCAAACTCAGGCAATTCAATTCTTTTTTTCTAATGTTATCAAATATTCAGCTTGAAGTTATGAGATGTGTGAGTGTGTGTTTAGTCTTTTGTTGTCGTTTCTTAATTTTTTATTTTGTGAATTTCCACGATAAATGAAAAGGTCTCAGGCTCTGAGCCTATCTCTGTTAAAGCTTGCATTCAGGATTTGTGGTTTAACAGCAACTAGAGTATATTCTTTGAGAAAGTATATGTGAATCTTTTCTGTAAACTCAAAAGTAATGTTGTTCGAGTTCCCGTTTACAATGCAATAATCTTTCACAATAACCCAGATCTATCTGTTTTGCTGGTATTAATATACAGTAAACAAAATCCAATTATGCAATCCAAAAAATAAGAGGTGAAAACACTCTGGAGAAAGTTCAGAAAAGTTTCAGAAGAAAAAAAGGAGGAGGATTTTGTATCAGCAGTTGATGCCACACTTGGAAGTGTCAGGTCCTTTGGTCTTGAGCACAAAAGGATCAATTCTGACCCAAAGCAAAGAGAAGATAGATGCCAATAACACTGACCAAATCACCACAATGGTAGGTGTTCTGTTCTGTCTTCCCATCAGACCTTTGAGGAACGGGTAGAGATGAACAATGACCCAAAAGGAGAAAAAGAGTTTACCAAATAGAGGTCCCCAAGACTGATATCCATTGTTAATGGCATCTGAGATGCCTGCAACAACGCCGACAATGTTTATGATCAAGACAGTTGTTGGAGGGATAAGCAGAGTTGTCCATTTGAATGCGTAAAGTTCTCCAAAATCATCATCATCTGTTGCCTTTGATGTGACTGTGAAGTTCGTGTCAATGCCTGCTAAGATTTTGAGAAGACCTTGCACAACCGCAAAGAGATGAGCCGAGATTCCTCCGATAACCCAGAATTGCTCGTTTCTCCACCATTCCTCAATGCTAACTCCGCTCCATCTTAATTCCAAGATTCCCGTTACAATGATCGACATGAACAATGCGATGAAGAAGAGACTAGCAAATGTGCTTATCTGAAAGTTCGGGAGACAAAAAATTAGAAACGTTAATGCAGCTTTTCAAATACTCTGATGTGATGATTTTACTAACCGGTGGCATGATGAATTTGTCAGTAAGGAGACATATGGCTGGAAGGATACAGTAGGCAAGGAGTGGTATAGATGTGAACGGGTAAATTGTTGTGTTGGCATAAGCAAAACGCTCAAGCCACTTGAGTTTGCCTCCTTTGTAACCGTACCAGAGAGGACTGTGCCGGCTGAAAAAGATCTCAACAGATCCAAGTGCCCAACGCAAAACCTGGTTTAACCTGTCTGATAGATTAATAGGTGCTGAACCTTTGAATGCAGCCCTCTTAGGCATGCAGTAAATAGACCTCCAGCCACGGCAATGCATCTTGAAACCCGTCAAAATATCCTCTGTGATAGAGCCATAGATCCAACCCAACTGCAATTCCGAGATACACAAAAGTTTCTTACAATGGCCAGCTTCTAAATCACAAATAAGAAGGTGTGATCTTATGGTTCAACATTAATACCTCAGTTCCCCACTCAGTCTTGTCTTCATAACCGCAGCTAATGACATGGATTGCCTCCTTAAGGAGCACTGCAGGACTTGATGACGGAGGAACACCACCATCTTCCATCAAAGTAGAGGTTACAAAGATGGATGATTGCCCGAACTTTTTCTCAAAGTTCATTTCTGACATCAAATGCTCCTTATCACCTTCTGCTCCTGTCAAAAAAACACCATCAGATCTGTAAAATTCCCACATAAACTACATCTACTTTAAGATTTGGACCGATATTATAAGGTTGTTAGGATTATTTACCACCAAGGGCTGCTACATCGCCATTCATCTCATTCTTGGAAAATTTCTTATTCTTTCTCCGGCGCCCAAAACAAGGACAACAACCACAGCTCAACATCTTTGGACGTTTAGGACCCTTAGGCGGTTCATAACCATACAGAGCTTGTCGTTTGAATACACAACCAGTACCAACGTAAACTGGACCTTGGATTCCATCTAGACCTTTCATATTGATCTGTAGCAAACAAGAGGGTAAGCAAGAGAGCATATTTATCTCATAGACCAGAAGTTGAAATAATTTGGAATGCGTCTTACATCAAAGAAGACAGTGTTTCTGTTGGCATAACGATCGTGCCTGTCAATACCGTCAAACCTTTGAGGGAACTGGACATAGCAGACCTTCTTTCCAATCTGAGGATCCATCAAAAAACACATTGCTTCCCTCACGGCCTTGCTGTTGTTCACATAGTGATCACAATCCAAGTTCAGCATGAAAGGAGCATTTGTGAGTACGCCTGCCACTCGAACCTGACAGAAGTATCAGGTTAGGCCCAAGACGCGGAGATAAGTATATTGATTGGTCCAAGGTAGACTAAGAAAATTACCAGGGCGTTCATGGCGCCAGCTTTCTTGTGGTGCTGAAAACCAGGACGCTTCTCACGGGAGACATACACAAGCCGAGGAAGCTCGTGGCCTTCGACATCAAATCCTCCACTGTGGCCGAGGAAGACTTGGATCATACCGGGGTGATCTTTGGTGTTGTTCCCTGGCCATGGAGTTCCATCTTGCATGATCCAACCTTCTAAAGGAACCTTTGAGGCCTTTGCCACGAGAGAGTTGATCCTCACCTTGAACTCCTCATATTCTCTCTGCCACAAGTTAATTTTACTTACGAAGTTTAGATTATCCTAGAAAACTGAATGGTGACATAACTATATTTCAAGTTATATACACTGACCTTCATGGCTCGACGTTCCTTAACGAAAGTTGGCTGGACTTTGTCCTTGAGATAATCAATTTTCAATGTAAAGTACATCTCTGGTGCACGTGGCTCAATCGAGAATTTCTTACAGAAGGGAACCCATTTTCTTGCAAATTCAGCAGTTTCCGAGAGAGATTCGAATGTGAGCATTGAAGCACCATCGTCAGAGACATAGCAGGAGATTTTCTCAACTGGGTAGTCCATGGCCAAGATTGACAGCACGGTGTTTGATGTGACAAGGGGAGGCTCCTTCATCGGGTCCACCGTACTGACAAAGACATCTACAGGGGCAAGCATATTTGGTTCACCTTCCCTCTCGTACCTGTATATAAAAAAAAATTATATCCAAACTCCAACTTCATAGATTTTAAGGCTCCTACTCCAAAATATGTGGAATTTACCTGAGGGAAAGCCGATCTAGATAGGTCTCACGATCAATGGGAAACCACTTGGGGAACTGATCAAGAATCCAAGAGACAGCGAACCAGATTTCACAGATCACAGAGGTCAGCCATAACCCCAGAGCATCATGGACAGGGTTCAAGAGCCTATACCGTAGAAAAACTGCTAGAATCACAAGCCTAGCAACAATGACCATTCGATATGGATTGATCTTGCTTGAGGCAATAGGCACTTTCCGCGAGAGTGGCTGTCGTGCCTCATCAATACTGCAGCCATTTCCAAACAAAATCCGGAAGTTAGTAAGCATGAATCTGAATCATATAAAACTGATGTCTTACAAAAAATGTTTATGGAGGCATTACAGTCCCATCTCAGGATCATCATCTGGTTCTGGCCCAAGATTTCCTTGCTGTAGCTTCCAGTCATCCATTCTTTCCCGCCATCCTCCCTCCTTTTTGTCATCCCATCTCTCTCTCCCTACAGCATTTAAATTACACACAGAGAAGTGAAAAGAAAAAGAAAAGTGTTGTTAGAAACCTCTACTTCAGTTGCTTTTCGCTTATATCAATTTCATTTTATATGTGCGTGAAATTCTCTAAAAGAAGCAGCTCGCCCTCAAACAAGGCTCTGCTGATGAATTTCATATAAAATGTAAGAGCCAAATGTTCTTGTTTATAAAACTATGTCCCTATCCACTACCAAACTGTTCAATACCTAGCTGGCAAGTATGTTATTTGCACAAGTTGAAATATGCATGACGCTAATTATCACTGTGAGAACATCCACATTTATTTTTATATATGTAAGTTAACGTTTCCATCATAGGTTTTTTATATTTGCACGAACACATACTATGAATGTCTAAGTTATGCTTTACATGTCTTGTACTACAACAAGTTAGAGAGGATGATGAGCAGAGAGACTCACCAGCTTCAGATGATGGATATGGGTGCACACGCTTATGAAGCCCATGTTCTCCATTTCCATACCCTCCTCCAACTGGGAATTCTCCACTTACCTACACAAAGCCAAAAGATTTTAACGAAAATTAAAAAAAGTTGATGGAAGAAAGAATCCTATTAGGCCTTCTTTTCGTGGTACCTGTCTACTATGGCTACCAGCAATAACAGGTGGGAATCTCCCATTCTCATCATCCTCAGGGCCTCTTCCATAGCTCATTTTCCCATAAAGCATGGCCTCAGCAGATTGCTTCTGCTTGTCTTGTTCATCTTCGATATTAAACTCGTACTCAATATCATCAATATCCTCTTCATCCTCATCTCCCTCCACTCTTGGGCTTCCTGCAAAAGAAAAACCCAAAAAAGATCATTCTCCAGAGAAAAAACTCAACTTTATATTTCATTCAGGCATTTCGTCGAACAACATAAGAGCAGAGTGATGCGTACCTCTGAGACGCTTGTAACGAGTCTTACACTGAGGACAGTTCTGAGTCCCTTCTCTTCTCTCGTACTCATAGCAAGGCCTGCACGCCGGAAAACCACACTCATTGCAAGCTACGAACAGGTCTCCGTCTACTGTCAAACCAATTTGATCTCCACATATCTCACAAAATTGACCATCCAGATTCTTCAGAGGCTTCGGCTGTTATAATAACCCAAAAAAAACAGTTTAGTTCGTTGAACACATTACTATCATATAAACTTCATTTTAATAAAATGGTTAAGAGTGGTTAATCTAATTCACCCTGACTGCTCACAAAAGTAAAAATATGATATTAGAGAAAAGTTATTTACGCTTTATTGCAACTGGCATAAATTATGCAACCAAATAAAAAAAAAAAAAAAAACTTGTACAGTATATAATTCCAACACTATTTTACCCTCTCTGTTTTTTTTTTTCTTTTTGGGTTTTAAACACTATTTTACTTGTTTTAATAAGAAAACATTTTTTTAAATTAATGATAAGAAAACTTTAGTCATAGTGAATCTCATAATAGTAATATTTTTTAGAAATTCGAGTTGATTGAATATGGTTTAGTAATTAGTATTACCTCTTCATGGTTGTGAATGACGACAAGTTCGTTACGGTTATGCGAACCGGCGACAAGACCGGCGCTGGCTTCCATAGCGGCGACCGGAGATTAGTAGCGATCGACAGTAAAGAGCACAAGTCGGAGATCGGACAATCTAAAGTGAGAAGAAGAAGTTTGGTTTATATCAATGAAACCTTTAATATTCTCTCTCTGTATGGTAGATAGTTTGTTGCAGAGTCTCCATTGCCTTCAAGCTAAGCTTTCGTTTATATTAAAAAAAAATGTAGTTTAATAATTCCTGCTGCTGCAACTAACTGATCACTCACATCCATCAGCTGATATGTCTTCGGCTTTCATCGTCGCGGTTTCCTCAAGCTTCACTTTGTGTCCTTGTCCGTCTCTCTCATTTTATTTACTGTTCTAATCTCATTCCTTCCTTTCTAATTATACAAATTATCTTTATTAATTTTGTACAAAGTTTAAGGAATATTATTATTTGTCTTAAGCTGGAGAAAGTGATCAACCGATTCCATATCTAGATGGCTAGAACCGGTGTAATCAAGGACCTAAATTAATTTCTCAAAACTATGTTCGATATGCTAATAATAATATGGTCATAGAAATTATAAATCTGGTATTTAAACTTTTTTTAGTTTTTTTCTTTTTTTTATTAGAACGAATTAGAAGGTTTGGTGAGTGAAGTGGAAGCCAAGTTACGTTCCCTGCCTATTAAGTGAGTTTTTTCTGCATACATAAGCTAAAGAGCTCCCAACAACAAAAAACAATCTAAAATTTGCTTTACATGCTAGTTTTGAGACTGTGGATCACGGTCCAGTCCATGGCTTACCTGATGGGCTTTGCCTGATCCGTTTGGGCCTAGCAGGTTTAGAAGCAAAAACAAGATGGACCTTAAATAGCCCGTAATGTATCATTCCCAGATACAAAACGAGTCCATCCGCGATCCCAATCGAGTGATTAACACACAAGTCAATGTGGACCATATTTACTCTACTGGTTTGTGTTTCACTTTTTAATCCAACCTAGTGTTGAGAAACAAGCAAGTAGAAAAGAAACTTTCATAAACATTGAAAAATTAGTCCTTTTATGCATCTTCGCTTGCTTCTCTTTATCCCAGTTTCTTGCTCCAAGCCTCCAATGTTGTAGATAAAGCTAATCAAATGGTAAGAACTAAGTAGAATAATCAACTGGGCAGTATTATATCGGATAATTTAGGGTACTGATTATTACCAACATTATAACCAGAATTTGAGTCTCTTGCCGAGATCATTCTTCAACAAAAAAAAAAAAAAAAAGTTTGACAAAAAAAAAGATTAGCTATATAGTAGTCTATAAAATTGTTCGGATGGTATAATTTTTTTAATTTATTTTGCTAAATAAAAGGATACATAACATTGAATTATGATTGCAAACTAACTACATTTGTAGTTGGCTAGAGTTAAAAGAAGAAAGAAATTTGATCCTTAATCTGAAAAAAGTGATCCAAATAATGAAACTACTAAAATAAGTCATAAAAAACTCACCAAAAAAGAAGGGAAAAACAAAAAATCAGAATCAAACTGTTCACAACACAAAAAGCAAACAACTAAAAACCTTTAGTTATTATTCTAAGTGTCGTTCCAAACTGTAAACGTTGAAGCCCCTTCTCCACCACCTTCCCCATTATAGTACATGTTGGAGCCAACATTATTCGAAATCGCCACCGGAAAGCTTCCTTCAGGTGACTGCTGTTGTTGCTGACCAAAATAATAATGGTTTCTTGCATTGTAAGCCATTTCAGCAGCAGTGAAGGCATCGCAATGAGCCGATGTTCCTATAGGTACTGCAAATCCTTGATAACCACCATAACCAACGACATTCCCACAAACGGTAACTGAATGATCAGAAGCCGAATCGATATTAGTCATGAGGCTCGGCGAGTTGCTCAAGAAATGTTGTTGATCTTCCTCTTGTTTGAAGCAAACCCTAGTACTCTCGGATGACAAGTTTCCTCCATTATAGTAACCACCATACCTCTCCTGATGTTGCTGCAATAAGCTCAATTCCATTCCCTGATGATGCTGAAACGCAGCGTTTTGCCAGCCGCTAGAGCTATTTGCACTCTCCGAAACGTTATTACTGATCATCATACTTGGAACCGGATTGTTAACGTCTTTGTTGCGTTTCGCTGAGCTACCGATAGGTAGACTCGGGCTATCGAGGATTGCTTTAACGTTGTATCTGTTCATGTCGAAGTTAGTCACTGCGCTTAGTCCTCTGAACTTGATAGCTGCAATGTCATAAGCCTCTGCAGCCTCTTCTTGAGTGCCTACATAATTTGTATAATTTCACTTAGATATAATTAATATATGTGGGTTATGTATAATTGTTTGAGAAGATGAAATGTACCGAAAGTTCCCAAATAGAGGTCTTTGTTACCGGCGACTCTTCCGATCCTAGCTTGCCACCTTCCGTGTTGGTGATGCCTTTTGGACCCATTAGAAGAAATTCTATTTATTTTAGATTAATAGTATTGTATATCAATTATTATACATACATCAAACAAAAAGCATTTAAACATTGTATTTGTTCTTTATGTGTGTATATGGATTAAACGTACCTTGTTACTCCTCGATAAATAGATGCACCACGAGAGAAGCCACTACTTTTCCTGCATAATTAAACGTGTATATTATATATTTCCGCATAATGATTTTTAATTTGAAAAACAATAAATTTATAAGTGATGGGTTTCTATTATAAAATAAAACTGTGTGATATTATGTCATATGCAGTAAATTCAACAGTTCCATTATGTACCTGCGCAGAGAGGCAACATACTCTTGCCTCGTCATGTGCTTCATCTCTTCTACTTCTTTTTCATAATCACTCATCTGCATATATATTAGTATATATTAAAGCAACAATATATTACCATTTTATTGTAATAAATGTACGATATAAACAACTATGACAAGTAATACAAGATATTAGTTTTTAAAAAGCATTAATCAGATCAAACAAGAATAAATTTTGTTCGAAGTTATGAATTTTTGTATTATTGATTAATTAACTTACAGGGAAGTTTGTAGTAGTAGTGGTTCCCCAATACTTAAGTGCGGCTAAATCGTAAGCCCTAGCAGCTTTTTCTTCTTTGTCATAACCTCCTGCATGATCAAATATACAATTTAATTAGATTTGACTTATATATTAGATTAGACTTAATTATATATTTATTTATAGCTTTATCTAATTTATAATCAAGTACATACCCAAATAAACTGAGAAGAGAACACCCAGGTCCAAATGTTGAGAAACACATGAAAATTAAAGGAGAACCTAGATTAGTTCGAAAATCAATGGTGTATGAAAAATATCAAATTATCATGTAAATTGAGTATATATACCTTGTCTTCCTTTGCGAGTTTGGCCTTCTCTTTTGCAACTATTATCCCATAAATGTGCCTCATATCTCCCTGTCCACCTATGCCTGAACATTTAATACAAACATATATGATCAAGAGCATACTATATATTTATAAAATTATTCTATATAGAACCCCCATATATAGTAATTAATGTCTCTCTATTTAATATATATCAAGGAACATTCCGTAGCACTCTCAACAGAACCATTAGAATGTCCCAAACTTTACCAAAGAAAATTACGATCGATTCAAGCGACGTTTTAGACAATAAAGATAAATTATAAATGAAGGGAACCTTGTAACACCGCGGTATATAGACGTTCTTTGTCCAAAACTCTCAATAGTTTTCTTCGGTACTGTAGCTTCTGCGACATCAACAATAGTCTTCTCTTGGACAACAACATTACTATTGTTGTTGTTGTTGCTGTCACAAGTAGTAGATGAGTTCATAGAGAGGGACAAGCCTCGTGCACCACCACCATTGTCTTGGTAATCAACATTAGCCACCGGATGATTCCTCAGCCATGTCTTTATCATCGAAAGGCCTAGCGAGCCACCACCACCACCGTCTCCTCCTCCACATCCGCCACTTCCATCTCCAACGTTCTCGTTGGTACTGTAAATCGTCGTGGTGCGACCAAGGAAATTCTCAAGCTTTGGTCCATTTTGGTCATTATCTTGGATGTTATTGCATGCACCACCATTGATGTCCCAATCTATACAGGAAGAAAAAAAACACCAAACAAAGAGCCCTAATTAATCATGGTTTGTTGAGTTTGCTTTCATCACTGATCTATGATATACGAAATGGGTTCTTGATTTAATGGATAAAATGATGCAGATTTATATTATTTATATATACATAATTACATATGTGTGATCATATTATAATATTATGGAGAAAATGTCTAACTTCATGTTTGAGAAAGTTATATATCGTAAGAAGTGAACAAACATCAAACCCCCACACATGAAAATTCTAAAAGATGATGAAAACGAAAAATAAGCAAAAACAAAATAGGGCTACGTGCGTGAGTCTTGGTCTTTGTTCTACGCATTGGAAGAAGGGTAAAATTAACAACAACCAAAAAAAAATAAACAAATAAACAAATAATTTTTAAAACAAGCACCTCGGGAGTGACTATTGTTGTCTCTGGTGAAGGCTTCGAGGACGACACCATAGGGAGAAGGAAACGATGTTTGAACGGCTGAAGACTCATCGGAGGTAGCGGCCAGATCGAAACAGTACTCTCCGGTGACATCTACGGCGGTTGTGGTAGTGGAGGAGTCGACGTCCGTGCGGGGGTGATTCTGATCATGAGGAGAAAGAGAGAAACCTAACCAGTTATTCATCGAGTTAATATGATCTAATAATCAACTCCTGTGAGAGATGAGAGAAGAAGAATATGAAGAACTTTGTTTAGGGCTCATGCATGAAGAGGAGAAAGAAAAAGGTTTTGGTGGTAAATGAAGAGAGAAGAAGAAGAAGAAAAGTCAAAAATATCATGTTCATTTCTTCCGAGGCGACATATTACGCGCATTTATATAAAAGAATTTTGCAATTAAACTAAAAAATAAATATTTTACTTGAAAGATGTGGAGATGTATTGGTCGGTTTGAAGGGTAGGGGTAGTAATGTAGTTTCTTAGTTCCAATATGCTTTGATGACATTTTAATTAATCAGTCAAAAAACCATTTCAAATCTCTGTTTATTTTCTCCGTCTCTCTTTCTTCATGCGTATAAGGTTAATGTAAAGGACAAAAAGGGGTAACCACGAGGACCAATAATAAATTAAAATCCAAAAAACTCCCTCGCTGTCGATTTAAGACCAATGATGTGTCTGTAAGGGACATGTGTATGGGTGAACCTATGACACGAGCAAGCGATTGCGTTTGGCGTGTTTCTTCCAAACGCGAACTCGTCACTTTTAGTATTTTTACATTATACAACAAACTCAAAAGATTCAGGGTTTAGTTCTTTGTGTTATTTTGAAGTGCGGGACTAAGGGATAGTAGTTTCCGGATTCCACTAAACATAAGTTCCTCTAGAGATAGGTTATGTACGTCGCATAATACGTAATCTTGATATCCGATGAAACCTCTCATGCTAACTTATACGACAACAATATTTAATGGTTTATTGTTGTTGATACTTTAAATTTTAGGCTAAAATTAAGTACAACTACAAACAACGGCTTTTGAATAAAGAGTAATTTTACATGCATATATATGTAAAATTAATAGACTTTTAATTTGAAATATAGTAAGAATAAACGTAAATATTTAACATCAACAAACAAATGTCTAGTGGCTATGGTTCAACCAATAAAAAGGTTCCAAAATATTTTAAACAAATCTAGTTTCGATCCTCTCCAACTATATACTTATAACATTGTAAACGAAAAAAGTAAATAATACTACTTAAACAAGCATAATTACTTAAGATGTGGATGACTAGCTAGTAGGGATGCTAGATATGTACATGCCAAGCAATAGAAGTAAAGTAGTTGAGCTTATCCGATTAATATCGAATTAATAAATGATTTAGGGGAATTAGAGTAATTAGGGAGGGAAACATAGGCTAAACACTTGGATCAATGAGACGATGGTGAGCATGTGCATGGGTTTATAATCTTTCAAATGTATATACAATTCAAATGTTTTGGACTTTATATGGCAAGATACGGTTCAATGGATTCTCTTCTCGCTATTTATTAATTTAATTTCACTTCCTCCATTATTATGCCTGCAATATTTAACACACGTTCTAGAATTGCCTCGTACCTACAAAATCATATTATTATTTTCTAAGATTTTGTTCATATCTGTTATAGTAACTTATAACCCCCGAAACCTTTGGTACCCAATTATTTCAATACCTCAAACCAATTAGTAGATCTAGCTAGGAACTAAAAAATGTCTTTTACGCTTTCGATGGTTCAAATTTTCTAATCTACCGACGAAACCTTTTTCACTAATTACTTTATGTTTCGATCCAGGACGATATTAAAACTGAAACGAGTTTGCCAAAAAAAAAATTATCATTCACGTACCATAAAAATAATTCATTACATGTGTTTAATGCTAAAAAGGAAAGAAGGGATGAAGTTTTAGACTATCATGATTCAAAGTTTTGTGTAAAAACAATATTGTACTTGTCAAAAACCAAGCGAAGATAATTAAGTTTTTTTTGGGGTAATTTATTGAAGTGAGAAACACCTGTAGATTCCATCTGAAAATAAAAGGCAACACCTGTAGATGAAGATATATACAAGACTACAACTGACAAGAGCGTGTGACCAAACAAATCTGGCATAAGTATAAAAAAATGTGAAAAAAGAAATTTAAAGAATAAAAGTGGTAAAAAGAAGTAAGAACCAAAAGAAAAAGAAGAGAAAAAAAAAATCAGATAAATGAGTTTGAGATATTTGTCAGTATAAATGCAACTGCTGCTGCTCTACCATTCCCCTTACCCAATACCTTTTTACTTTGCCCATTCATTGCTCATTTGCATGCACATTTTGACACACATCTATATATAACTCCCACACACACATTTGTATATGACACTGAAATAATCTTCTTTGAGTTTGATCTGAACATTGGATTCCTGGCCAATCCTGTGTAACATGTTCCTATTCAGAAGTTTTATTTTTTCCTATTCCAATACATGTGTGGTAAGTCCTAATCTAATTTTTTAGAGACATTTTAGACGACCGTTTAATTACAGATTATTCAGTTTTTGTTTTCACCATCTACTTTATAAATATATTAGATGAACGTCTAGATCAAACCAATCGATCCTCTAGACCACTTAAACTTATGCATAAGTATTAATTAGACGACCGTTTATCACTTTTTCCTTATATATAATTAACAAAATTTGCAGTTTTACCTTATAATTTTGATTTTTGTGGAATCCTGAATCAAAATCGTGGTTTCATTAAAAATGAGATTGGTAAAAACTTGTTATAGATAGAACGTAACACAAAGATTTTATCATCTACTACCACCTCTACAAACATCAGCCATCAAAGTGGTCATTGATCGCACAATTCACAATCGTTTCATTTTAAAAAGAATCCACACTCTACTCTATTTCTCTTAAAATTATTTTTTGGTTTGTATTTTGCACTCTTTATAGTAAGATAAAAAAAACCTCCATTATTAATGTATTACGATGTGTTCCATTTTTTATTTTTTTTTCTGGAGAGCGTGCTAGAATTTAGTGTAGATTGTAAAGAGTTAATGTTGGTTTGGTATAAAGTTTAACGTTAAATACAAAAAAGATTCCACTCGTGACCAATCAGATCATTTAAACATTTTAGCCAATTAGTTTGAATTCTTTTCATGAATCTCTTCTTGCTGGTTTATATATATAAACTAGCATTATGGCCCTGCTATGCAGGGGCATATTAGTTGTTAATATAATTTGAGATTAGTTTTAATATTTGTGGGATATACAGCTATTTTTATTATAATAAAAATGTTTATAAATGCTTAAAATTATAAAAATTAACTCACAGGAAAATTGACTACATCAATCATGAGGACACTTGCTTTGCTGTTTAGGTTTTGCGTATTCTCTGACCTGCACTAAAAATAAAATAACTAAGAGATAATTTTGATTTTGGATCATATTTTTTTTTAAATAAAAGATGGCAAAGAAATGATATAATTGGTATTAGATAACGTTTTGATTGTTAACCTGGTAACTTTTGAATGAACTTGAGCAAATGAGCAATATGATCGCCATAAAAGTTCAAAGTAATTGCAATCCAAAATCTCAAAAAAATTAAAATTAAATTCTTGTGAAAGATACGTGAGAGCAGAGTGAGAAGAAGAAATGAGTCTGCATCTGGAGAAAGAAAACAGTTTTTAGTACTAATTCAAAAAGAGAAAGAAGACAGTTCCATGAAAATTGTAGAGAAAAAACGTGAAAAGAATTTTAGAAAAGATGTGATTATTGAAAAAATAACTAAATAACAGATTTGCGAAGATCATGGTTTCCCTTAAAAATAGGAACAATTAATTAATAACTTCTTTTTCATAATTAAATATTAGTTTTAAAAGTAAAAAAATAAATTATTAATAATTATAATGTTGACACCTCACAAAAAGTATACGTATCAATTAGAGAATGTTGCAGTTTTTGAAAAAAATTGTGGGTGAGAAAAAAAGTAACGAAAAGATATTGCGTTTCCTTTTTTTTCTCTGAAAAAGATAGTAAAAATAATTGTTGAAACTATTTACCTGAAAAAATTATATTGTGAAATTTTCTGGTGTTGACATGTCATCAAAAACTGACGTGTCGAAAGGAGAAGGTTGCAGTTATTGAGAAAGTGACTGCTGATTTAGTAGATATAGATAATATATTAAACAATACTATATATATCTTTTTGATATGAAAGACGAATGTGGAAATGATGAGGGTCTGCAAGAGCCTGCCGTGCGTACGAAAACCCATAACATTGTCACATTACAATTGCATCAGCCAGTGTCATTCATATCATAATATTTATAATTATGCTCTATTATTACAAAATTTTCAGAAGACAAATAATCAACAATTTCGCTTTTTTTCTTTTCAATTTGTATATTCTATGTGCAAAGCTTTTGGTTCCCCCGGTTAAAGCGGGCGAGTTCTTCTGTTCCCCTCCACATCACACTGATTCTTTGCATGACTGACATCTCATTTTCTTTTTAGCAACCTTTTTTTCTTTTATCTAATACAGTATACAGTATAGTATATTATTTTCTTGGGAAAAATAAATCTAATATTCGTTCAGATTTACAATCGACCGAATAGTAAATGGTAAAATTGGCGTGCAATACGCAGAGTCCCATGAATAAAGTACAAAACACATTGAATTGCGAAAATATGCTACAAATTAAACTATAAATAAATAAAAACTTAAAAACACTGTAAGGCCAAAATACTTGAAAACACACGTTTTTGTTTCAAGTTCAATCATTCAAGATGGTTTATAAATTAAAGAAAAATAGATTTTTTGACCGCAAACTGGTTCCACTTAGACAATTTTTTATTAAAAGACATATAATATTTTCAATTTGCGTAGATGATCATGATTCTTTTATATTCCACCAATATAATATAAGATCAATTTCATATGTTATAATAATAAAAGGATAAAATTGAAAGTTTGACCCCAAAAAGAAGATAAGTTTGAAAGAAAAAGTGAAACTACATGATCATTTTAAATTAAGAAAATATAAAGAGTAACAATGCAATAATATACAATAATTTTAAAAGTAACTTTCTACCACTTGAAATGGAGGAAAGATAAGAGTAACCATGCAATTCTATTGTATAGTGCATATACATCTCCATATCCGTCTTCATATTACATATGAATACTCAAGCTTGAAACAAAATGAGAATTGTAGAGACTTAAATTTATAAAGAGAATCAATATGTAAAGGATTGTTTGAAGCAATCAAGCATAGAAATATAACTAAATCATACTACTCTTCAAGAAATTAAGACAATAAAGTCAAGTGTTCAAATTGTGCACCTCATTATTCATCGTTTATTTTAGTTTCTTAAACAAAACTTGGATTCTTGGTTGTTAAATGAAAGCAAGATTTCTGCAATTATTCTAGATAGTTAAATGTTATTATGGGTTATTAGATGTTGCTCCGGCCGATTGTTAGATATTCAAAGATTTTATAACTAATACAATTGGCAAATTGCATGAGTAAAAACCATAATATATCTAAATATATATAAAAATATGACATTACAAGAAAAGGAGACAAAATTTTATTTTTTCAATTGCATTACTTGCGAAGAAAAAGTTATAACTTTTTATGGTGAAACAATATTTGATATGAAAGACTGAAAAGAGTAGTAATTAAAGATTCACTTCTTACTATGACATTCTTCTAATGATCTAACAAAATTTGGTTCTACAAAAAATTCTCGCTTGAGAGAATTAATAGCATTCACAATTAAAAAATTTGACAAAGAACCTATAAAATATCAAAATTTTATTTATTTATTTTAGTCTAACTAACTCAATCTTGCTCTCTAATTACTTAAGTAACAAAAAGTCCAAACAACAATATCATTAGAGACTACTTGCAATATGCAATAAGCAACGAATAAGTTATTTAAAACTTATGAGCATAGATCACATATATTTCGTAGATCAAACACATTCCAAATTCGTTTGAAGTTTGAACCATCTTGTCAACGAAACACATAATAAATTTTTAGTTCCTAACAAGCTCAAGTAACAACATTTATAAAGAAAACTGCCAAAAAATTCTATCATAAATCAAGTGCCCAACGGTGCCTGAAGGCAAGTTAATTTGGCTATAAAAACTCGGATCCAGACACGGAATTCGGGTCCATTGGAGTGGATCTCGGGTCGAGTCTACAAAGTTATTTTGTTTCGCATAAAACCCCAATACTTTTTTAATTATAACAATAAGCCCTATACAGTTTGGGGGAAAAAGTCTTAAATTAGTTAAAATTGAGGGGCCTACAATGAAACTGAACCCTAATTACCAAAAATCTTGTAACACCAAATCAACAAAAGCCCCTTTGTGTTTCCCCTGTAATTTTATAAGCTTTCCGATTAAAAACCCAATCTCTCTGTTCTGTCCGCAGAGCAGATCGATTCGTGATTCTAACAATCAAATTGGGTTGGGATATAGAGAGAGTTAACGAAAGATGGACGCCATGAGGAAGCAGCTCGATGTGCTCATGGGAGCTAACAGAAACGGCGACGTGACGGAGGTGAATCGCAAATACTACGACCGTGATGTTTGCCGTCTCTATCTCTCTGGTCTCTGTCCTCACGAGCTCTTCCAATTGACGGTGCGTATATACATCTTCTTCAATGCCCATGTTTTGCTTTCTTAAGCTTAATGGTTTAAGCATTAGTATCTTCAAAAACCCAAACCAAGCTTGGATTTTTAACATTGGCCTCAACCCTAATTTGTGTTTGATTACTAACTTGGTTTATGAGTAATCTTTGAGCTGTTTGTTATTATCAGAAAATGGATATGGGTCCTTGCCCAAAGGTGCACTCTTTGCAGCTGAGAAAAGAGTATCCTTTTTGAATAAATATATGCAAAGTCTTCTTTTTTTTTTCTTATGTTCTTTAGTGGAATGTTATTTCTTTCCTCTGTTGTCTAGCTTTAACTCTTCCTTAGATATAAAGAAGCAAAGGCAAAAGGTGTTGATAACTACGATAGGGAATTGGAAGATGCCATAGACAGGCTTATTGTTGAATGTGATAGGAAGATTGGTAGGGCTCTTAAGCGTCTTCAGGAAGAAGATGCTAAAGCTGCCATTGCGATCTCAGTCACCGAAGTTACTCAGGTGATGATGATCTAAGTTTGATTTGTTGATGTCTTTTTGAGTTTTTTGTTTTAACTCAAGACTTTTTCCTTACTGTTTCATTGTTTTATTGACAGTCACCTGAAATCCTCGAATTATCGAAGCAAATCAAAGAGAAGATGAAGGAAGCAGACCTGCATGGTAATAATGAACGAATATCATAACTTTTTTAACTGCTTAATTGACTACTAAATGTGCCTTTCTGCTTGGGTTTTTGAAGTTTATCTTGCTTTTTTGATAAGCTATTGTTCTGTTATTGTTAGCACACTTTTGGCTTTTTTTGTTCCTGCAAATCGGTTATCTCTGGTGTGATGCTCTTGTAATTCCACAAAACAGTTAAAGGTATTATTCATGGGATGGCAGTTATAAGTTTTTTATGACTACAAGTTCATTGCAGCTCATGTGAATCTGGAACCTTTTGTCTTTGCACTTACTATTCGAATACTTTTGCTACTCAAGTTGTACAATATGTTTAGATTTCTTATCTTCTGGAACATAAACGTTCCCTTTGGTGTTGCCTGAGATAGGTTTTCACTTTTTAAAACTGTTCTAAATTTGAAAGAAAGCATCTTTCTTTTATTATTAGCACTAAATGACTTGGATGTAAGGCTTCTGCTAATGATTCTTGTGTGAATTTAAAACTTTGGATGCTGCTATAATCTTTAGAAATGATGTTGTCATATTGCAGATCTTGAAGGCAAAACGGATCTGAAGATTAGAGCTCTTGAGTTAGTTGAGGAGATGAGGACTAAGAGAGCTGACCAACAGGTTTGTGATTATGTAATTTGCTATTTGTTGTGATTGGTTCTTTGTTAACAGTCAAGTCCTTTGTCTTGTTTCCCTACAGGCTGTGCTACTATTGGATGCCTTCAACAAAGATAGGGCATCCTTGCCACAGCCTGTCCCAGCTCAGCCGCCAGCTGCAGCATTACCTCCCCCTGATCCTCGTACTCAAGAAATGATCAATGACAAATTAAAGAAAGCAGAAGAGTTTGGTACGTGGCAAACCTCTAATTTGTCTCTTTTTCGTTATATGTGGTGATATGCCACTGTACAGTTACAATATCTATATGTTATTTCAGGCGAACAAGGGATGGTTGATGAGGCGCAGAAAGCATTAGAAGAGGCTGAAGCTCTTAAGAAGGTTTGTTTTCTTTCGTAAACCAGATTTCTGTTTCACACTTATCACCAAGTTACTCCATACGTCGTAGGATGTATAGATGTTTATGAACTTTATTGACACAGGTTTCTGTCCTTTGACTTGTTTTTGGTAAATTGCTAGAATAGTTCGGCATGTTCTTTTAAGTCTCTCCCTACTCACTTATTGTAAATAGTTTTCCCTACTTTTATTAGTTCCTAAAGAGTGTTGTGCTTGTACATGTTTCAGCTTACTGCCAGAGTAGAACCTGTAGTGGATTCGGCCAAGTACACTGCTGCTGATGTTCGCATTGTAAGTCAAGATCACCATTTTTATCACCTTATGTCTGACAGGATAATTTATTGAAATTTATTCCTCATAGTGGCCCTTAAGATTCATGTTTCTTAGGTATTCATTTCGTATAGTTTGTTTAGTCTGAGACCCTTAGAATGTTAAAAGGAGATAGTTCTGCTTCTAGTATCCAAAAAGAAATAATGGCGGATTTGAATTTTGAAGAGATTATTCATTTTTTTTAGTGCATGCATGCCGTGTTCTCAATTGTCAACAGCTTAGTAGAAATTGCTTTCAAACCGAAGTATACATTTTATTCATCTTTTATTACTTTTGGTCAGCTCCTAAGTTGCTAGCCTCACTTTGTACTCGTTTGTTGTCTCAGACAGACCAGAAGCTGCGGCTATGTGATATATGTGGAGCATTTCTGAGCGTCTATGACAGGTTAAGTTTGGTTACTTAAAATTTTTAATGCTTTATGGTTCCTTGGCGTTTCAAAATTAAGCTAGAAAATAGATTATTGGGTTGCAAGTGGTTCATTATTTGACCCGGGCTATTGTACCTCCTTGTCACCAGCACAGGCTATTTGGGCCCAGTTTTACGAGGATTACTTTTGCAGCTAATAAATGTGCGTTCTTTCTTGATTTATTGTTGTGCCTGTTAGAGATAAATAATAGAGCTTTAAACTATTATCTATGTCACCAATCTGTTTATTTGCATTTGGCAATGTCAAAAATCTTGTGTACTGCCTTTAGTGATCGTCGGTTAGCTGATCATTTTGGAGGGAAGCTTCATTTGGGTTACATGCTGATCCGCGACAAATTAGCAGAGCTTCAGGAGGAAAAGAACAAAGTTCACAAGGAGCGGGTCGAAGAAAGGAGGTTTACTTTCTTAAGTTTTTCAACACATTCTTGGTTAGCTTCATTTAATCCTCAAACATTTTATGCTGAAAAACTAAACCAATCTCAGATCAAAGGAGAGGAGTAGAGAGCGAGAATCAAGTAAAGACAGAGACAGAGGAGATAGCCGTGACCGTGGAAGAGATGTTGACCGTAGGAGTAGAGATCGGGACAGGCACCATGACCACCGTGAACATGACAGAAACTATAATCAGTCACGTGGCTATGACTCAAGAAGCAGGCGCAGTTCGCGGTCCCGGTCTAGGGAAAGACCGAGGGATTATGATCGCCGCAGGTAACTTTGATTACAAACAGGCACATCTTATTCTTTATGCAAATCTGTTGGTTGCATTTAAGCTTTTGTATGTTAACTTACCTTTCAGACGCCATGACCGCTACTAAGACCCTTCCTAAGATGGTTGCAGCGGGTTTAAGAGATTCTTACAGATGCGTCTAGGATCAAATTTGGAGTTACAATCACTTTTTTTTTTTTTTTTCTTTGCTCATGTGGTTTAAGGTTTTTCTTGAGATTGTAAGTGACTAAAGTTTGTAGCTTCTTCAGATATTTGTACTGTTGTTGACATGAAAGACTTGTGAGTAGAAAGATTGTGTCTGGCTTACCATCAAGATGTGTAAACCTATGGCTTACTATCTATAAAAAGGGTTGTTGGAAAAAAAAAAATCATCACCAATCATTATTATGTTTAATCTAAATGTTGACTATAAAGAATTTCACATAATTTACATATAATGTAAGTGTAACAGGTGAAAAATGTTATTATTTGTCAACTCCGGATTTTTTACCTGGATTAAATTCCTTTTTTTATTATCATCCAAACCCAAAAAATACAACAATTCCTTGTAGTCAATTCGTATAAGTTGTCTATTTGGACTTCATTAACCTGTGGCAATTATTCTAAAACAAAGCAAAAAACTAATGGCAATTCTTTTGGATACTCTAATGACAAACGGTTGATTTAAAGCCGTAAAGACCACATGACATGAGTCGAATCATGAAATGTCCAACACAAGTCGCTTAGAATCTACGAGCGATTTAAAAATTGTCTGATATGTTTCAGTAAAGTTAGAATATAAAACTCTTTACCAAAAAAATTAGCATGAGGTTCAACGTCAAGTCAGCGTACTCCCTCCATGTACTTCTCTCTCGGTTTTCTGCGTACATCTTACTTACATATTTGAACTCATGTTTCTGTATATAAGTTGAAGAACAATTGACATATATTTATCAAAAACAAAAATAATAATAAAAAACAAAAAAAATTTATCAAAAAAAAAACAATTGACATATTTAGAATATTCAAAGTTAATATATTAGAAATGAAAAATATACTGCTAAAAGTTATAACGTGGAAAAACTTTTAGTGGGTTTACAAATTATTATTCATAGGATTTATTTCATATTTTCCTATCTTCTTCTTATGTGTGAGATATACTAACAGTTGAGTGATACTAGAATCGAAATTGTATGTCCATTAGATAATCAATGTAGTATTTGTTCATATATATATATATATATATATATTCTATAGAGATTATAAATAAATATTTTATATTTTATAGTTTTAATCAGCAGAACAACCTAAATATCACGCAAACATCTATGTTCACAAACTATTTGACAAAGAGTGTTTCTCGACATAATTATTCATTTATCTATTTAATTATATAGAAAATATAGTCTACAGTGCTATATATATATCCATTAATAGAAAAAGGGAAGGTCAAAGATCATTGATAACTCAACATCACACTGTATCACAAAGCATAGGATTGATTAATGATTTTATTCAAAAAATAAATAACGACCATCGTTCATTTTAATTTTGAGAGAAGCATCTTATATTCTTATAATAGTGTTTATATATAGTTTAATGATTTCTGAGTTGATGGAATAATAATACTAGGCAATTATTGGAGCTTTATTTTAAAATAATAATAATTGGGTGAGCAAAAGCAATACTCTTTTGAATCGAAACCAAAGCAAAGGCCAATAAAAAAAAGAGTTTTGTTTAATAAGGCCAATGAAAGAGCTTTTTAAGACATAAATTATCACTACAGTATATAGTGTGAAAATAGTTATTCTGAAAAAAATTAGGTCAAACACAGCTACATCAGTTTTATCAAATTCGAGATGAACTACGTTTGAGGCGAAGATTAATTTCTCATCAAATAATTTGATCCCTATAAATTTAAGGAAAAAGTATAAATGGACAAAAAGCTTACGGGATTGAAAAAAAAAAAATTGGATTGTTTTCATCATTGGTTTTATTGTAGTTTTTTTCCTTCTCACTTTTTGTTCCTAATAAACCTTATTCTTCTACAGCTTTCTCGTTACTTTTTTTACTTTTTTTTTTTTTTTTTTTTTTTATTTTTTTTAAACGTAGACTTCTAAAAAACAAGAAAAGCCTATATATACATGGAATCTTGAATGCATGTCACGTAACTCTCTTCTCCTTCTCTATTAAGAAAGGCTATATCTTCCTTTCTCTCCCTATATATATACACACACACACAGAGAGGGAGATAAATATACATAAGTATACAAATACAATAGATAATAATACACAGTTGATCATAATATATACACAGTTTTTTGTGGAAGAGAAAAGAGAGGAGAATGGGTGCATTTGATTATATCTCTAGCTTTTGTTCATATACATATGCTAATGCCAAAACCAAGCGTAAGCCATTGCAGGTCTGTTCTTATCTAGCTAGCTCAATACCTTTACAACTCTGCTTTTTCATCCTTCATATCAAAATAATACTCTATCATCTATATACATATATATAAACGAATTGATTTGATTATCTTCAAGACTTTACGCTTGTACGTGTATATATAAAATCCAAATGTTATGTTTCAAAAGGTGAACTTGATTTACTTATTTCTTGAACACGTTTCTTCAAAAATTCATCAAAATTTTCGTTATATATATGTGACCGGTGACCCAGTTGGTCGAAGCTAGAAACCTATTAGTAATGAACTAGATGAAAGCTGCTGAGCTTCGAAAAATATGCATATAATCGAATTGATTTGTTTATTTTAATAATGGTAATTAATGGTTTTGTGTAGACAGTGGACATCAAGGTAAAAATGGACTGCGATGGTTGTGAAAGAAGAGTTAGAAACGTGGTTCGTCGCATGAAAGGTTCCTTCTCTTTTTTCATCTCACTCTCGAACTTTGAATCAAAACTTTCCCCATGATATCTCTTTTTTTTTCCCTTTATGTTTTCATTTTCTTTATTCTCTTGGCTTTTAATTTCTCTTTTAAAGATTCTATTCCTCTCTTAAAATTCCAATATGATAGCTGGCCGAAATATGAATTATAATTACTAATCATTTGCTCAATCCCTTGATTGTATCAACTTTGTGCAGACTTTGGTCCGGAAAAATTATGGGTCAAATGCTCAGGAATATATCCTTTATTTACATCTACTAAAAGAGTCCTACGAAGAATCATCCAATTATATGTTTGATTTATTTTACTTTGTTATCACTTTTTTAGTAATTTATTTCAATTATTATTATATATATAATAAATCTAACATCTGAAATAAATTAAAATATATATCGTTAACGTTTGCACATAAAATAATTTGGTATGTAATTTAAAATTATTTTGTATTTTAAATGTAAATATTAAAATATTATATGTATTTTTCCATAAAAATTTCAACATAGTCTGATATTATATCAAACAAATGTAGTAAGAAACTCGTAATATTGATGTTACAAAAATATTACACTATTTATTTAAATTTCAGAACCTTAGTTTTTTTCTGTTTCACTTCATAGAATCTTTACAAATCATTGATAATGGTTTCTCGCCAACAACAGGATTTAACCATTCCTCAGATGACTATCTACATAGAACGCATATACAATATTTGCATATCACAAAAACCATTATTCATCTTTGCTTTTGTTCAAAATACAAATCATTTATAATTGTTTGTTTATCAATCATTTTGGGACGACCCGGTACAGGCGTGAAATCGGTGGAGGTGAACCGGAAACAAAGCCGGATAACAGTGAACGGACACGTGGACCCAAACAAGGTGTTGAAGAGAGTGAAGAGCACAGGGAAAAAGGCTGAGTTTTGGCCATACATACCTCAACATATGGTCTATTACCCTTTTGCCCCTGGCATGTACGACAAACGTGCCCCTGCAGGCCACATCCGCAATCCCACACAATCGTTTCCATCCTCAAACGCTCCCGCAGAAAATTACGTTTCCCTCTTCAGCGACGACAACGTTCACGCCGCTTGTTCCATCATGTGAGAAGATGGTTTATATAAAGGGAACTCTATTTCTTCTTTATATTTGTATACTTTTATCCTCATAAGAAATTAAAAGGTAATGTAGAAACTACGTAATAAATATATAGAGACAAAACACTTAAAACGGAAGACGATACAAATATATTTTGGTGGTTTTTTCTTTCTTTGATATGTCGGTATTGTTAATGTGAAATTTTGTGCGTTTTCTAGATGAATATATTTGTTGTTATGGCCTCTAAAATCTAGTACTATAACTTTTGCAACAATCAACTATTACAATATTTTCGAACAAGATTAATTTGTGATGTAGTGGTTTGTGCTAGTGTCGATGTATCATTACAGTATCCGGACGCAAACATGTATGTTGTTCATTGACAAAAAGAAAATACTAAAATATTTCAACTGACAATAAAAAATCATGTTTCAATATTGTCAAATCGGATTTCGAATGAAGATTTTTTTTTCTTAATTAAAAGTTGGCATTGGTCCAAAGATATGTACACAAAGAATAAAGTAGTAAAACTGAGAAGTAAGTTGTGTATATCTTTAGGACAGGTACATGAAAGTGATTTGGTATTCTCTTTAATGAAATATATTCGAACACTATTATTTTCAAATTTAGTTGAATGATGCTCCAAGAAGTCAAATCAATAACCATAAGCTATGTAGAATCTTAAGAGTGAAAATAGGTATAATGGACCAATTAAGCAGCCAATATTGGTGAATTTGTCTAATTTCTATAGGACATGAATGATAATACTTTGACAGTAATATAATAAAATAAAATAAACAAAGAAGAATATTAGGAAGAGACCCAAAAATCAGCATCTTGTGATAATATGTTAGGCAAATTGCTTCCTTCAAAATATGTTGTTTAAAATAAGCTTCAAAGGGCAAGAGGAGTGTCACATTACAAGTTCCAACTTTTAGAACCAAAAGAAAAAAAAAGAAAACTTTTGAAGATCAAAGTGGAAAAAGCTGTGTTATTCTTCCCAAAACAATGTCCAAGAGGGACCAAAGCATCTCTACCTTTTCTTTCAAAGCTTCTTTCTTTAGATGAAGGAATATAGAAGTCCAGAATCACGGCAAAGGAAAGCTGTTTATTCACGGTAGTGATTACGATGAAACAGTCATAAGACTTAAAGCCACTATTGTGGAAGCTGTTTGTTTGGTGTTCTCTAAGCATGTTTTAAACCTACAAAGATCCATTTTAAATCACTACAGCAACAAGAAATTACAGGAAATGGATCACTAAGAATCAATCTTTAAAAGAATTGAGTGTGGATTTACCTGGTTAATCTATCAAAATCCTTGAACAAGCAAGGAGCTTTTACCGCTTCTTCGCTTTCCTTCTTCTAGACTCTGCCTTTTGCCATTTCTTCCTAGGCACTAGTTTACTCTTTGGCTTCAACTTTATTTCAGGAGTGAATTTGAAGTTTGGATCTCTCATGCGAGTTTGTATATCCTTGAAGAACTGCATGTTCAGTCTCTTGGGTCCACCTTTTCTTAGCTCTTCATATTCAGGTCCTGAGATTATGTTTTCAAACGCTCCAATCAGAATGTCGACATCACTCATTACTTCCCACACGTTTGTGTACCGCCCGTCAGGCCCTTTGTTCAGTTTCTTCAGCGCGTTCTCAACAGCAATCTTCCTCGCCTTTTTACCCGGCGCAAGCTCTTCTGGTTCATTTTCAGATTTCAACAACTCTGAGATTGTCCTGTACTTTGGTTTCTCTTCAAACTCAAACAACTTATCCAAGTATTTATCAGATGCCTCGTTCGCGCGTGGCTCTGTTGGAATATCGTTGTCATCATCACCTTCATCGCCAGTCCACAACGTTTTTTCCTCATCACTTCCTGACCAAACGCTATACAATTCATCACTATCATCTGCATCAATTAGATCAGAGCTATCTTTAGCTTGTTGTCTAGCTTTCTTAACCTCATTTTCAAGACGGTTTCTTCCACTTTCTTGTTTAGTATGATCATCGCTA
The DNA here is from genome assembly GCA_963667165.1 of Barbarea vulgaris. Classification (NCBI taxonomy): domain Eukaryota; kingdom Viridiplantae; phylum Streptophyta; class Magnoliopsida; order Brassicales; family Brassicaceae; genus Barbarea; species Barbarea vulgaris. The sequence continues at coordinate 21,431,596 of OY763891.1, read as the reverse complement.
TCGCCTTCACTTCCTGACCAAAGAGTATTATCATCATCCACCATTTCTTTCTCCCAGGCTTTTCTAAATTCATCATCACCTGGTTTCACATTACCAAATAGATTGTAGTCTTTACTTCTTCCACTTGCATATGATCGAGTAGCTGCAAGACATTAAAACAACTAAATTGTAACTAATAAGCCACACATATAAAGTCATGAAAATCACTAATAACCAACACAATCAAATCCTGAAACTAATTTTAAAAGAATCCATTAATAATAAACACCAAGGATCAAGATCGCAGATTTATCACAAAAAGAAGTTTGTTTGTAGTTAACCAAATAAACAACAATTGGATTACAAAATGTAAGCTGCAACCATTCATTAGGGATGATTGTGTTTTGGAATAGATCATTTCAAGAACTTATAGAGCTCACATAAAGCTAATAAAAATCAAAACAAATTTCGCAATTCCTTTGATAGTTTATATACCATTTTACTATGTTCAGTCATGTCTAATAGCTTCTTCAGCTTCCTATAACTGTGTAGTAGCCCAGTTTTATCATTTTACAAGAAAAAAAATTAAACTTTATAAGAGTCGTGAACAAATAACTTCTCTGCGGCATTTCCACAAACACCTAGTCTACTATTTGCGGGAATCCGAGAGAGTAAAGACAATAAACATCGAAACATATTGGAGAAATGAAACCTTGTAAGTTGTGGCGAAACTCAGCAAATACCCAATTTTGAGCCGGAGCCGGAGCCGGACCCGGACCCGTAATGAAGTGACTTTGTGATCTACAATTAAAAACAGTTCGACGAAATACGTCAGCTTCGAATTTGCTTGGATTTAAGTTAAATTGAACGAAACTGTTGTTACTCTATGGAATTACATATACACTAATCCAACGCAGAACCAACCTTTTGGTTAGGATACAGAACACAGAGGAGAGTCTTCGTATGAACATCCTTAATCGACGGCTATGGATCGATGCTATATATTCTTACTTGTCAGTATTTATATTTTTACTCATTTTTCGTAAAAACAAAGGTCAATTTGATTAGTTTACATTATTTGAATTTATAATTTATAATTTAAAACAAAACAAAGAAAGTAAAGAAGAATACTGAGTCATTCTCCCGCGGTTATCAGTTGTGTTAAATTAAAAAAAAAATAAAAAAATTGTATCAATTCTATCCGTTTCGTTTATAAGATGGATTGGTTTGATTTAAATTTTTTAAAACAAATAGGGGTTTATGTTTATGATGCAGCCAATACTTCTCTCGATGATTCATAATAATATCTTTCTTTCCTCTTTAACAGAAATAATAATAATATCTTTCTTGGGTCCAATATAATACTTTATTAGCTTGCACGAGTAAATACATTACAAAAACAAATTACATAAAGTGTAAATCAAGTAAATCAAAATAAGTCGAAAAACTCGAATCGAAACCATATATCGATTCAAACATAACATAATATTTATTTGGTCATTATATAACGGATACTAATTCTGGACTTAGCTCCGTGATCTTCTATGTGATAATATAGAAAGAAAAAAAACGTAAAACATTTGTTAATTAAACACACTTTGGATAATAACGAACGACAACAAAGTCAAATGGGAATAGATCTAGAGACTTTGGGATAAACATGCCTCGCCGGGTGACCCATAATACGGCGACCCTTGGCGTGTTTAAAGATATAAACCACCGCACCAACTGGCCACTCGATGATTCCGGTTATCAGAAAAGCCACGAACCCTAACGTCGGTCCCACAACTTTGCATCGACAAGGGTTTTGCCTTGTTCCGCATTGAACACAAGCCGGAAACGCCATCGTTTTTTACTATGCACGATCGATGGATGAGCACAGAGCAAGGGAGCAAACTATATATATTTATTTGTTGTTGTGATTTGTTGAAGATTGAATTATGAGAGACCGATCTTTATAGAGAGACGAATCATTTGAGTTTCCATTATAAAAAAAGTTTATTTCTTTTTTCCTTCCACGTAGGGTCGCTGTGCTTCTATTTTCAATTTCAGATATTTTTTGGGTTTTTTACTTTTTAGGTCGGCCTTGTTATTTTTTTATTTTCCTTAATTTCTGGATTTTAAACAAGTGTCCAGAAAATAGACACGTGTCCGGACCAACAAACGTGACTAGACACGTGGCTTATGATTATTGGATTTGAGTTATGAAACTCGTTTTTCTTTCTTTTACGTTAGGAATTTTTTCGAATTATATAATATATACGACTATGTCGACTGTCGACGTGACACGTCTACGATTTATAATAGCTTTAAGCTTATTTAGAGTCCCAATGTAAGTCAAGAAGATTAATCGATCTAATTAGGATGAACGTATAAAGAGGTGACTATTTTATCACCCTGCCGCCCTCTTTCACAGATTTGTATATAATCTTATTATTTTCTAAGATTTTTTTGTTTTGTTAGAATGTAAAATTTATTCAACAAAAAACTTCTTTACATAAAAAATTTGCAACATGTTTTTAAAATTTGGAGAGATTAAGAATGTTTAGAGCATAATAACTAATAAGTTAACAACAGAAGAACAGAGATTGGCGGAGCTCCTTTCTTCATTGCCGATTACCAAAATAAACACATTAGTGCATTGTGATCATGTTATGGATTCCGGGCTTTACAAAACAGGTAATTAACCATTTGAGCCTTGGGCTTTAAATTTCGGATATTTTAAAGTGGGCTTTTGAGCAACTCGATATAAGACTATCTTTAGATTTTTTTTTTCCTCATAAAAAAAAAAGAATAAATAATTACAGTTTTAAAGATAAGTCGAAGACATCGTGTTGTTCTCGTTAATCAGGTTTGATTCGATTGCTCCAATCTTGTTTAACAAATAAAACCTAGATCTAAAAAATTTAATTTGGTTTGGTTACTTTTTAAAATTAAATTAATCAAAACAAAATCATATATATATATATATAATATATTCAAAAAAATTAACTTTATTATAAAAAATCAATAAAAATCCAAACAAAATTCAACATGAAAGGAATTTGTAAACCAAAAAAAAACAATTAAACGTTCAAAAAGTGAACAAATCATAGTGATTTTTTGTTGGTAGAACTTATCATAGTCTTAAACTCTTCAAAGCTCACAAAACCATCACCATCCGTATCAACGGCTCGAACCATCACAACACATTCCTCCATTGTATGCTTCTCTCCAAGACGTTTCAACACTACGTGAATCTCACTCGCTGATATCTTCCCGTCACCATCAATATCGTACAAATCAAAAGCTTCTTTCATAACAACTTCCTCATCGTCCTCTTCTCCTCCGCCAGTAATCATTAAACACGAAGCTAACTCCACCGAATCAATTTGGCCATCACCATCAGCGTCAACCTCTCTGAACATCTTATCGATTTCTTCAGAGGTTATTGTAGGAGAGAAAGCACGAATCGCCTCAGCAAATTCGTCCCATGAGATTTTTCCATCTTTGTTCTTATCAACTCTTTGGAAGATCTCTGCGATGGACATTATTGATTTTGAATAATTTTGATGATCTTCCCTGCAATATTGTAAATGATCAACGAAAGATTTTATGTGTAGAGGTCAAAACCCCACATCTATATTTATAGAAAAAAATCTTCTGGTTGTTTGGATTCCTACAAAGATTTAGTTTTAAAATTCTTGAATCTTTACGATTTTGGAAAACAAAAAATAAAATAAATTTCCTTCTCTTTTTTTGAGAAACAAATCCATAAACTTGCATTATATCTTTTATTTATAAGTTAAGATAATACCACTTAACTTGATAATTTATTTTCTTAATATTTTGTAACTGTATGTACTCTACGTAATTGTAAAAAGTTATAATTGTATAACAAACAAATATTAAGATAGTTAGTTAAATTATAGTATATACATAACTTTGCACGAAAATGATATGAATAGTTGATACTTCATGTAGATTTTTTAATTAGTTTTCTACACAAATGTGAAATGATAGAGGTAAATAGTGGAAATAGTTTTTTGTCCAATGGCTGACAAAGTCACAAATAATATATTTAATGTTTTTATATCATTATTGTTGGATTTCGAAAAATAAGAATTATCCAGATTAATAGAAACGAATTTAACGAAGATTTTATCGGAGATTATTAAGGTGGTATAAGTACAACCGTTGTGGTTTTATGTGTCGTGAACCTTGTGATATAATTTCGTATGTCAAGGATCAAATTTTCTATCATGAACGTGACATAAATGGAACCATTAATTATTCAATATAATAAACAACAAAAAATTATGATAGAATCATTATGTATAACAGGATAAAATTATGTATGTATATGATAATGTAATAGTCTAACAGATTTGACAAAAAAAATAATAGTTATGATGGATGTATAATTGTTTAATTGCATAATTGTTAAATAAAAATATGCAGATTAAAAATTTATATAATAAAAAATTGCATAAACAAAATTTTGTGTGATTGAATATATGTAAAATAAACCATTAAAAATATGCTAATTTGTATAATGACATTTTATTTATATTTTTTTAGGCAAAAAAATAAATTACGTAACATTAAAAAAAAAGTAATTCAACCATTATGCAAATTACTAGATTATAAAGCCAATATAAAAATAGAGGCTAGTAGATTCTAAACACGTAATGCATGGTAAGAAGTACATATTGAATTTTGACTTTTCGAATTAATTTTTCTGTTAATCCGACACTTTGAGTACATGTAATTCATTAGCTACTTGAATCTAAATTTTGTGCAAGACCAAGTCACATCCTAATTTTGCTAAGTTTAGTTTTAACTTGGACCATTTTTGTTCAATTGTTGTTTAATTATTCCTCCAAAAGTTCCTAATTCAAAGCACAACCTCAGCTGTTTTTTCACTCAAATATTTATAATTTGATCATTCTTTATTCACCACAAAGAAGAAATTTGAACATCTTACACATACACACATTCATCAATATATTATGGCCGATGTGACGGAGAAAGTCGAGCATGACCGTATCTTCAAAAAATTTGATGCTAATGGCGACGGAAAAATTTCAGCTTCCGAACTCGAGGAAGCTCTTAAAACACTTGGCTCGGTGACGCCTGATGACATCAAGCTGCATGATGGCTGAAATTGATATTGATGGTGATGGAAACATATCTTATCAAGAATTCACTAATTTTGCAAGTGCCAATGGTGGACTTATGAAAGATGTTGCCAAAGTTTTCTAAAATGTATTTGGCGTCATTTTATTCTTGAAATGTCTTATATTTTTATATTGAGAGAATTTGGTTCTAAGCATCGTCGATTTTTCTTTTGTTATCTTTACAATCTTGTAGTAATGAGAAGGGTCAGTGGATTTTATTTTATATACTAAATTTCATGTGATGTGATGGAAGGAATTGGATCATTCTTGAAAAGGCAAGTAGTTCGTTTTGTTTTTATGAACACTACAACAACGAATGGTTTGTTTAAACAAGAAATTAAAATTGGCTTTAAAGATCATTCTTGGGACTCATGTTCCTCTTTGTAAAGAAAGAGTCATATTATGTGTATATAATCAAAGTTGAAATGGGTAAAGAGTCATATTATGTGTATATAATCAAAGTTGAAATGGGTGTAAGTTTTCGGATTTTTAGTCTTAAGACCATTCAGATATTGAAGTGTTGTACGAGTAAAATCAAGAAATGATAAGTCTGACGTTGTTCCAAGACTTTTTGACGTATCGCCAATATGATGTTTTAAGTGAGTATAAGAGAGTGAGAGCGTGGTCCAACAACTTTACCATATATTTCTTTGAAGTATAAATTCTTTTTTTATTTCCCAATAATCTCAAGATTTGTTTTTTTTTTAGTTTCTTCTTTTTACACATTCCTAAGCAAAACGGTTTCACCCACTTGATAAAAAAAGCTGACAAACTAAGTCCTCAAAACTGAAAAGTAGAGTTTGGAATCCGGCTTTTCAGAAAAAAGACTCAGGAGAGGTTAAGCTTCTTTACTTCTATCATCATCATCTCCCAAACGTTTAGACTCTATAATAACCGAGTCGGTCCAATTCATGCGTCATTTATTATATAACTTTTGAGTGAAATTAAATAACGTCAATTCGTTGACAAAACGTCACGACATCATTTTATTGGAAACACTAGCTTCTGTGCTTTACATACACCACATTTTCCTCGTTCTCCAATCTCTCCACGATCAACGCGCAACTGGGTCCCAAAAGTAAAAGCATGCTAAATTTTGGGTGAAATTTTAATAAACCAAACTACCGAGGTAAGTTAACAGTAAAACAAAAACATTAAGGTTACGGTTTTACAATTTTATTTTTATATTAAAAAAAAAAAACAAAAAACAAAAAGCTCCCGAACTAGCGGGAACTAGCGGGGTAATAAGTTTTTCCTCCTCTTTGAAACGATGTCGTATGACGTAATCCTTTACCGACGACACTACGCCGCGAGTTTCCACGCCGATGCAGCGATTAGCGGTTTTGTCTGCCACGCAAGCATAAGGCTTCCGTCGTTCTCCTCCACTCTGTATCCATCTCCACCGCCGAATAGCGCCAAGAGCAAACTCGCTTGCTTAAACGCGTCTGATCCGAGATTAACCGGGTCAAACCCGGCGGTTCCCATCCTTTTCCGCCACTGAGCCAGCGTCTCGTGCCGCTCTATCCGATCGGTTCCTTCTGCCGCCACTACGTTAACGATCTGTCTCCCTAAGTAAACCTCCGACATCACTCGGTCTTGACTCGGTAGTACAACTCCATCCTCCAGCGAGTCAAACAAGCTCGAGTAATAGTGAAGCGCTTCGTTAAACCGTTCTAAGAAAACGACGACGTTGTGGTTTGCTTCTTGTTCCACCACCGTTACGATGCTCGGTTTAACCGCCTTGACCGTAGCGAGCAGCTTCTCGATTGAACCGGGTTGGGCTAAAACCGGGTGGAGCTCAAAAACCGAATTAACAACTAGTGTTTCCGATTCGGGACGGGTCTGGAACAATTCCGGTTCGAGATCGGTTAATCTCTCAGCGGTTATAGCATTGAATTCAAATTCAACGCCGATGGCTTGAGCCAGCTGAGCTAGCTTCCAACCTAACTCTTGAATCCCTTCCCGATTCGACGGACTTCCAACGCCGGTGAGACGGAACGACGGAGGACCGCCGGGTCGGAGAGCTAGTGCTTGCATTAACGCCGGCCACTGCATCCCTTGATTGATCCCTAAATCGATTACGTGAACTCCACGCGCCGTCGTAACAGCTTCTAGAATCGCCTGATTGGCCGTGAAATGAGCGAATTTCAGGTAAGGACATGACTCGTAGAAGTGCATCTGCAGAATCTCTTCGAAGGAAGGATCAATGGCGGCGGAGGAAGGATGAATCCGGTAAATCCGACGAGCTAAGGCTTCGGCGAAGTAGGTGGCGACTTTTCCCATTGCTCCCGCCTGAGAAGCCGCGAGTGACCCCACACGCTTCACGAGAGCGTCGGCGAGGCTCAGATTATCCAGCTGAACAGCCTCGGCGCAAGCCACTAGCGCTTGAACGAGTCTGACTCCGGTCTCTTGCGAGTCAACGAAAAGCAACACGGGACGAGTTGAGTCGTTGCTCACAGAGTCACACCAAGGATCGAGTCGAATCCTCTTGCTGCTGCTGTTACTGCTACTACAACACTCGTCGTCGTCTGGGATTGGTCTCAGAACGAACTCGGAGCAAATCCGGGTCGGGTCAAGATCCGGAGAAAGCGGATGGTAATAGTTAATCTCAGAGAGCATGCTTTGAGCCCACCCGGAGAGATCAGAAGGGTTGTAATGAACGGTGTCGTTGAAGGCATTAGAGCCAAGAACATCACTATCGTTGGTTAAAACCATTTCAAGCTGCTCAAGCTTCTGTGCAACATCAGCCATGTCTGAAGATCGAACCTTGTACCCTAAAACAGCAAGAAGCTCGTCCATATTATCATCTCCAACAACTTCTAGCTTCTTTCCCATTTCCGCCATTGAAGGAGCTTCTTCTATAGACGTTTCTTGATGGTTTCGTTTCGTCATCAAGAAGTGTGTGTGTTTTGATAAAATGGGTATGGGATTGGAATAATTGGTGTTAGAATAAGTAGACAAAATTTGTGGAAAAGAAAGGAGAAGAATTTAAACAGGAGAGAGAGAGAGAGAGGGAGAGAGGTCCAATGAGGGAAGTGAAGGACCTGGAGAGTGTTACGAGTAAAGAGATAAGGAACAGAGGCAGGCAATTATAATATGGCATGTGTGTGTTTTCTTGCTCTCTCTTCTTCCTTTCCATAATAACTATTATTATCTTTTTTATACTACTTTATTTGAATTTCTGATCCAAGTTACCAAAAATTCGTCGCTCGATAAGGGCGTGTACTTTTGTTTATTGGTCTCGAATGGACTGTCACAGTCTATTAAACTATTTTTAATTCCCACTAACTGTTGAATTTAAAGTTTCCAAATTTATTAAAATGAGTGCTCAACAGTTCTTGATAAGAACTTGAGTAAGTTGTCAAATCCGGAAACTAATTGGCTATTTCCTCTAAATATAAGTACTAGTTTACTATTTTAGCTAAATAAATATGACAGAAATATATTTTTACTGACATAGTTGATTGTGTTATACTATATTTTTACATCGACAAAAAAAAAAAAAATACTATATTTTTACAAGTAACTATCCTAATTTTGTTTCCGTCGAAGTGGTCTAGCTTAAAATAATGAGTTACTTTTTGATATTTTCAATAAATTACAGGACTCGAAGGAACTACAGCTCAAAGTTTTCAGTTTGTGAGAAAACGTGACTAACCTCACGGTCGACATGTGGCGGCAGTCGACATAGCCTACCAGACGTCCACAACAATCAACATTACGTTACTTTCTTATTTTTTATTCATTCACAATTATTGTTCGGCATATGTAAATTATATCAATACATATTTACATCAACAATATATTTTCTTGGACCAAAAGAAAACGTTCCTAAAGTTAATGTTGAACAAATTATATGGAAAATGCATAAAACCTTCATAACTAAAAATTCGAGAAAATGTATAGAACTTAAAAGAATGAATACGTAAGCTAAACTTATGGTGAAGTGAACAAATCATTTATTCTCTACTTTTCTTTGTGTTCCTGCTTTTCATTGTCTTCAACTCTTCATATACACTTCGTTCGTTAATATATTGAAAATATTGAGGAAACAAAAAAAAGAAAAAAATACGAGATTATCTAATGGCCGGAAACATTTTAAAATTTCATCCAAATTACTTGCTCGAAATTTCAGGCGGATGATCCATTTGACTTATACTCTTAATTATATTTTCAAACATTAAAAAGAAAAGTACACTATAGATAATCCGCATGTTTCAACATAAATAATTATCCAAAATGTGTGGCAAGAAGATATTTATCCACAATGTTCCGTGAAAATCTCAAAAATTTATATTTAGAAACCTATCATCAAACTAAAACTCTGAAATATTTAGTCAATTATCTTTATAAAAAAACTCAACAAATCCCCTAAATATTGTGACAAAAACCTTTGATTTCACTGTATATATACTTAATGATCTTCCTCAAACACAATCACTACGAAATAAGCATGGCAAAAGCAATCTCTCATTTAACTCTCTTTTTTGTTTCTTTAATTATGTAGTTTCTACAACTTACTTAAATTTTTTTTTAGGATCCTACATAGCCTGTGAGATGATATAATATCAAACATGAATAACTCCATCCATTTCCAAATTAAAAATTCAATAGTTTCTAATAAAATGAGTTGTGACTGAAAAAATATAGGGCTAAAACAATATTTTTATTTGCAGATATGCTAACAATACATTTTACTCCTTTAGCTAAAATGTAACTTTTTGGTGAATATAGTGTTTCTTGTTTGTTTTCAACTATATTTTATATAACTTTATCAAAAAAAAAAGAAAATCTATATACTAACTAGTAACTACTAACGCAAGGCAACACTTTTCCGTAGGCGGTGGTGTAAAGTCTGAGGAGACACACGATGTGATGGTGATACTTGACGGTACAAGACCGTGCCGGGCTGGTGTTGCAGCAACAATGACCCGGACGCATTCTTTTTCTTTGGCGACCCTGATCTATGGATGTTTAGGTCTTAAGAAGATGGCCACAATCTTTATGAACGTGAATAACGTTGTACGTTGGTATGAGCCTGAGGAATGAACTTAGAGTCTACAATCATACAGCAAAAGATTGGTACACGTACGTATATATAAATTCTCCATTTTTTCTTTAGAACAAAACTTGGGTTCACTCCTAGGGGTGAACCCTTATATTCACTTCCTTTAAGTTTATCCAATAAAAATGTGCCAACTTAGATTGCATTTAAACAGAATTAATAAATTATAATTATAATTAAACAAATAAAATAAATTAAGAAAATAAAATATTTCATCTCTTTAACGCCGTTAACGTGTTTTTTTAACAAATCTCTGAAAGGCTCATTACTAAAAAGATGTAGTTGGTTTCCTGCACCAGGTTTTGATAATGACGCAACTATTAATCTCTTTGCATATTATCTTGGATAAGAGGCTTCGTTTAAATGCAAACGTTTTCAAAGCTTTGTGTGAAGAAGAAGAAGAATAAGCGCCATGGCTGGGATAACCAGCACCGTTGGATTCAAAAGGAAGTGATACAGTCAAAATTTTAGAAGCGCAGCAGCTTTATCCCAATTTTTTGTCCATCATTACATGTAAAGATGGTTTCGCTCTTGTTTAGAACCTTACAATATTTTGGTGTTTCTATTTTTTAATCATGAGGCTATATATACAATGTCCATGAAAGGTAAAGGACATGTAAAGGAGATGTACGAGGAGAAAATCAAACGATTAAATCTCAAACATGTGTTGTTCGGTACGATGTGGCTCACAACTGAAGATTTACCCATTGCTTTTAGGTTCTGCAGATCTGGTGTTTGCTTACACACTTCCTCATCAGGTTTAGACCTTCTAATGAAGGCAAATCCATTATAATTAGAACCGCTCCAAGGAGACGAGGAGCATCAAATGCAGCATGTTGAAGAAGGGTCGGTTAATAATCGTAAGTTATCTCTTGAAAGAGGATATTCATTTGGTTCTGCAAATGGGAAGATATTTCATTGGCTTACCACTATTAATTTGTTCTGCAATATTTCTGTGTCTTTGGTTGGAACATGGAGAGGATTGGGTTTGGGAACATGTATGTGCACATTGCAACTTTAATTGTCTTCTGTTTGGCTCTTTTCTTTATATTCAACTTGGTTGCTATAAACATCGATAATGAGATAAGGAATTACTTAGATACACCGAAATTGTGCTTTGCTTGTTTGATCTGAGTCGCTCGCCTAAGATGATGACCACGACAATAGCTAGCTCTTCTCTTAGTCTGAGCAGACTAAAAGATGAAACTTGCTAGGGAGATAAAAGTGATGAAGCTCTTAAGTCCACTTTATCCTCCATTCACACACATAGAAACTAGTTAGAACTAACAGTTTTAAATCAAAGTTTTGTTTTGATCTTTTCCGTTTTAGAGAAATAGTAAACAATGTAAAACCAAATCTACTATGGATAGTTATCAAAAAAAAAAAATCTACTATGGATCCATTTATACAGTTCAGGTACATCTACATTGAAATGGAATTAAAGTTTAACTTGTTTTGTTTTGGGAGTTTACGCAATTTACTTTTTTATTATGAGGTAATCAGTGGTTATCTTCATATGCTTTAATCGTGACATTTTTTTTCCAGCACGTCACCACACCAAACTTGACTTTCAGCAAAAAAGGTTAAACTAATTGAAAACAGAATTGTTAATTTGTCGATCATCAAACAGAATTTTTCAGCAAAAAATGCAAAACTAAATAAGAACACCAAATTACTAGTAATTGATGAACAACAAATTGGCTCACAATTCTTGACACAAGAACCCTAATCTAAATATATTTGTAAAAAAAATGGAAAAGAGGAGTAACGAGTAATGACGACGTTAAGTTGTTAATTTTCTTAATTTATTTTATTTGTTTAATTATAATTATAATTTATTAATTCTGTTTAAATGCAATCTTAGTTGGCACATTTTTATTGGATAAACTTAAAAGAGGTGAATTTAAGGGTTCACCTCTAGGAGTGAACCCAAGTTTTGTTATATTCGCCACCCATGTGAAGCTTGACGGCCAAGGAAACTAATGCACGTTAATTATCTGTCTAGTCTAGATCTTAACGGATTATATTCCTCTGCACTATAAATAATTAAATTCACAATAATAATAAGTACGAGTTCATCTATAAATAATGATCATGTGTATATATATTAAATTTATCGGCTGATATAGGAATCCAAGGTTCATAAATTTAAGCAACAAGAATCAACGCATATATAGAAATCATTTAGCAATTTACATGATTTTGTTGATTGTAACTTTTTCAATAATTGTCTAAATTATTAATATTGGAAATGATAGCAAAAAGGAGCCAGAAGCAATGCATACATCAAACCCTAACGTTCTGGTCACACTCTCCGGGCTTAACTTCGACGCTGACCTTAGTTTCTTAAAAGATCGTCCAGTGAATATTAGCTTCAAGAAAAAATAAACTTGTATTGGAGCTTCATTGGTATGCTTTCACCGACGTCGGTGGTGGTCAATGGAAGTTACACAATGTCAACGACTTTTGCAGCCAAATGTTTGCTAAGGAGCGTCGTACCGGCGGTTTCCTTTTCGAACAAGGCTTACCTTTGTTCTTGAGCGAGTTTGGGACCGATTAAAGAGGTGGCGATTTTAAAACAAACATTCCATACATGGCCAATACAATTCTGTAATAGTAACTTACATATAAATAAAACTGTCTTAGTTACTAAGCTTTATAACATGGATCTCTTACACCTTTTACAAGATTCGCTTATTAGATAACAATTCACTCTATCTCCAAGTTTAATGAAAAACTCTATTCCTCTCAGGATACTAAACATCAAACATGTAATGCACATCTAACTTAGGCTACAAAAAACATTAAACAGATAAATATCGGAGCAATGTTTACTTGGAACCCTCATCTGGTCATTCACCTAGTGGCAGAGCGGGAATCAAGCAGTGAGTCTTGACCATCTGATCCATACCCACATACTTGACCTGAACCCAGAACCCGATCTATATATATATATATATATATATATTGCAGCTTGGTCATTTACCGGCTATTCAAATCGAATTCTCCTGCCTCACGCCAGTTTTCTTGTTCACCCGTCTCTCCATTCTCATTCTCCTCATCATTCAAGAAATCTTCAGAGGGTTCCTTCTCATCTCTCTGACTGTTGTTTCCCCATCCATTCATCATCTCATCAGGGTTCATGTTACGTCCATGTTCTCCCATCTCGTGGCTTAGCGGAATATTGCTGCCCTGATTCCCAACCGCATTAGCCCTCAACGGGTTACGAGCCATTATCTCAGCATGGGATTGTGACTGTCCAGCCTGAGCTAAAGCCGCCATTCGCAGCTTAGCCTCCTGGGCCTCCCGGCCAGCCTTCTCCCTATCCATTTCTGCTTTCATTTCAAACAATGCTTTCCTTTCTTCTTGTAGCAAAGCTTGCTCTACCATCAACCTTTCCTCGGATCTGAACTCTCCCATTGCTCGCTTTCGAGTTATTATGTTAAAAGCTAGGGCTTGTTTCTCAAAGGTAGCTGTGAATTCAGCAACTTTAGCAGCAATGTTGTTATCCCATTGTTGAGAGCGAGATAAGGCCTGGCCTGTTGGGTCTGAATCAAGGATTCTATCATCCTCTTCAGCTTCGTAATCAGCTACGACATGATAAGGTAATAATCTGCATAGGTTGTAGGAGAACACGCATGTGATTAGTGAGTGACCAGAACAAACCATATACAGAATGTTCAACAAAAAGGATAAATTTAATGAGAAAGACAGAACGCAGTTCCAAATTAACCTCAAAACAACGAGGAACGTGCAGAGATACCAAATTAAACTCAGAAAGAAAATGAAATATTCACATAAGCACCAAAAGAAACAAGATCTCCAATAGATGGTGGAAAAATGTATATACCAAACAATACTAGAAAATGAAACTAACTACTAGATGTAGCATCTAGCGTTTGCAGAAAAATACCTAATCAAGAACTCATGCTTTAATGTACTGAATACAATGCCGAAATATAGTAGACAAAGATCCCGTTTTTAATCTACAATCACATGCAACAATTAACGAAAAGGCTAAAAAAATAAACATTCTAATACCAAACAGGGCAACACAAAAACTGTGACACACAAGTTGCATATTCCTTTACAGGGTCAGTAAAGAGAGATCAGTTAAGACCAATGTTTCATATGAAAGACAAACCCATAAACACAACAACAAGTAACTGTGACTAACATCAGAAACTGCAAGGCGACTTCGATCAATTTTATCAAAAATATATATATATATATTAAAAAGATAAAGAATTTGATAACAATTGAGTTGATAAAACTAACCTCTCGCAAGCGTCTTCGAGAGAAGCGAAAGGTCGTTTGAAATCTGGGTGACAGACACGCCAAGCGTCCTGATAAGCGAATTGAAGCTCAAGTTGATGCGACGGCCTCATCAATTTCTGCTGTTGTTGTTGCTGCTGCTGCATCATCTGCTGACTCGATCCTACCTGCTGCTGCTGAATGTTCGGTGTATGTTGTACCAAATTAGGACCAGAATTAGGGTTAGGGTTAGGGTTAGGATTAGGATTCTGCTGGGGAGGATTAATGGGTCGGTTATGAATTGACCCCGGTGGACGGAGATGCACGTCGATGTTCGAAGGGAATCGAGACATCGCTGCTTGTTGCTGCTGTTGTTGCTGCTGTTTCTGCAATTGCTGCAGTAGTAGCATCTGCTGTTGTCGCTGTTGTAATTGGTGTTGATAGAGGAGTTGTTGTTGTTGTTGTTGTTGCTGCTGAGGATTATTCCCTCCCAACGGCTTTGTCTCCTCCATTTTCGTTGCTTTCTCGTCCTGGATTCTAGGGTTTCTGGAGAAATGTTCTTCGCCGTGAATTCTGGTGGTTCAGGTAAGAGCAGAATGAGGCATGTGACTTATCTGGGCCAAGATCATTGACCTTTTCGTAATTAAAGGCCCATTATATTTATCCAATTATCCGAGTGAATCGGAAAGCCTAACCAAATGGTAACCAAGGCTGAACCGATAATTTTTTAAATTTTGATTTTCGACCCTTCAATTTCAAGAGTTTTTTTTTATTTTTAATGGCGTCTTCTTCATCGTCATTGGAGATATTAGCCGTTAAAATATTAAAATTGATAGATTATACATTTAAAGTTACACAATAATCGTTTTATACAACAACTTAGGAAAAAGAATAGAAATATATATAAACACTATATAATAATGGACTTGCTTGAAACAGACGACGGTGTTTATGGCGTTTAAACTGTATTAAGTTATGGACCAAAAACGAGTTCTTTCAAAGATCTAAACGGCGAGTTGTGACCATAAGCCGCTGCATCTCTCCACAAAGCCAGTCCTGTTTCACACAATCAGGGAAATAAATCAATCAAGTTTGTTCAGACAGTGTTTCAAGAACATAACACACTTGAATGTATGGTGCAAATTGGAAGGATGATAATGTAAGAGAGTATCTTTGAGGTTATCAACCTATCCATGAGATCAAACCAACTGTAGCCGCCGCGAAGAATGACTTGCTGGTGCAGTTAACCCTGTGGAGAATTCCAGATTTATAAACTCATATACTCAGCGACAAAAACCATTCAAGAGAGAGGTGCGCAAGATTTCTTACATGTATAAGCAAAGTATATTTCCATATCCATAAAAGAGAGTTGCCCATAGTGAACCAGTGAGCCTGCGTCACAGTTTCATGAATATCAAGTATGGGTGAATATAGTTTAAGCTGAAAGGATTTGAATTGAGAAAGCTTAGCTTTACCACATCAAATCACGGATAAATAGTGCTCGTGGGATCATAAGTCCGTTTCCCATCATCGAGAGCAACATTGTGATTGACGATAAGCCTTTTATGTTTTCCGGGTTTAGGAAATTTGTCCACTGAATTGTAGAAGAACATCAGATATCCGAGAGGCAAAGAGCTTTTAGGAGAACGAGAGAAAAAACGAAGAATTATACCATTTGGGAAACTGGCATCCACATGAACATAAGAGTTGCTGTCCACCCAGATAAAGACCCGACAAACCTAACACCTTCCTCTGGGAGTTTCCCTGTTCTAGCCTGCATTCTTACCAGTGGAAAGTTAAGAGAAAAGAAGAATACTTCATTTAGATAAACAACTACTACACATCTTAGCAGTTGTTTTAAAGAATCTATGAACCCGGGAATTAGATGGAAAAAACCAAACACAGGCTTATAATAAAGCAACAGGCAACTGGCAATTCATTTCCAGCGACAAGGTCACCATTTCCCTCTTTCTATAAATAAAAAGTTTAAGAATGCACTCAGCATCTGTAAACCAATCCAGTGACCGCAACCATGATTCTGTCATTAGCTTAGTTTCCAGTCAACTTATGGTTACATTTCAACTTTTGTGGATATTACCCAAGCTAACAACTTATTAACAAGGTTCTGAGATAACCTTTCTAGAGGCTAGAGTGATATTACCCAAGCTAACAACTTATTAACAAGGTTCTGAGATAACCTTTCTAGAGGCTAGAGTGATATTACCCAAGCTAACAACTTATTAACAAGGTTCTGAGATAACCTTTCTAGAGGCTAGAGTGACCGATATGACAAATCATAGCAAACATGTTACTTAAAGAGAAAATTATGGGGAGAAAGTAAAAGCATAAATACTTGAAAGCTTACCATAATAACAGCCGCTACAGCAATAACAAAAGAAATTGTCCCAGGCAAGATACTGTTTGGTACAAGGGGCACAAAAGTTGACCACATAATCTGCAATTTCAGATTCAGAAGTGTCAAACTAAATAAACAGGTGTCCACTCTACTGCCTTTGGATTACATGTCAATGGAATCTATTGTGCAAATCCAAAACTTGAGGGGAAAAAAAAAAGAGATTACTTGAGGAAGAACGGAGAGTCCACCAATAGTGATAAAGTCTTCCCAGAGTTGCCACACAGTTTTGCTAAGCTTACCGAAATAGTACAAACAGTTGAATATGAGACCAATGATAATAATGACTGAAGTAGCAACAAAAAACTGCAAAGGCATAGCTTCAGCCATAGTGAGCTGTGCAAGCACAACGTGGGTAGAGATCACTCCCAGTGTTTGCACCACAGCTGCTTCTTTTTCTCTCTTCTTTGCGAAATACGAAAGCAACGAAAGGTTTCCTAACAAACCAGTCAACATTCCCTGTATTCGAATAATGTGCAGTTTCAGATTCTCCCTTAAGAACATAATGATATAAAATTTCAAAAACTTAAGACGAATCAAACTTAGAGATGAGATTGATGGATCAAGATATTTTTACCAGCCATGGAACAGCGGAAAGGGCGGTATTGTTTCCCGCCAAAAGATTCTGAGCATTGAGGATAATCTGAGGCAATTGAAGCATCAGAAATGGAATGTTTGCTCCACCGGAGAACTTGGCCGTCCATGAATCCCATTCTTCGTATTCCTTAATTTTCCCTAAACCTGAAGATCCCTTTGAGCAAAAAAACCCCAATAATCAACAAAATCAGAGTCCATAGAGTTAAATTGTGAGAACAATTCGATGAACCTAAGCAAAGATTCACCAACAATTCAACGAAATGAGACCAAGTTTTTTGTTTTTTCTGAGTCTAAAAATGGGAAGAATCCTTATTTCACCTCGTGAAAATGCAATCATAGGCTCAAAATTTTCAAACCTCACCTGCTGAATCGGGTGAGGGAGGTCGGAGTCAATAGCATGAACAGGAACGAGTCGGCGAGTGGAAACAATCGGAATCCGGCAAGCCAGAGCGAAGCCATTGACGCTGGAACCAGAGGCAACAACGCCGATACACGCACGCTTAAGCGGCAGGCGAGAGAGCCGTGTTGAAGAAACCAAGGAAGATCGAAGATTGCTCGGGAATATCGATAAACGATCACCACTGAAAGACGTCGCTATGGATTTAGCTTCCATTGTGAATGGAAGAAGAATTATTGTACTTCCGACTCGGAGCAGAGAGGACGAATACTAAGTGAAATCATGCGAGTGTTCTTGGGGACGGGAAGAGATGCCACGTGGATGGTAAATATCGTAAAATTGTAGCTAACGATCACGTGCTACTTTGTAGTGATCCTAGATTTTATTTTCGCGGCCTTTCGTAGAGAGTAATAGATTCCAATCGAATACAGAAAATACTAAACTCGATTGTCTTTGTTTTTCATTCTCTTGTTTATGTCGGCTTTAAAAGGCTAAAAAGTCGAGTAATAGCATATACCAAACGCTGTTGCACAAAAAAAAAAAAAAAAAAAAAAAAAGCATATACGAAATGCTAGAAGCTTGTTTAATGTTTACTCATCTGAATAGAAAGTTGAGTCATCAAATGCATTGTTGTGGCTGATGATGATCACTCAATATAAGATTTGTAATGTGAATTACTATGCTTGCTTTTACATTTTACAAGGTTTTTTGGTATATAATTGAAGATAATATGCATGAGGAAATTAACATTTATAATGGATTCGCAAACTCTGCCGGTGATAAGTGATAACACTTACAGAAGTACAAAACTATCAGCATTTTACTTCACAGCACATTTCAATACAAAATTTTGGTTATATATGCAAAAGATTAGATTTAAAAAAAAAAAAAGGGCTTTTTCACGAAAGTTATGGGCTTTAAATCAAAGATATTCTAATCTTTTGCATATTTTAAGAGGAAAAAAAAAATATGCAAAAGATTATAATATCTTTGATTTAAAGCCCATAACTTTCGTGAAAAAGCCCATTAGCCCACTTTCTCAACAACGTATTTCCCAAAACATTTTGCTCTTCAGTGCCAGTCTTCAATCTTCTTCGTCTCATCTTCCAAACTCAAAAGAGAAACATAAATAAGCTCGATCCTGTCACCTCAATTTAGTGAGCTGAGCTCTTTATCGTCACCAATGGAAGGTAAATTTTTCTTAAATCGTTTGCTTTCATAATTTGTAGTCTTCATAAGCCGATCTCGTAACTTTGATTACTCTTATCGCCTTCGTCCTTGCTGGTTTTGGAGTCACACTTCCAAAGCTGGATCCAGTTAATTTCCTAGTGTCTTATTGTTTTTGTCAAAGTTTGATTCGGTTCGATGATTGCAACTCAATTCAGAATAATTTTAAAATGGAAAATTATCAGTTAGAAAAAGGTCGACCGTGTTCTGCATTCTCATTTTTAAGTTTTCTGATGAATATAGTTTTCTTGATGATCAAAATTGGTAGCTTCTTGATGAATTTCACCTTTTTATTCATCAACTGTGTATTTGTTGACTTGAAAATTTCCGGGAAACAGAATTTCTTTTTTTTTTAAAGAAGCTAATAGAACTATGAATTCTTATTCCGCGGTTTTTTTTCAGGGAAGGTTTTGCAAAACTTTAATGTAGTACAGAGCTGCTACCAACAAAATAAGCAGTTTAGGACACGAAACCAAAGAGAACCTGACCAATACAAATCTGCTTTACTTCCCTGTCCAAGAGGGAAGCTGGCATTGAACCTCAACTCTTCTATGCGTACCCACACTTTCTCTAAATACCACACTGCTATTTCTAAGCAATCAACCTTTTACTGCAATGGTCCGTTCTAGACTCTTGTTAGCCTTCAGCTTTGCCACGCTTTTGCTTTGCTTCTTTAGTCCCTTTTTTTTTTTTTTTTGGCATCCACACTTTATAGCTTTGCATTTTGTGTATAGTTTTTCCTTATGTTGCTTGGCAAAGAGACGTGGTGTTTCTAAATTCTGTCTTCTTCTTTTTGTTTGTTCTTGTGTAAATGGGTGCCTTACTTTGAATCTTCCATTTGCAGCTACTTTGTCAAGTGCTACTGTGCCATCTCTTGACAAAATTGATTTTCTGAAGCTTCAGAACGGCAGGTGAATCATATATAAACTTACCAGCTAATCATTACTGATACTTCTCTGTTCAGTGACATTTTGGAAGTACTATAGGCATTCACATTTTGGAATGTTTCCATGTCTGTCTTTTGTTTTCTTCAAAAAATTAAATCATGTAATTCTTCTTCTTTACACTAGTTGATTCACGCCATGTTTCATTGTTCTCTCCCCAGCGATATTCGGGGTGTAGCAGTCACTGGGGTTGAAGGGGAACCTGTAAGCCTTCCTGAACCAGTGACTGAAGCCATAGCTGCTGCTTTTGGGCAGTGGCTGTTAAACAAGAAGAAGGCTGAATCCCGCCGTTTAAGAGTATCTGTTGGCCATGACTCTCGCATATCTGCACAGACCTTGCTGGTATGTTTCTAATTCCTCTTTACTGTTAATATCAGCCCGAGATGTGTCTTCACTTCTGGAAACACTTCTCTTTATGCAATGGGATAAGTAAATTATCCACTGGAAATTCCATTGTTTATTTTGTAGGAAGCAGTTTCTCGAGGTCTTGGTATTTCTGGATTAGATGTTGTTCAGTTCGGGTGAGTAATAATGACTAGACTTTGTTGTTCTGGATTATTTAATTTATGCTCATTCCTCAATAGGCATAAATGAGAAATTCATTGTATTACAACACCCATATACTGTATAAAACAAACTATAACTCTCTTGAGCGTAGTGCTGCTGGGTTATATGGTTGTTTTAAATCACATTTTTCCTTATAACTTATTGAAGCACATCTCTTGAATATCGGTTTATGTTTGTTTTGCAGATTAGCATCAACACCAGCAATGTTTAATAGCACATTGACTGAAGATGAATCATTCTTGTGCCCAGCTGATGGGGCTATCATGATTACAGGTATTTTATCAATCTCGGTTTTCGTAACAAGTAGTTTTTTTTTTAATAGTAGTCATAACTGATTGATACTTTACCATTTTGTACTTCATATGGTATTATACTTTTATTTTGAGCAGCAAGCCATCTTCCTTACAACAGGAACGGTTTCAAGTTCTTTACCAGTGATGGAGGGCTTGGGAAGGTTGATATCAAAAACATTTTGGAGCGAGCTGCAGATATTTACAAGAATCTTTCTGATGATAATCTGAGGAAATCACAAAGAGAAATTTCTTCTATTAAAAAGGTTGACTACATGTCAGTATACACCTCTGGTCTTGTAAAGGCAGTTCGGAGAGCAGCAGGAGACTTAGGTATTACTCCTTGAGAAATTTGCTTTTTCAGGAATTCTTGTAGATAAAATTTTGAACTTCCATTTATCTGCTTCTACTATACTAAGCTTAATTTATGGCGTTTCTGACTCTTAGAGAAGCCTCTAGAGGGATTCCATATAGTTGTTGATGCTGGAAATGGAGCTGGAGGATTTTTTGCTGTAAGTCCAGTTCTCACGTTGTAGGTGATAGGACTCGGAACTGAATTTTCCATTCAGGGTTTGTTGTTTTATCCCAACTACGTGCCCTGTCTGCATTTGATTTTTTCTTCATCTGAAATCTGACAGGCCAAGGTGCTTGAGCCTTTAGGAGCAATTACATCTGGCAGTCAATTTTTGGAACCAGATGGTAATATCTATGCTCATGAGTATATCTTGGCCTATTTTAATTAATATTTGATTAAAGCTCCTGGATATCAGGTATGTTTCCAAATCATATCCCTAATCCGGAAGATAAGTCGGCAATGGAAGCTATAAACAAGGCTGTTCTTGATAATAAGGCTGATTTGGGTATCATCTTTGATACTGATGTTGATAGGTAGTAATTGCAGCTATCTCTGTGATAATAGGTGAATTTATTATATTGCCTCTTACGAACGATTTTATGAAGGTCTGCTGCTGTGGATTCAACTGGCCGTGAGTTCAACCGTAATCGCCTTATTGCCTTGCTTTCAGCCATTGTTCTAGAGGAAGTGAGATATTCTCTAACCATTTCACCACTACCGTGATTGGGTATTACATATATTGTATATTAACAGATTTTTGTGTCCTGATGTTCTTTGCTTGTCCATCCAGCACCCTGGCACAACTATTGTTACGGACAGCGTCACTTCGGACGGTTTGACCTCATTCATTGAGAAGAAGCTCGGTATGCCAACAATATATTACCACCATGTTGTTTTATTTTTCTTTGAATTTTTCCACTGACCCAAACTTGTTCTAGGTGGAAAGCATCACAGGTTCAAAAGAGGCTACAAGAATGTCATCGATGAAGCTATTCGCTTGGTAATAAATCTGGATGATTATATCTTTCAAGAACTCATGCCAGTTGTTGTTAGATATTTAAGTTGTGCTAAACTTGATACTGTGTCTAAGAGTGTTGAGCATAGAAATGGGTATATTATTAAGTTGCACATGAGTTGGAGAAACTATATATTCTGGCAGAAAAAGCTTGCTCCTTATGGAAAGTTGATATTACTTACCTGAAATAATATAAGTTTGTGATGTGATGGCAGAACTCTATCGGAGAAGAATCACATCTGGCTATAGAAACCAGTGGTCATGGAGCTCTAAAAGAAAACCATTGGCTTGATGATGGGGCCTATCTCATGGTTAGCTTATTTTCTCAATTACATTACTGCCGTGGTTTGAAGAAAGAAATAGAAACCAAAGTTTGGCATTTGCAGGTAAAAATCTTGAATAAACTGGCTGCGGCCCGAGCTACTGGTAAAGGAAGTGGCAGGAAAGTTTTAACAGATCTTGTTGACGGTCTGGAGGAGCCCAGAGTGGCGTTAGAACTGAGGCTTAAAATCGACAAGAATCACCCTGACCTTGAAGGAAGGTATGATTGATAACTTACTTCAGTTCTCGACTAGTTTTTCTTTGATCCCATTTCACTAACCATTAAAAATAACAGAGATTTCCGGGAGTATGGAGAGAAGGTCCTGCAACACGTGACGAACTCAATAGAAACAAATCCAAATCTTAAAAGAGCTCCAGTTAACTATGAAGGGGTGAGTGTTACATTACTCTCTCCCTAAAATCTACCTCCACTGCATAGTTACAAATCTAACCATCTCTTTTCTTCTCGAAAACAAAAAAAATAGATACGCATTTCGGGCTATGGTGGATGGTTTCTTCTCAGACTTTCTCTCCACGATCCTGTTCTTCCCCTTAACATCGAGGTAAACATATATATAAAGCTTGACTTAGTTTCGGTAGCTAAACTCTCTCACTCGAATTCTCCAATTGGACGCAGGCTCAAAGTGAGGATGATGCTGTGAAGTTAGGCCTAGTCGTTGCTTCTGCAGTGAAGGAGTTCAATGCTTTGGACACCTCTGCCTTATCTAACCTCACTCACTCCTCTTAAGATTGGTGTGTGATCTCTCTGTTGTTTATAATATCAAGAATAAACGACTTTTTTTTTATCTTAAGAACAATCATTGCATTGAAGTTATCAATAAGGGAGTTTTGTAGCATTTGATGGAGATTGAATTGGCGCCAAATCTCAAACTCCAAAAAATCATTTTACATAGAAGACGTGATCAATTTATTAGGGATTGTCCCATGTTGACCGTTAAACACGCCGTCGAGCTCTTCCACGAATCTCTGCATCGCCTTCTCCGGCAAACAAACAGGTACAACGATCCCAATCTTACCATCTCTCTTCTTAAACGAAACATAGAAGCTAGCTTCCGGAAAATCCCCAACCCCAGCCTTTCCGATTCCGCCGTAAACCGGTTTGCCCCAAATTCCGAAATCAATGTCAGCGAAAATTCTCACATCCGATAACAAGAAAGCTCCCTCCGAGGAGAACCTTGGTCTTCCCTTTGTCACCATAAGATCTGCAAGTGATCGCATGTATTCCTCCGTCACACTCGATTTCGCTTTTTTTACTAGTCTCAGAGCAAACTCTAACGGCTTTTCAGTTAGTTCTTTAGCGGTTGTGATAGCGACTGGGAACGCAAACGCGTTTCCGTAGTATCCTTGCGGTAGCGGTGGATTTTTGAGCTTGGAACGTGCGTTGACGATGAATATGAGTCGCATCTCCTTGGTCGGGTCAGGTCGTAGAGCGATGGTGCGGTAACGCCATAGGAATGACGTCAGCGTTTCTAAATTGGTGCTGCGGTTGGCGAGGTTCGGTGGGAAGAGCTTCCGTATGGCGGACATCTCGGCGCTGCCAAAGAAGAAGGACTTGCTGACCAGAGTGTCCCCGCCGCCGCTATCTTCTGCGGTGGGTTCCGTACCAACTGGGGCCGGTTCATCGTACTCGCGGTGTGCTTGGGTCACACGCGCTGGGACTCTGGCGCTCAGCAGGTGACGTTCCCACACCGGAGCAACCGTTGGCGCGTTATAGCCACGCGCGAAGTCGCACATTGTTTTCAGGAAAAGGAAGAGACCGCCGGCGTCAGACATTGCGTGGTTGATACGGACGGCTAAGATAAAACCGCCGCATTTCAAGCGCGTGACCTACACGAAAAATATAACTTGAAGTCTATAATTCTATGATTAATCTATCTGAGTATTTTTAAATATTTTGTATTGATAAATGGGATATTCGGTGTGGAACTGACCTGCATGAGAATCAAAGAAGCGTTGAGCACTTCACATGAACCTTCCACGTCGGACAGAAGCTCTTCAAAGCATGGGAAAGGAGGCCGAAGAGCATCTTTCTCTTCAAACTCAACAAGTGTCACGTCAGCATCTGCTTCAATGAACAAAACGCCTTCACCGGTGCAGTCCACGGCAAGTTTCCGGTTCGGTCCTTCCCGGAGCCTACCGGCGAATGGATAGTAGTAAACCAGCGTCTCCGCGAGGGCTCTCCGTATTACTCTGACTGGATCGGAGCAAGTAGTAGGGCTGTGTCTGTAGAAAAAGATTGTGGGAATGTGGAATCTTATTCCTTCTTGATCGTCGATGTCGGAGAGGAGTTTGAGCTCTCTTGGTGTTGGCTTCGCCGGAGAAACTAACTCTGGCTTCCGCCGGTGAACCTTAAAGGTGAGTAAGCCGGAGGTTGCCAGTGGAGAGATTTGGAGCTCCATTAGTGTTATAGTATTACTCGGGTATTACTCTATTATATAAAGAGTGAACGAGGTCTCTCAGTTTAACAGTTAACATCTCAACATCTACTTTTGATACATACGCATGTATCAATGAGCATGTGCGGTGGTCTGTTAGAGCATTTGTAATGGTGACACATTGTAAAGTGTCTTAATAGATGTTAATTTTAATTTTAATTTTTTTTAAGTTGATTAATAACACATGTGTAGAGTGTCTGAATAAATGTTTTTATGGTGTATTGGACTGAATATTTAGGGAGATTTGAGTTTTAATGAATTCTGAGCGGATTTGGTTAAATTTTGATGAATTAGGAATTTTATTATTAAATTCTCTGAATTTTTTGAATTTTCACCTAAAACCATCAGAATTGAGTTTTTGTATTTTTAACTACGAATTCTCTTCAAATCTCAGCCGAAAATTTTAAATCAAATCCTGATAACGTTTTCAATAACAATGGATTTGATTGTATATTTTAAAATCATTATCCAATAACACTGAAATTTAAAAGATATTTTAAAATTCATGTTTTAATAACACATGATTTGTCATTTTAACTCAAATCTCACCAAATACGCAGTCCAACACACCTTCTTAGTGTTTTAGAAAAGACACTCTTCCCTTTTCTCTCTTTTAAGATGTCTTAAATTTATATTAAAAAATTAGTTAAGACACTCAATGTATAACCAAGAGAAGTGGTTTTATTGAGTCTTTCAACAATAAAAAAATATTAAAAATTGAAAAACTAAAAAAACGAATAAAATCTTATTGAGTCTTTCAACCATCAAAAAAATATTAAAAATTGAAAAACCAAAAAAAAAAAAAGAATAAAATGAGTCTCTAGAGATTCTCGTGGAAGACTCATTTGACACATTAGTTTTAAGTTTTATTTATGAATTAAATTTTAAATAAAAAATTAAATTATACAAAAACTTTTAAAATAATATATTTATAAAAGACTATGAAAAATTCTCCTCACTGCACATGCTGTAAACTAAACAAATAATTACGGCACTCATTCGTTTAATTTACTTCTTGATTAACATTAATTATGTATTGAAAAAGTAATTAATTTTTTGTTAAAGGTTAAAAAAATAATTATTTACTGCAAACCATCTTTAACTTCTTCCACTAGCCTCGTACTAAATTAAGAGATGGTGCTCAGCCTTCTTATCTCATCATTAAATAAATTCATGATAATGAAATATATATTTTTCTTTTCTGTGGATTAGATTCAAATTTTATCGTCTGTTTGTAAACATTGTTTCTCTAACCTACTAGTAAAGTTAGGACTTTGTTATTGAATCATGAACACAATACATAAGTATTTATACATAATATTAGACCGATATATTCCTAACTAGAATCGGAATATTAATATTATCTATAATATTGACATTATCTTTTGATATTGACATTTATCTCCTAATAAATTAAACATTTATCTCCTAAGAGCATGTGCAGTGGTGGGTTCTTAGAGAGTCTTTCAGAAATAAATATAATTAAAAAAAAAAAAAGTAGAGGAGAGAAGGAAGAATCGGTTCTCAAATGAGAACATCTGAGAACCTCTTTAGAGACTCATTTAACATGTGTCAATAAATGATTGGTTCTAAACTTTATTTATGATTTAAAATTTAAATAAATAATTTAATTATTACAAAAACAATAAAATAATATATTTGAGAGACTCACAGAGTCTCACCACTGCACATGCTCTAATATGCATAAACTTTTATTTTTTTTATTGACATTAACTATTCTTTGTTTCTTCTCCTGGAAAATTTCAGTGGTGGGTCTAGAAAATTATTTATGTGTCTCTCTAAAAATTTATTTTGGTTACTAGCACTTTGTAGTTTGTACTACGAAGATGCGATCTACTATTCTCTAATCTTGAGTATTATTTTATGGTCAGAATAACATATATATATTGACCTCTTAACAAATCTTTACAAAGCTAACACCACTGCATATATATATTTATAAATCTTTCCATCTCTTTTTGGAGCAAAAAATAAAAAAAAATAGAATAAAACCCCATTTTATTTTAGGAAAACAAATCATTTCTCAGTTCCCCAAAGCAAAAAAGAAAAAACAACAACAACAAGAGCAAACAAATCCAGAGAGTTGGAGTTTATTTATTAAGGACAATCATGCAGGAAATTATCAAATAAGGGAGTTTTGTAGGCTTGTAGCATCTGATCATCTGATGGAGATTGAAATGGAACCAACAGTCAAACTCAAATATGTAATAATTCTACAGAGAAGACATGATCAGCTTATTAGGGCTTTCGCTTCCTCCATTGGATACAACCTGACCGTTAAACACGCCGTCGAGCTCTTCCACGAATCTCTGCATCGCCTTCTCCGGCAAACAAACCGGTACAATGATCCCAATCTCACCATTTCTCTTCTTAAACGAAACGTAGAAACTAGCTCCCGGAAAATCCCCAACCCCAGCCTTTCCGATCCCACCGTAAACCGGTTTCCCCCAAATTCCGAAATCAATGTCTGTGAAATCTCTCAAATCCGATAACAAGTAGGCTCCGTCCAAGGAGATCATTGGCCTTCCCTTTGTCACCATCAGATCCACAAGCGATCGTATGTATTCCTCCGTCACGCTTGATTTCGCTTTTTTAACTAGTTTCAGAGCAAACTCTAACGGCTTTTCAGTTAGTTCTTTAGCGGTTGCGATTGCGACTGGGAACGCAAACGCGTTTCCGTAGTAACCCAGAGGTAGCGGTGGGTTTTTGAGCTTGGAACGTGCGTTCGCGATGAATACGACTCGCATCTCCTTCTTCGGGTCGGGTCGTAGAGCTACGGTGCGATAACGCCATAGGAATGACGTCAGCGTTTCTAAATTGGTGCTGCATTTGACGAGATTCGGTGGTAGCAGCCTCCGTATGGCGGACATCTCGGCAGCTCCGAAGAAGAAGGATCGGCTGACCAGAGTGTCTTCTTTGCCGCCGTCTTTGGTGGCTGAAACTGTACCAACTGCCGTCGGTTTGTCGTACTCGCGGTGCTCGTGTGTCACACGCGCAGGGATTCTGGCGCTCAGCAGGTGACGTTCCCACACCGGAGCAACCGTAGGTGCTTCAGAGCCACGCGCGAACTCACAAATCGTTTTTAGGAAGAGGGATATACCGGCACCGTCTGACATTGCGTGGTTAAAACGGACGGCTAAGATAAAACCGCGGCATTTCAAGCGCGTGACCTACACATAATTATATGAAAGACCCTGTATTATTCGGTATCTTGCACCCTCTCAGTTTTAAAATAAATGTTTTTTAAAACTTTTGCATAAAAACTAAGAAAACAATTAAATTTTATATTTTATTTAGTATTATTAAATTATATGAAATTTTCATTGGTTGTCAATATATTAAAGTAATAAGAAAAACTGTATTGAAAACACAAAACTTAAAAGAAAATAACACTTATCTTAAAATGAAAAAAGTATTTATAAATGGATATTATTATGTGACCTGCATGAGAAGCAAAGGAGTGTTGAGCACTTCACTTGAACCTTCCACGTCAAACAGAAGCTCTTCAAAGCATGGGAAAGGAGGCCGAAGAGCATCCTTCTCTTCAAACTCAACAAGTGCCACGTCAGCATCTGCTTCAATGAACAAAACGCCTTCACCGGTGCAGTCCACGGCAAGTTTCCGGTTCGGTCCTTCCCGGAGCCTACCGGCGAATGGATAGTAGTAGACCAGCGTCTCCGCGAGGGCTCTCCGAATCAGTCTGACCGGGTCATAGTAAGCAGTAGGGTTGTGTCTGTAGAAAAAGATTGCGGGAATGTGAAATCTTAGTCCTTCTTGGTCGTCGATGTCCGAGAGGAGTTTGAGCTCTCTCGGTGTTGGCTTCGCCGGAGAAACTAACTCTGGCTTCTGCCGGTGAACCTTAAAGGTGAGTGAGCCGGAGGTTGCCAGTGAAGAGATTTGCGGCTCCATTAATGATATAGAATTATTATATGTTACGATGATCGTGTTTGTATAACAAAAGATGGGTACGATGATCTATTATATAGAGAGTGAATGAGGTCCCACTTTAACATCTCAGCATCACCTTTTGACTTCCCTTGCAATAGTGAAAAGTGAAAACTAATAACTAGTTATAAATGAATATTTACTGCACGTATGCTTGTTAACATTGTTTCAAAAATCTTTAAAAAACAAAATTTTATCAAAAAAAAAAAAAAAACATTGTTTCTAAATTCTAAGCTACGTACTATTCTTTGTTTCTTCTGCAGAGAAATTGCAATGGTGGGTCTGAAAATTTAAATACGTGTGTAGTTCTTAATACCGGCCCTTTTTTGTATTTTGTCTTTGTCTCTGTTCTTAAACGACGACAACATTTTGAGCATAGAAGATGAATATATATAGAAGATGAGAATCGTGGAGAGTATAAAGAGACCACAGACACGCAAGTAGTAAGAGAGTAAAAGAAATGATGAGCTACGTACAATGTTCTACGTATGGTTGACAAATCAAACTCATAGTAGTCCACGTTAACTGGTATAAATACCGATGAACACCTTTCCGTATTTATAACCAATACAGAGAGTTAAACCGACATTATTCAATTATTCAACCATTTTATTTTACCCACCTCCGAATAAAACGCTAAGTAGAGACCTAGGCGTAGAGGAACCTGAAACCATTCCATATGGCTAACCTCTAAAGTACCTCGGTTAGTACAACGCTATCCTTGACTTAAACTAAGCTAGTGAGTTCGGGTTAGTCACTTGTAAATGAGACCTTTTACATGAACCAAAAGCTCCCACACTCGGTGCCACTCGGTGATTCCGAGCTTGAACATAACTTCACATAACAAGTCAACAACATGGACGGAGTTGATGACCGACATGTGAACCCACTTGACACCGTTACAGTTCCGTTTACTGACTCTGGATGCATTATTGTGATCGACGTACTTACCGACAGGCAGTACAGTGTGTACGTTCCGACGCTATATATCCCAAAACTTGGACTACGGCTATGTTCGTGTACATATCGCAGCGATCCACGATCAGTCCGTGACTGCGATCTGTAACTGTGATTATATGACTTGTCACTGATTCGTTCATTTTGTTGTCATTGTGACGGCGATTAATTGAGTTTAATTATATTATATTAGTTATTGAATTTTAGTTCATTTATTATATTATATTATATTATATTTTAATTTATTTTATTATATTATATTTTATTTAGACGGTGATTATAATCGTGTTTGTTTTAGTGTCGCGCGAGAGATCAGTGAGATAAATCGCATGATTTAAATTCAGATCGCTAGAATTTATATAGACTAAAAGTTTGAATCGCAGAATCTCGCGACAGGTAAACAAACAATAAAACTATCGCGGATCACAGT
The DNA here is from genome assembly GCA_963667165.1 of Barbarea vulgaris. Lineage (NCBI taxonomy): Eukaryota > Viridiplantae > Streptophyta > Magnoliopsida > Brassicales > Brassicaceae > Barbarea > Barbarea vulgaris. Next base: position 21,401,204 of record OY763891.1, on the reverse strand, counting down.
CACTCGTCGCTACGACCTGTAAAGGAACATTACAATTATTGAACGTTACATTTCATATTTCACGTTTCAAGATTAGGATGTACAATCCAGTTTTCTGTTGGTGTTTTTGACCTTTTCGTTTTGGCTCGAGCTTCTGGCTTTTCAAATTGTTCAGTTTATAAAATATGGAAATTGAAATGAATTACAGTCTTGTTGGGTTATTGCGGTTATTAATATATATGGACCTCGTTATGTTGATCTCACAGTAAACATGTCATGTGTTTTCTTTATGATTCCTTGATGAGTTCACCACATGTTTAAGCATCACTAGGTCTAGGTACGAGTATAGGACAAATGTAAATGTGGGTGGTACACGATTTATTAATTTTTTGACCACCATGTCCAGTCGTACGTACGTAGTATTGATTATATCTAGTAAGAAGCATATAACCATACAATTTTTTTTCCAATGTGATGCCAGAGTTGACAGGACATGGTGGTAAAATAAATTAGTGAATCGTGTACCATACAAGTTTTTCTCTGTGGTTATGTTAAAATTAATGATTATAACTAGTAAAAAGCATATAACAATGAATTGGATGAAGAAGGAATAAATAACAACTTCTACGTATGATGAGGTAGAAAATGTTCGGATATTTCTACAGTTGTAAAACCTGTTTCTTCCCTCACATAGTCAGGAGACCATTTTACATAGATATTAGAGCACCCATATTGGTCATTTTTTGTGGGTGTCTTTAAATATATAACTAATTTTTTTTAAAAAAATGGGTGTTTTAAATGGATGAATAGTGTATATTTGTGTCTTCCCAAAAACATTTTGAACACAAAAAACATGGGTGTCTTTAGTTTTAATGATACTAGGTAAATACCCGCACTACGTCGCGGGGTTTTTCTTCAATATTTTTAGTTTTTATTATATTTAGTAAATTATTTTTTTATGGGCATTATATTGAATTTTTTTTTTTGAGAACAAAAATTCAATCTCAATCCTAAGAGAATCTTTGAAATCAAGTGAGCTATTACTACTTGTTAAAACAACATAAAAATATATTTTTTTGTATTTAAAGTAAGTTTTATTGGTAAAATCAAAATATTATGACATATTGAAAAATCTAAATTATAATGATTTCAGTAACAATATAAAAAATATCAAATTATTCTATGTTTGAGATAATAATAAATTAAATCAACTCGTGAAATTAGTATATTAGCGATAACACAATGATGATATTTATAATAAAATAATTATAATAAAAACATAAAAAGAAAATAAATAGTTATGGTGAATATCTCACCATAAGATCATGTAGATATACAAAAATGAACGTATACCGAAAGAAAATAAATAAATTTTATGAATAGTGATATTGTGTGGTTCTTTTATATTGCATTGAAGTTCTTGAACCATCAAATTGATTTTAGGAACATTTGTATTGCATGCTTAGAACTTAAACCAAGATAGATAAACATACATTATTATGTGGAAGAGAATATAAGTGTAACGTCTTAGTTTTATGGTTTTGATAAGAAGCTTTCAACAATAGAATGTGCAGTTCGATTTTTTCTGCATTTGATTTTTTATTCGTTGCACCAACTTCAAATTTTGAGTTTTATGTTTATATAGAACAGATGAGTGAAACTCACATTGTGTTCTTCGAACCAGTAGAGATAAAACTTGTTGTTCTTCCGTGATAAAGAGATAATGAATATGAAATAAAAAAAATATGAGTCTAAAGTAAAGAAAAGTGACGCGAGCTTGGATCGACTACAATTATTTTTTATATAATTTCAGATTTAAATTTATGATGGATCTGAGAAATATTAGAAAACTTGCTAGAAAGCGAAAGAGAATGAAAGATGAGTTTGAATTTAACGTGAATTAAATTTTTAGAGAAAGATAAAAAGACTTAAAAAATTTTTGGTACAATGTCAAACTTTCAAATATCATATAATCATGCAGTGGTGTGTCGTGTGTAAGAAAATTTAGGATTAGTTGGTTGTTTGTTTCCCGATTTTTTTGTTGTTTAAATTTTTGTTTCAAACTATGTAGAAAAATATAAAATATGAGTAAGTTGCATTTTTTTTGTTAACTTTTTATTAAATTTTTTAAAAATATAACACAAATTCCATGTGGCATGTTTTTATTGGTCAAATGACTTTATGTTTTATAAAATAAAAAATTAAATATGATTTGTCTAATTAAATATGATGTGTTTAATTAAAATGTTCTTATTGGATTATAAAGTTTTTTCATTTATTGACATGTCAACACCAAAATCATTTAAAAATCTGATGTGTCAACACAAGGAGAGGCACTTGTGTTATTATAGTGTTGATTTAATATTAGGGACGAATATGGTCTTAGGGGCTTTGCTTCCTCCCTTATATACAAACAGGCCATTAAACACGCCGTCAAGCTCTTTCACGAATCTCTGCATCGTCTTCTCCGGCAAGCAAAGCGGTGCAACGATCCCAATATCACCATATCTCTTCTTAACCGAAACGTAGAAGCTAGCTCCCCGAAAATCCCCAACTACAACTATTCCGATTCCACCGTAAACCGGCTTCCCCCAAATTCCAAAATCATTGTCTGCGAATGATTACATCCGATAACAAGAAAGCTTCTTATCTCATCATTAAATAAATCCATGATAATTAAAAATAAATAAAAATAGATTAGATTCCCTTCCAAGAGTGTAAATTAACAAGTTGTTAAATTTTTCTTCTTTTTTTTTGGTTAAAGGTTTTGTTAGAAATTTTATAGTCTGCTGTTTGTTAACAGTGTTTCTCAAGCTACTATTCTTTGTTTCTTCTCCAGAGAAATTTCAGTGGTGGGTCTGGAAAATAAGTAGATGTGTAGTGTGTTGCTCTATAAATTTATTTTGGTTACTGGCACTTTGTACTACAAAGATACGTTCTACTATTCTCTAGTCATGAGTATTATTTTATGGTCAGTCACATACATGTACATATATATGTTGAGCACTTAAACAAATCTTTATAAATCTACCTCCACCGCATATATAGTTTATAAATCTTTCCATCTCTATTTGAAAATAAATAATATATTTATATTTATATATATAGATCCGCATTTCGGGATTTGGTGGATGATTTCTTCTTAGATTTGCTCTGCACGTTCTTCTTCTTAATTACCCTTAACATCGAGGTAAACATATATGTATAAAGCTTTGACTTAGTCTCGGTAGCTAAACTCTCACTCGACTTCTTCGAATTACCCTCCAAGCAACAAATGCAAAAGCCAAAAAAAAAAAAAAAAAAAAAAAAAAACCAAAAGCAAACAAATCCTGAAACCATCTCCAACTCCACTCCATTTTTTACTCCAAACTCTATTTTGGAGTAGATTTTGCTCCAACCCTACTCCATTTTCAACTCCATTTTCAACTCCAAAATGGAGTAAAAAATGGGATTACTCCAAAAATGGAGTAACTCTATTCATTACTCTATTTTTTTACTCATCACTCCATCAACTCCATTTTGGAGTAGGATTGGAGTAGAATCCAACTCCATTTTGGAGTTACTCCATTTTGAAGTAAAAAATGGAGTAATACATTGGAGATGCTCTGAGAACTCGAGTCTCTTTATTAAGGACAATCATTGCATTAAAATTATCAAATAAGGGAGTTTTGTAGCATCTGATAATCTGATGGAGATTGAAATGGCACCAAATTATCAAATGTAGTCATTTCATAGAGAAGACATGATCAGCTTATTAGGGCTTTTGCTTCTTTCATTGGATACAGCTTGACCGTTAAACACGCCATCGAGCTCTTCCACGAACCTCTGCATAGCCTTCTCCGGCAAACAAACCGGTACAACGATTCCAGTCTCACCATTTCTGTTCTCAAACGAAACGTAGAAGCTAGCTCCCGGAAAACCCACAACTCCGGCCGTACCAATTCCTCCATAAACCGGTTTCCCCCAAATTCCGAAATCGATGTCTACGAATTTTCTCAAATCCGATAACAAGTAGGCTCCGTCCGATGATAACCTTGGCCTTCCCTTTATCACCATTAGATCCGCAAGTGATCGCATGTATTCCTCCGTCACGCTTGATTCCGCTTTTTTTACAAGTCTCAGAGCAAACTCTAACGGCTTTTCAGTTAGTTCTTTCGCGGTTGCCATTGCGACTGGGAACGCAAACGCGTTTCCGTAGTATCCTTGCGGTAGCGGTGGGTTTTTGAGCTTGGAACGTGCGTTGACGATGAATTTGACTCGCATCTCCTTCTTTGGGTCAGGTCGTAGAGCTATGGTGCGATAACGCCACAGGAAGGACGTCAACCTCTCTATATCGGTGCTGCGGTTGACGAGGTTCGGTGGTAGCAGCTTCCGTATGGCGGACATCTCGGCGCTGCCAAAGAAGAAGGACTTGCTGACAAGAGTGTCCTCTTCGCCGCCGTCTTTGGTGGCGTAAACTGTACCAACTGCCGTCGGTTTTTCGTACTCGCAGTGCTCGTGTGTCACACGCGCAGGGATTCTGGCGCTCAGCAGGTGACGTTCCCACACCGGAGCAACCGTAGGCGCTCCATAGCCACACACGAACTCGCAAATCGTTTTTAGGAAAAGGGAGAAACCGGCACCGTCTGACACTACGTGGTTGAAACGGACGGCGAAGACAAAACCGCCGCATTTCAAGCGCGTGACCTACTCAGAATTATATGAACGACACTTCTATTAGTGTTACTAATATATTTCACGTAATAACGAGAGTATATCCATTTTTATTTTGTTTTCGAAAAACTAGAAAAAATATTCTTGTTTGCCCAAAAAAGAGAAAAAATTTCCATGTAGTTATTTAAATCTTGTATTTATGCTTTACCAAAAAGAAAGAAAGAAATCTTGTATATATAAATGGATATTACATTATGTGAAACTGACCTGCATGAGAAGCAAAGGAGTGTTGAGCACTTCACTTGAACCTTCCACGTCAAACAGAAGCTCTTCAAAGCATGGGAAAGGAGGCCGAAGAGCATCCTTCTCTTCAAACTCAACAAGTGCCACGTCAGCATCTGCTTCAATGAACAAAACGCCTTCACCGGTGCAGTCCACGGCAAGTTTCCGGTTCGGTCCTTCCCGGAGCCTACCGGCGAATGGATAGTAGTAGACCAGCGTCTCCGCGAGGGCTCTCCGAATCAGTCTGACCGGGTCATAGTAAGCAGTAGGGTTGTGTCTGTAGAAAAAGATTGCGGGAATGTGAAATCTTAGTCCTTCTTGGTCGTCGATGTCCGAGAGGAGTTTGAGCTCTCTCGGTGTTGGCTTCGCCGGAGAAACTAACTCTGGCTTCTGCCGGTGAACCTTAAAGGTGAGTGAGCCGGAGGTCGCCAGTGAAGAGATTTGCGAATCCATTAATGCTATAGTAGATGATATTGTATAGCATGTATAGATGATTACGATGATCTATTATATAAAGAGCGAATGAGGTCCCACTTTATAACATCTCAGCATCTCCTTTTGAGTTCCCTTGCAAAAGTGAAAAGTGAAAACTAATACCTAGTTATGAATCTTTACTGTCTGCTTGTTAATTAACATTGTTTCTAAGCTACGTACTATTCTTTGTTTCTTATGCAGAGAAATTGCAATGGTGGGTCTGGAAAATTAAATACGTACGTGTGTTGTTCAAAATACCCTCTTTGTATTTATCTTTGCCTCTGTTCTTTAACGACGACAACATTTTGAGCTTAGAAGATGAGAATAGTGGAGAGTAATAAACAGTTAACACTTTAATAAACTACGTACAATGTATCAATTAGTCATGAGTGTTATTTTATGGTTGACAAATCAATCTCATAGTGGTCCACGTTAATTGGTATAAACACCGATGAACACCTTTCCGTATTTATACCAATACAGAGAGTTAAACCGACATTTTTTTTAATTATTCAACCATTTTATATATTTTACCCAGGTAAGTAGACCTAGTAGGAGCAGAGGAAGCTGAAACCATTCCATATGGCTAACAGTCTAACACCATCTAACGGACCTCCGTTAGTGACAATGCTATCCTTGATGTAAACGAAGCTAGTGAGTCACTTGTACATGAACCAAAAGCTTCGGTGATTTCGAGCTTGAACATAAACTGGACACAACAACTAAATGGAGTCTATATGAGCGACATGTGAACTTATTTAAAAAATAAAAAAAATTTGATCTTGAATAGCAAAACCTTGTCTTATAATTGTTCCTCAATCATTTTGAACCCACTTGACACCGTTACGGTTTCCTTTAGGGACTCCGGATGCATTATTGTGATCGATGTACTTACCCACACGCAGTACAGTGTACGTTCCGACGCCATCCCCCGACTTGGACAATCGTTTTTTTTTCTCTCTCTATATTACAATTATTTATTTTTTTTTTATTTTTTTTGATAACTCGGGTGATCCGGTTCAACGGACACCATGAGCTCCGAGTCAGGTTGCGGGGACGTTTACTCCCTAGCTGATTCTCGGATCAACGGACCATGAGCTCCGACTAATCCCAGGACTCGGAGAGGCCATGTGAATGCTCCGGTGGCCAAGTGGAAATAAATAGAGAGTTTCGCGCTTGAGGGGAATCGATCCCTGGCCTAGACCACCACCACTTGGTTTATATTACAATTATTGAACGTTACATTTCATATTTCACGTTTCAAGATTAGGATCTACAATCCCGTTTTCTGTTGGAGTTTTTGGCCTTTTCGTTTTGGCTCGAGCTTTTGGCTTTTCAAACCGTTCAGTTTGTATAATATGGAAATTGAAAATTACAGTCTTGTTTCAGTTATTTCGGTTTAATTAATATACATGTCATGTGTGTTTCTTTATGATTCCTTGGTAAGAGTACACCACATGTTTAAGCATCGATAGGTCTAGCTAGGTAGGAGTCTAGGACAAATGTAAATGTGGTGGTACACGATTTATTAATTTTTTGACCACCATCCAGTCGTACGTAGTATGATTATAACTAGTAAGAAGCATATAACCATATAAGTTTTTTTTCCAACATTTATGATGCCAGAGTTGACAGGACATGGCTGTCAAGCGGGTCAAACCGCGACCCACACTCGTCCCGCAACCGATTATAGTAAATTTTTGACCCGCATCAACCCGCAACCCGCGACCCACCAAACAAAAAAACCTTATCCGCATCCGTCTTGCTTAAATTTGCGGGTAATCCGCAAATAATTAAATAAAAATAAAAAAATTATTTTTAAATTATATATTTTTAGTAAAATTAATATTTATTAATAATTTTTTATATTAAAAACATAAATTCCTAATTTAAAAATAAATAAAATAATAATTTGGATAAAAATATATAATTTTATACTATTTTTAAATTTTAACTATTAAAATAAATAAAATAATAATAATTAATTAATTAAAATTTTTTTTTTTTGAAATGCGGGTACCCGTTTTAAAAAATTTGATAACCCGCATCCGCCCCGCGGCGGGTCTAACGGGGCGGGACCCGCAGATTTTTAATTAAATTGACAGGCCTAATGGTGGTAAAAAAAATAATTAATCGTGTACCATATGCTTACAAGTTTTTTTCTATGGTTTTGTTAAAATTAATGATTAAAACCAGCAAAATTAAAGCATATAACAATTAACAATGACAACTTCTACCTATGAGGTAGAAAGAGTTCAGATGTTGAACAAAACCAAAAATTAGCTAAGAATATATATATCTTAGTCTTCAATCTTCATATATGATGATCACTAAGCAGAGAAATAACTTGTTACACAACCAGATCGATATCCCGGCGAATGCTATATTTAAGGAAATCGGTTATGCGAAACACAATCAATACCAGAAGATCCATGAAGCAATTAAGAGATTTAATGGCGTTTTGGATCCGTTAATAGTTGATTGACACTCAACTTTTTTTTCTTCTTGTCTTTCTTGTTTTTTTTTTTTTTTTTTTTTTTTTGGCAAAATTACATTTATAGGTCTAACTTTTGTAAAACATCTCTTTCATTATTAATGATATTCACATTCCTATAAAAAAAAAATATGATGATCACATATGTTTAGTCTATCACGGAAAGGACCAAATTATAATCCATGTACACATGTACTTCGATTTTTAAAAACCTTTCGTGTTTTGTCTAATACCAAATTTTATTTCTGGAACCGTAATTTTTTTTAAAAAGTTTCTGGATCAAAACCAAACTATCTCGGTTTCAATTTATTAAAAACTATTCCCAAACTGAACCCAATGGAAACTAAAACAAGCTTTGCGTCGTGCACAAGCACAAGAAGAACAAAACTTGGCCTCCAATATATATGACTGGACTCACGCATCTCCCGGAGACCATTTTACATAGACGACCTAATCAGTTTATTAGGGGCTTTGCTTCCTCCATTAGATACAAATACGCCGTTAAAGACGCCGTCGACCTCTTCCACGAACCTCTCCATCGCCTTCTCCGGCAAACAAACCGGTACAATGATCCCAATCTCACCATTTCTCTTCTTAAACGAAACGTAGAAGCTAACTCCCCGAAAATCCCCAACTACATCTGTTCCGATTCCACCGTAAACCGGTTTGCCCCAAATTCCGAATTCAATATCTGCGAATAATCTCACATCCGATAACAAGTAGACTCCGTCCGAGGAGAACCTTGGTCTTCCCTTTGTCACCATAAGATCTGCAAGTGATCGCATGTATTCCTCCGTCACACTCGATTTCACTTCTTTTACTAGTCTCAGAGCAAACTCTAACGGCTTTTCAGTTAGTTCTTTAGCGGTTGCGATTGCCATTGGGAACGCAAACGCGTTTCCGTAGTATCCTTGCGGTAGCGGTGGGTTTTTGAGCTTGGAACGTGCGTTGACTATGAATATGACTCGCATCTCCTCCTTCGGGTCGGGTCGTAGAGCGATGGTGCGATAACGCCACAGGAATGACGTCAACCTCTCTATATCGGTGCTGCGGTTGACGAGGTTCGGTGGTAGCAGCCTCCGTATGGCGGACATCTCGGCAGCTCCGAAGAAGAAGGATCGGCTGACCAGAGTGTCCTCTTGGCCACCGTCTTGGGTGGAGGAAACTGTACCAACTGGCGCCGTCGGTTTGTTGTACTCGCGGTGCTCGTGTGTCACACGCGCAGGGATTCTGGCGCTCAGCAGGTGACGTTCCCACACCGGAGCAACCGTAGGTGCTTCGGAGCCACGCGCGAACTCACAAATCGTTTTTAGGAAGAGGGAGAAACCGGCACCGTCTGATATCGCGTGGTTGAAACTGGCGGCCAATATAAAACCGCCGCATTTCAAGCGCGTGACCTACACCGAATTATTTTAGTGTTAGTGTGTTACTATTCTCATTTTGTTTTCTGAAAAATAGAAAAAATATATTCTTTGGAGTTCATAAAATCATGAAAATAATTTTTAAAGAACCGTAGGAAAACAAAACAATACTATCTGGGCTTGTTTATTTATATGTTTTTTTTCCTAGTAGTATTTATGTTTTAATTTTTAACCAAAAAAAAAGTATTTATAAATGGATATTATGTGAAACTGGCCTGCATGAGAATCAACGGAGCGTTGAGCAATTCACTTGAACCTTCCACGTCAAACAGAAGCTCTTCAAAGCAAGGGAAAGGAGGCCGAAGAGCATCTTTCTCTTCAAACTCAACAAGTGTCACGTCAGCATCAGCCTCAATGAACAAAACGCCTTCACCGGTGCAGTCCACGGCAAGTTTCCGGTTTGGTCCTTCCCGGAGCCTACCGGCGAATGGATAGTAGTAGACCAGCGTCTCCGCGAGGGCTCTCCGAATTACTGTGACCGGATCGGAGTAAGCAGTAGGGCTGTGTCTGTAGAAAAAGATTATTGGAAGGTGGAATCTTAGTCCTTCTTGGTCGTCGATGTCGGAGAGGAGTTTGAGCTCTCTCGGTGTTGGCTTCGCCGGAGAAACTAACTCTGGCTTCTGCCGGTAAACTTTAAAGGTGAGTAAGCCGGAGGTTGCCGGTGGAGAGATTTGCAGCTCCATTAGTGTTATAGTATTATATTTTATGGTTACCACCATCTATTATAACAAAAGATGGTTACCATGATCTATTATATAAAGAGTGAAGGAGGTCTCAGTAAAATCTTTATGAGACTTCAACAATTCGAGCTTGGACATAAACCGGACAACAACATGGTAGGAGGCTTCTAAATCCACACAGATAATCAAATTACTATTCTTACCAAATGTTTGGTAGCCTAATAGTAGTATAGGTGTGGTTATTTTTTTTTGTGTCTCGGATTCATTTTTTTTGTATGAATGGTTATTTTTTAAATCAGAATATCTAAAACATAATTCTGGAGATTTGAGTTTTAATGAATTTTGGAGCTTGTATTGGAGTGAATATTTAAGGAGATTTGAGTTTTAATAAATTTTGAGATGATTTGGTTAAATTTTGGTGAATTAGGAATTTTGTTATTAAATTTTTTGAAATCTCACCTTAAAACATGAGATTTGGGTCTTTGTATTTTTAACTAATAAATCTCCTCAAATCTTACTTGAATCTTTTAACTCAAATCTTAATAACGTTTTCAAATAACATTGGATTTGATTGTATATTTTAGAATCCTTAATCCAATAACACTAGATTTTAAAATTCTTGTTTCAATAACAGATGATTTGTTATTTTAATTCAATTCTCTGCAAATACTCATTCCAATACACCCCTAAGAATTGAAAGTCTAGATCTCCCACCGTTTATTTGGAAAAAGAAAAAACATGGATGGAGTTGCCCGACATGTGAACTTAATTTTGTTTCTTTTGTCTATTATATAAAGAGTGAACGAGGTCTCAGTAAAATCTTTCTGAGAGACTCCAACAATTCGAGCTTGGACATAAACCGGACAACAATGTGGATGGAGGCTTCCAAATCCACAAATATCATCCCAAATGTTTGGTAGCCTATAAGGGGTTGGTTTCCTTAAGTCTAGGATTCAATTTTTTTTTTTTTTTTGTATGGATGGTTATTTTTTTAAATCTGAATATCTAAAACATTATTCGGGAGAGGAAGGGAGATTATTTTTTGAGGAGATTTGAGTTTTAATGAATTTTGATATGATTTGGTTAAATTTTGGTGAATTAGAAATTTTGTTATTAAATTCTCTGAAATCTCACCTTAAAACATGAGATTTGGGTCTTTGTATTTTTAATTAATAAATCTTCTCAAATCTTACCTGAATCTTTTAACTCAAATCCTAATAACGTTTTCAATAACAGTGGATTTGATTGTATGTTTTAAAATTCTTAATCCAATAACAGTAGATTTTAAAAGATATTTTAAAATTTTTGTTTCAATAACAGAGGATTTGTTATTTTAATTCAATTCTCTCCAAATACTCAGTCTAATACACCCCCTAAGAGTCGAAGGTTTAGAGACCTCACACGGTTTATTTGAAAAAAAAAAACATGTGAACTTAATTTTGGTTTTTATAATCTTAAATAGTGAAAATGTGTTTTATTAAGCAATCATCTTGAGCCCACTTGACAGTTGACACCGTTTATAGAGACTCCGGATGCATTATTGTCATTGATGTAACATGTACGTTGTACGTTCCGACGCCATCCCCGACTTGGACAGTCGTTATTTTGTCTTTCTCTATTCCACTTATTGAACGTTGGAGGATGTGTTCTGTTGGAGTTTTTGGCCTTTTCTTTTTGGCTTGTCAAATTTTTAGTTCTATAAAATATGGAAATTGAAATGAATTACATTCTTGTTTCAGTTAATATATATGGATCTGGTTTCAATTCATCAGTTTGGACACAATAAACATGTCATGTGTTTTCTTTATGATTCTTTAGTAAGAATTCACATGTTTAAACATCACTATAGGAGTCTAGGACAAATGTAATTAAATGTAGTTACAGACGATTCATTATTTTTTGGACCACCATGTCCACTTGTAGTATGATTATGACTAGTACAAGTTGTTTGAAATCATATGAGTTTTGTCGTTTTAAATACGCGAAATGAAATGGATACAATGAATAACAACTTCTGCGTATGATTGTAGAAAGAGTTCAGATATTTAACCCAAAAAAAAAAGAAAAAAGCCTGCGTGTATTCATGTATTACGAAAAAAATATAAAATCCATGTATAAAGTTTTTTTGTGTGTTTTGTCCAATACCAAATAGTTTGATTTCTCGAACCAAATATTAAACCAAATGATTTCGAGAAATAGAACCTGAATTGAACCCAATACTGATGAATAACTTTAATATTCAAGTAAAAGAACAAAAAAACCTAAAACAAGCTTTTGCATTGTGCATAAGAAAAAAAAAACATGGCCTCCATTATGGCTGGACAAGGCCAAACAGTTCTAAAACCTGTTTCTTCCCTCACATTACACAACAATTTGGTGAAGACTCAAGCATCTCCGGAGACCTGTGAACATACATACACAAAACTCAGGTCTATTGGTCTTTAAAATCCCACAGAGATTCCAGTGAGGAGAAAGACTTACATTTGGCCCAGACTTGCGAAATCAAAGCCAGGATCCATCTCTTGCACTATATCACTAGGTGGTTGTCCACATTCTTGCATCTTCTGCATAATCTCCATTATCTTGGTCGAATTGTTTGGTTCGTTCTCGTATACCAAGTTGAGTTCCTTGATCAGTTCATGTTGGCGACAATAACGTTCAAATTCTTCTTTGTTTAGACTGGTCTCATGCTCTTCTAGCCATTTCGGGTATCTTGCGCCAATTTCTTTCATTGGTTCATGGAGAATATCCTTTGATAATAACTGTTGCATCATCGTGTCCACTATCGACTCCAAGTCCTAAACAGAAACATGGAAATTAAACTAAAAATCATTTAAAAGAAAAAATTTATCTTCATCAAGACCTCTATTAAGTGGTTCTGCAAAACTAAAATTATCATCTTCAAGTGCGGGTTTTCCATATTATTATCACAATCTATCCTATGAACACAGCCTTCAAAGCTACTCTATAACAATGTGTTACTACTCCGCTCAGCTTAATGGTTCGGGATGATAATTAGAAGCATCCCAAACGATCAGAAGGCATCTCAGTTCAAAGAATGCATTAGTTTCAACTTTCAACATTAAGATGGATGATACCAAACTTCAGATAAGATGAATAACCAATAGTATACCAAACAATAACCACTTGATGAAGAATATAAATGATCAAATCAAACAGCCACCAGTAAAGCTGAAACTGAGAAAAAATAACAGAAGCAGGAACCTAACAACCTTAAAACATAAGAAAACCAGAAATTGGATTTACACTGAGAAAACCAAATCCACCATAGACTGCATTAGTAGAGATAAAATTTATCTTTATAGACTCCAATAGAGATTCAAAACCAAAATCCAATCAGAGCACTAGAATTTAGACAAATGTAACAAGAAGTAACATCTCAGTTTACCTTAGATCCAGCAAGATCCTCGAATTGCTTGATCCAATCTTCAACCATAGCATCATCAGAACCAGGAGGCTGCTGCTTTGATGACAAAGACTCAAGTCCCTTGACAGTTTCTCTGGTTTGTTCCCTGAGTTTATCAAGAGCCTCAGCAACATGGTCCTCTTTAGCAATCTTCTGCTTTCCTTTCTTCTTGCTCCTCATATCTGGCAACCCCATTCCAAGACCTTGAACCCCACTTGGCAATGACTTAGTCTCTTTTTTATCACCCTCCCCTCCATTTCTACACAACTCCAAAAGCTAAATCAAGACCCCAAATTCCCACCAATAACATATAACAGAATCTCTAATATAGCACTGATGTCTCATCTTAGGTGCAGAGCTCTAAAACTCAAAATTCACAATAAAGTAACAACAATCTTAATTGTGTATCCTGAAATTTAGAGCTAAAGTAGCTAAAACCCACATGCCATAGATACAATTAGAGAGATTGTAAGGGGAAAAGGAGTAACCTTTGAGTAAGATTGAGATCCTTGAAATCATCCAAAGCACCTGAGAAAGCCACACACAAAACCCAGAATTTACAATTCTAGAAAACGAAACCAACAAAGAAAAAATCACAAAGACAAAAAAAACGTTTTCATGAATCACCGTAGACATATAGATATATAAGTAGTAGGCAAATTACTATCTAGAAGCTCGTCTAAGTCATCGGTGTGAGTGATGTTGGCCATAATTTTATGGAGCCTCTGTGGAAGAAGACGCAGATGAGAAGTAGTATCTTAAGAGGGGAGAAAGGATTTTGTAAGGGGCGGTGTTCAATTGATTATATCGATCAATCAGGATTCCATCCAACGGCTGATATTGTTTCCCATTTTATTATCTTTGTATTTCTTATTTTTCATAAGATATTTACTATCCAGTAAATTTATAATTGGTATGTATCACAAAAACTTTGAGATGAGGATGTTTTTATCTCTTAACAATTATATCGAAAGAGAGATTGTAAGAAAAAGAGTAAGCTCTTATCTCGAATTGAAAAATATCACAAACAAAAAAAAAACATTTTCAAAACATATTTTATGAGGTTATTTCACCCAGTCTTTTATCCACAATTTTTAGTGAGAATTTAAAATAGTTTTACAAAACCGACTAGTATAAAAATGCAAATAATATAAAAATAAAAATAATGCAAAACTTTTCTACTGGTATGGCTTATATATTTCAATTAATAATGCAAAATATAAAAATAAAAATACTTTCTATCATATTTATTTTAAGTAAGAGATTGATTTGAAGATCAAGAATGCAGTCTCCAAAACTGAAATTCGAAATTTTTTTTTGATAAGAATGTAAATATTTCATTGAAAATGAAAAGTTTTTAGGAGTTACATATTGTAAATCCTACAAATGATTTCATGCAAAAAAAAAAGATAAAAAACATGAAAGCATAGAACAACCAGTCCATCAATATCAACAAAAGTTATGAAGTTTCCCGATTCGATGAAGTGATAAAACGATTATGAAATTCTCTCTTAAAAGACACATTCCTGATGAAGATTCAAGATCGCTGACGGCAATGATCGAAACAATGGAAACCAAAGCTTTTAAATAAAATTTTAGGTTCTTTTGACTAACATTACAAAACAGCAAACATATATGTCGTTTTTCATTTGTAATTTAGAAATGTTAACTTATGATATTTGCAGTTTAACTATTTAAAATATATATTTATTTTAAAATACTAACACATTTTTAGTAAACATCTCCGAGTTGCCCAAATAACTTTTGCAAAAAAGCCCATAACTTAATTTGTGTTGTATAGCCAGCCCATTTTCTTCAACGACGACGAATTTTCCCCAAAACATTTTTGCTTCTCGAAGTGTCTCAGCAATGGCGAAGACCTTAATGGCGACAACTCGACCTTACGTTCTTCTATCCTCAACAAGAGCGAGTCTTTATCTCCTTTTCCAATCTCCAAAGAGACCCTTCGCTTCATTTTTAGCAGCTCCCTCGAGATGCGTAAGCGCCGTTTTGTCTCGTGGAGAGACTGCGCCGTCGTCGATTTACAGCAAAGGAGTTTCTAGGGTTTCTGGATTTGGTGTTGTGGACATTATTCGCAGCCGTAAGTTTAGTACTAGATCATCTCAAATCAACGATGCTGGCTCTATTGATTTAACTCTTATGCAATCCATGGAGAATAAGGTTTGATTTTTGTTTTCTCATAATTCTAATTTCAATGGAATTTAATCATTTTGGTTTTTGCAGTATCAATTCATATTTGGTTATGGCGTGATTTATGGGTTAATTTAGTGAAATTTGAAGGAATTGATTGGATTATTTCTCATAATTTTGGTTATTCATTAGAGGAAAATGTAACTCAAAATGATTAAGATTAGGTTGTATCACTAAGCTAAGGTCATTAAAGAGGAATCATGTGTCACATTGTTACAGCTAGATTATTTTTCCGGTTTACCAACATTTGTCTTTTTGCTTGCTGTGCAGATCAAAGAACAATTGAATGCAGAGTCAGTTTCTGTAAAGGATATGTCTGGAGATGGAAGACATGTCTGGTAATTAACTCATTTTATCTTCCGCATGATTATTCGTTATTACACATAACTCAAGTTGTGTTAGGGGTAGTGTTTATTAGAGTTTGTGAGATATATAGGTAAAGTTCACATTTTGAGATCCCTTTGCCAGTCTTTAACTTTATAGAATCATCAAAGTTTGGGTTTTAAGTAAATACTTAGTCTAGTATTTACTCTTTGATGTTAGGTGAATTCTTGTATCAGCTAAAACAGATGGGTAAATAATGCCTAGAAAGAATCTTACTATAATTTTTCCATATTATAGATTATCTTATTAATTAACATTATAATTGCTTTTTATGTATGGGTAGTATCAATGTGGTATCATCGGCTTTTGAGGGACAATCTGCAGTGAACAGACAAAGGATGGTCTATAAAGCTATTTGGGAAGAGCTTCAAAACGTTGTTCATGCTGTTGATCAGATGACAACAAAAACTCCTTCAGAAGTTTGAAGCCTCACATTTTCCAAACACTCAAAAAATGTTTCATTATCTATTATTTAATTAGCAGACAGACAACTGTATGTTGTTTTTATTGGAAAAAAATAAAGAATTATAATACATTTTTGGTTATTCTTTTTTTTTTTTTTTTTTTGGTTTGGGGTTTATTCTTATGGGACTTTGGTTGCAACTGCAAAACCAAATGTTGTGTGTGGAAGGAAGGTCGGTTACATGTGTTTTGGCACTTCAAATCGCTCCAAAAAAGTTAGCTTTTGAGGTGGCGGATTCTCCTCAAAAAACCATACTATTATCTTTAAACAACAAATGTTAAATTTAAAATGTTTATAAGAAATAGTAGTATATTTATGCATGGACTAATGTCTTTCTAAAATTTCAAGTATTTGTAATAATTCATGATTTATTTGCATTAAAGATTTTGAGATGTATAATAATAATATGGGTGTTTTGCTTAAATGTATAGATATACTATGCTTAATTTATAAACTTTATATTTAACTCCTTCTATGTTAGTCGTCAACTTAACAAAAAATCTCAAAAATATATATAATTGTAGCTGTTATAATGGTTATAATCTGTTCATTTTGATCATGTTTTTTTCTACAAATCGCAGCGACATAAAAAAAGCGACCGAAAAACTTTATAAATACAATTGCTTAAGACCAATCATGTGGCAAAAATGTTGCTCTAGGTCGAATATTTTCATTATGGAAAGCACAATACAGTAAAACTTTTATAAATTAGTAACGTTGAGAATATGATATTTTATTAATTATAAAATTGATAATTAGGTCAAAGTATTAGTTTAAAACCGGATAAAATATTGGTTTATCGAAGTATCTGTTTATAGCAATCACTTTCATTTAACCGTTATACTTTTTGTCGCTGTTATAGTTGTTTTCGCAATCGCAACGACTTGATAACGAACAAGATTTTTCTTAAATTCCGGCATCCGTAACTACACATACACGTACTTTAATTTTTTTTTGTCGGTTATTATATCATTATTAGATCATTTTCAACCTTACTCTATAATATTCATCTCTAAACTCTATTTTGAAGATTTTTTTTTTAACAATTTATGACATCTCTAACTCATTTCTCCATTTTTTACTTTGCAATAAAGATTTCCAATTTCTATTTTAGTGTATATTGAAAATGGAGGACTCCAAATATAAAGTAAAAAAATAGAGATTTTCATTTTCGATTTAGAAATATAGTAGAGTTGGAGAATAATTTCTCCAAAACGGAATTTGAAGGTGAATATAGAGTGGGTCGGAGTTGGTATTTATAACTTAAAGATCGAGATCTCCCACTTTTACTCCATATTTAGAGTCCTCTATATTGGGAGTAATACTTGGGTTGAACCCTTTTGTTCACCTCCTTTTTTGTTTAGCCAATAAAAAAATGACAGCTAATATTTCATTTAATTAGATATAATAAATTAAAATCACAATTAAATAAATTAACAAATTAAGAAAACAAATTTTATTAACAAACAATATCACGTAGCAAAAAAAATTGATACTTATCTTTTTATTTCTTTTTCTTTTTCTTTTTTTTTTTGGCTGATGCAAATCCTCTCTTTTGCTTGGATTTTGAATTGTGTTGAAGAACAAATGACTCCTCTTTGAAAGCTAACAGCGTCATTACTCCTTTTTCACATTTTTTTTTCACAAATAAATTAGATTAGGGTTTTGGTGTCATCGTGAGCCAATTTGTTGTTCATCAATACAAGTAAACATGGTTTCGTTATTGTTTAGAACTTGCAATATTTTGCTGTTTCCGTTTTTAATTAGTTCTACCTTTTTTCTGATGAAAGTCAAGTTTCTTCTTTCTTGAATCTAGATGTGTAGTTAATTAATGTGTTTTCTGTTGGTAGTTTTCATCTGAAAAAAAGAAAAAAAAGTCACAATTAAAGAATCTGATAATAGACACTAGCTATTCTTGTTGGGAGTTTTAATCTCATAAAGAATCGTATATGTATATAAGACACTATAAAAACCTCAGAGGATAATGGTTTAAGATAAACAATATATCCACATTACAGATCATAACATATGTAGGCCAAACAAGAAGCTGACGTTGCCATGACATATGTAGAAGAACGTGAGATCCAAATCTAGAGCAAGGCGCTGCCATTAACTGTTCTAGAACTTCTCAGAAATAACCATTGATCCGAGTAAGAATTCGGATTTGAGAAGAACTTGCGAGGTGTGAGGCGTCACCGTCATCTGATCAAGTAAAAAAAGCAACAAATAAATTGTTGAGCTTAGTAATTCCTAAAGGGTTTGCATCAGCGGAAAAAGAAAGAAAGAAGAAGATAAAAATCAGTTTTTTTTTTGCTACGTGATATTATTCAAAGTCTGGTGTAAAATAAATATTTTATTTGTTAATAAATTATTTTTTTCTAATTTGTTTTAATTGTAATTTTAATTTATTATATCTATTAAAATGTAATATTACATGGCATAGTTTTATTGGCTAACAAAAAAGAGGTGAATAAAAAGGTTCACCCCTAGGAGTGAACCCAAGTATTTTTCTTTCTAATATACACTAGAAAATGGAGATGTTCATTTTGAAATTGAAAATAGAGTAGGATCAAAGAAAAACCCAACTCCAAAATATAATTAATTACTCTATTTCAAAGTAAGAAATGAAGATTTGAGTTGGAGATCCTTAACTAATTAATCGAACATAATATTGTTTCTTAGTTTAATATATTATAATGCAACCGCTTGGAACATAAGTTCATTTAACTCCTATCATCACAAGTAGACTACTTGTTAAACATCAAACATTAGACTGAGTAGATCCAGTTTCTCTTTTATCTTTTTTTAAGCATATTCCAAGAACAGCAAAATAATGTAAGCTGATTCTTTAGCAAAAACACGCTCTTGCATGTGGCGATTGTAGAAGTTGAAGTATAAGTTTTGCATCAATGGTTTGCACACACAAAAAGAAAATACTACTTGTTAAACATTGCTATATACAGTATTACAAATACCACAAACAACACATTTTGCATTATAATTTTAAAAGAGAAAAAGGATATATAATACACAATCATTGGAACTTAACTACTTAAATACGGCTGGATCGAACTTAGTTACTTAACAAGGTGGTCTTTAGTGAAAGGAGAAAATGAAAGTATGACACAGTTGTGTGAGAACACAAACTATGCTCGTGCCTTAACTTCTCTCCCAACACACACATATATATATATATCTATATATATCGGTGTAGAAAGTCACTACCGGAATATTCTAAAAACACAGCACTGTTTCATCTCGGAATTAACTTCGGCGGCAACGGCGGTGAATACGTCCCGGCGGGTTTCCATGGAAACAGTTAACTTTCTCTGGGAATTCATTATGTCTTAGTGATGGACCTGACACTGGAACCCGACGACATGGTTTACGACTTTTGCCGTGTTTCTGGCCGGCTTTACTCCAGTAACAGCTCGGTATCCGGCGTGCTGCTCCGACGGTTTTTGTCGGCAGAAGGAGAAGGAGAAGAAGTAACGTTGCAAATAGTTGTTTCTGAGTCATTTTGTGAAGAATCTCTTGCCTCTTACTACACACTGGAATGGTGTATTTATATAGGGAATGTATTATTTTATGGGTACGATATTTTTGTTAAATTTTAATTAATTAATTAAATTTTTTTTTTGTAACGCTTGTTATCCTTTTTGGCAGAGCTTTTGATGTGTTTTTTGGGGTTAAAAGTGTTTGTGTAACAAAAAAAGCAACTCTACTTACTTAATTTGCTTCACTTTTCAATTTTCGAATCGAACCTTTTTTTGACTTCTTATTCATCATTGCAGTATCAAGATTATCTGTAATCATTACAAAGTTATTATACTTTTGAACTCTTCGTTTTCAATAAATATTTACCTAATTAAGATTAAAAAACATACGAATCGATGCTGTACGGATTAGTTAAATACGGTTTGGTTTCCGAATGCGTACGGCTTTTAATTAAATACGTTTTGGTTCAATCGTACAACTGAAATAAACTTACATATGAAAAAGGAAATAGTTTATATTATTAAAAGTTAAAAAAGCCTAATTTCTCTAAATTCTAAAGCCTTAAATTATACAACTAAATTCTGAAGTCTAAAAAGCTAAACCTTTAAACCCAAATGGCCAAATCCTTACTAGATTTGAATATAAATGCTCTATTACCTTAGAGTTAGTCTTATTTCAATTTTTTTAAAAATTATTATTACCATACATTTCAATCTTTAAACTTTTTGTTATGTTTTGTTTACTTTACATCTGATCTAACTTGAAATGTTTGGACATGCTGCCATTACAAAGCTGCCTAAATGGTTTCAAGTGGTTTATTCCGATCAGTCATTTCATTTGCACTCCGAAAACTTATATTAGCCACATTCTTTTAAGTCTCAGCATCCATATTTATCAGCAACGAAAATTTACATATTTTTTTATTTCGATTGTTGCAATTTTTGCTATAAGATAATTTGTTTATGTTTGTTGTTATTGACATCGATGTTTCCTTGTACTGTAATTGCGTTTACGTATTGTATTGTATCACATTTTTAATCATCTTTTTAGTTGTATCAAGCGATTCTCATATCTGATGATAAAATACCGTTATTTCTAGGAAGCCAACTTTAGTTTTCAGATTGAATCTTTTTGGTTCTGTAAGATCCTACATCACCATAACCTTTATACCTTTCAAGCAAATTTTCAATTTTCTTATTGGTAATATAATAGTAGTAGGTATGGTCTACTTTCAAATATAAGAGTTTTCTGGGTATTTTCGTGACATATAAATACATTTGGAGTGATTCTGTAATTTATACTAAATTGTTCGACAGAAACGGAAAAAGAAAAATTAGAAAAAAAAGGTACGGTATCTGGAAGAAGAAACGGTCGGAGGAAAATGAAACTGTTCGACGCGCACTGTCACCTTCAAGACCCGAGGATTATCAGCAAAGCTCCTCATCTCATCTCCTCCGCTGTAGCTTCCGGTGTCTCTGCTTTCGCCGTCAATGGAGTCTCTGAGGTTTGATTTTGTCAGATTGATAGCTTTCAAATTTAGGGAAAAAAAAGCTATGTTTTGTAGTTGAATATGCGTTTCGTTTGATTTGGTGTAGAAAGATTGGAATTTGGTCAAAGAGATGGGAGCTAAATACCCTTGTGTTATTCCCTGCTTTGGGATCCATCCATGGTACGAATTGTATATATAAAACCTACAATTACTGATTAAAGTTTCAAAATTTAAGGTCTTTTTGGTTGTTTGTGATTGATTTCAGGTATGTAACAGAGAGGAGTCCTCAATGGTTTAAGACATTGAAGAGTTTGTTTGATACCACTCCTACTGCTGCTATTGGAGAAGTATGTCTCTTGTCTCTTTTTATCACATTGATTTGACAGAATCCATGATTTTTGTTTGTTTTAAACGGTTTCTTGTTGAAAACAGATTGGTTTAGACAAAGGATCTAAGGGAAGGGAGATTGATTTTTCAGACCAGGTTTCAGAATTTGGAAAAAAAAAAAAAACGAACTTTGTGCTCATGTAGTTTGTGTTCCTTTTTCGAGTGATGGCTTTTGATGTTAAAGACAACATTTTTAATTTCAGGTTAGTGTGTTTCGTCAACAGCTTGAACTTGCAAAGGAATTGAATAAACCTGCTTCAGTTCACTGTGTTCGTGCATTTGGAGATCTACTCGAGATAATAAAGTATGTGATCTTTTGCTTACTTGGGGCTAAAATTGTATCACTGTCTCTTTTATCATTTGTTGTAATATTGTAATGTGCAGAACTGTGGGGCCTTTTCCTGCTGGGGTCATCCTTCACTCGTATTTGGGTTCTGCTGAGATGGTTCCTGAATTTGCTAAGCTCGGTGCTTATTTCTCCTTCTCTGGTTTTCTTATGTCCATGAGTGAGAAAAAAGCCAAGAAGATGTTAAAAGCCGTAAGATTTCTATATTTCTCTCTACACCAAATTACAGATTTAGGTGGAATGGAATCTTGATTTCAGTTCTTGGTAGGTTCCTTCTGATAGGATCTTATTGGAAACTGATTCACCAGATGCACTACCAAAGGCAGAGTCAAGTGATCTCTACTTTGTAGATGGAGATCCTTCTCTACCCGAAGAAGGAAGTTCAGCTCAGGATCTTGCTTCTGCTCCAAATGATAAGTCTAATGCGTCTAGTGACTCGATGAAGTTGTCAAAGGAAACACTTAATCACCCGGCTAATATTCATATTGTATGTTGTCGCTTCATGACTACTTAACCCATCTTCTTTCTCATAGATTCATTAGATATGTAAGACGCTAATCAATTATGGTTTCAGGTACTCGGGTATGTAGCGCGGTTATTGGACATGAAGAATGAGGAACTTGCGGAGCTAAGCTATAGGAATGCTGTTCGGTTATTCTCTTACGCAGGTTCGAAGTTGCTTCTTGAGAGAGGTAAATAAATTTATTTTAGTTTAACTCTTTACATATTTTTTTGGTCCTGAAACAAGTTTTTTAATAAAACATATAATCAATTTGTCTTTAGGTGCTGGTGATATCTCTGGCCACTCTCAAAAGCATTCAACAACACATTTAGCGTGAGTTCTTAAGACGTTATAGTTGTGTTGTCATTACTCTGTTACGAGTCTTTGAAATTTGGATTTATTAAGCTTTATTCCACAAGTGTTATAGACTCACACTTTTCTTTGTATAAAGGTTACTAAATTTTCTGATATTGTGTGATAAAGTATCTGAAAAAGAGTTAACCATAAATGGATGCATACCCTATATATATATCGACTCTCAACAAATTAATTAAATATCAGTTAAAATATATAAAAAAATTGTACTAGGAGGAGTGATGATGATAACTTTACATGTAGTCTCTTTCGGAGCCTTGCCATTTATCAAGAGAGAAGGAATAAATTTTAATTGGTAACAATGAAATTGTTGCAAACTAGCTTAATTACCATTTAATTGACCAATTTCACTGTAATATATAAACTGATTAGTCCTGGTATTAACATTTTCCCGGAGAATCCCACTGTATATCTTAACTTAATCCTATATCTCAGGGAACAGCCTTACATTTCGTGATAAGCCTTTTGTTTTCTTGTTCATTTTAAACTATCGATTTTGAATTTTAAGATAGATTTTGTTTCTGAAGTTTTAAAATTTTGCCTTTGGTTCTCTGTTTCCTTCCTCTGTAGCAGAACACATGAAACTGAGTACTCTGTTTCTTGGACTCTAAGATACAACAGACCAACTCACAAATCAACTATCTTTAAAAATCGAAGAATTTACTACAAAAAAATGTCAGATTTAGATAAGAAGAACTACAACGAGAACCGGTATGGTTTCTTAATCTCTTCTATTTCAAATTATTATTCATCATTCTGATCTAACCTATGATCTCCCTAACTATATATATTCATTGCTTGAAGAAATTTAATGTTAGCATCATCTGCACCCGATCTTCATATCAACATAAAGGGTGTTTCGTTTCATATTTACAAAGTAAGTTTGATTCAATTCTCCATAAAGTTCATCGTAAAAAGACTTTTGTTTCCTAATTTTTATGAGTTGTTTTTTGTAGGAAATGTTAGCAAAGAGATCTTCGAAAGTGAGCTTATTACTCGAGCGAAACGAGATCGATGAGCTGCGTCTGATCCTACGAGAAATAGAAGCTGATCCAGAAACCTTCGAGCTCATTGTTAGATTCTGTTATGGCTACGAAGACATGTTTTCCTCTGATAACATAGTCTCTGTTCTCTGCATCGCATATTACTTAGAGATGAACGATGAACACAGCTCTAATAACTTGTTGGGCAAGGCATCTGAGTTCTTAGAGGTACGAGTTTTCCCTTGCTGGAACGAGACAGTTAATGCTCTTCGTTCAGGGGCCAAGAGTCTCGACAAGCTAACTGATACTGGAATTGTCGATCTTTTCTTGGATACTCTTATCGAGAAAGCTTCCTATGATCCAAGACTCCTCGGTGAACCGATCAAGAACATAGAGGAAGCCGATGATTATAGACCTAACCCTAGGAGAAGATTGTTCGTTATAGATTGGAAATCTGAAGATTTAGTCACACTTCCCCTTCGTTTTTACGAACCTTTGATGATTCTAGCAGTGAAATCGCGCAGCATTCCTGCGGAATACATCGTTTCATCAGTTTGCAAATACGCTAAGAAATGGGTTTTCGACTCGGAAGAAACCTTTTCAGGGCAAAAGAAAGAAGCTCTTGAAGCGGTTGAGAGGATTTTGCCTCATCAGAGAGGGCTAATCTCTTGCCAATTCTTATTCGAATCGCTAAAACATTCTATCTGGTTAGAAGCTAGCTTCGAATGTCGAAATGGGTTCGAGATCAGAATCAGCAAACAGCTCGACATGGCTAAATCAACAGATCTCAAGATTCTATCAAGAGGATACGGAGAAAAAGCTGAGCGTTTTGAAGACATCAAGCTAGTTAAAAGCGTTGTCACGGGCTTTTACAGTTACTACGCCACTGAAGACTCTGAAGATGTTTCACATTTCGTAAAAGTAGCAAAACTATTGGAAGAGTTTCTAGTCATGGCTGCTAGTGAGGTTTCTCTGAAGCTCGAGGCGTTTGTGGAGTTAGCAGAGATCACAGTGGCTAGCTCGCAAGGTATTTTGACATACTCAGATGGGATTTACAGAGCCATTGATGTTTTCTTGGAGAGTCATAGATACTTGACTGAATCAGAGAAGATGGAAGTTTGTAAAGCTCTTGAATGTAGTAAACTATCTCAAGAAGGATTCGAGCAAGCCGCGAATAACCAGAGGCTTCCTGTTAGAATCGTTTTTCAGGTTTTTTTTGCTTCTCAGCTTCAGATACGCGATACAGTGGCTAAAGAGATTAAGGGTGTAGAAGAGAAAGTAGATGAAGAAGAAGAAGAAGAAGAAGAAGAAGAAGAAATTGGGGTTTCGAGCGATGAAGATGAAATGGAGAAGATGAGTAATAAGCTGTTAGGGCTTGAGATTGAGAATCATGAATGTGTTGCTCATCGTTTGAAGAAGAAGAAGAAGAAGAAGAAGAAGAAGAAGACAAGTGTGTGGAGACAAGTGAAGAGGAAATTTGGTTGCTTGACTTCTCCTTCTTCAGTTGATGCTTCTTGCACCTGTGATGTCAAGAAGACGAAGAAGAAGAAGATTCATCACTTCTACAAATAAAAAAAACTTATGCTCTGTTCTTGTTCTTGCTCTGTTTCTAACATAGGAGAACACTCATGGAGTTTTTTTTCTGTATCTGATTATTATTTTTAATTCATCAAAAACCATAAGAATAACAAAATTAAATCTACAACAAAACAAATTCTTCTATGGATCTTCTTCCACATTGTAGTTTTAGTCCTTTACTCATAGAACAACAACATTCCTTTTCTCACACGTTGCCAATGAGAGTTAACTTTTTTTCTTTAAAGCTTCTCTCTTTCTGTTCAATCTGGTTTACACAACCCGAAAAAAACGATCAGGTCTTGATCCGCGCGCTAAAAAAACGATAATCCAGTAATCAGATCATTTGTTCCCAACAGATAATCTCAATGGAGTTCTATCGCAATCCTCATCAACACTACTCTCATCATCATCATCGCTTCTTGAATTCGATCTTCGATCTTCTTGATTGTTTAAACCTTCTTCTTCTTCTTCTTCTTCTTCTTGTTCTTTGCCTCCTTGTTCATCCCCAAGAACCACCACATTCCCGAATTGCACCTTTTTCTCAGCTTCCCCCCTCGGCGTTGTCACCGCAGTCACCGGATCTGAAGTTGACGTTGTGTTTTCAGGGATCTTGTGGACGCTGTTCTCGGAATGACCTTTCTCCGGATCGAAATTGGCAACGTTCTTGCCAACGGAGACGGTGCAAGGCTTGAGGACGCAGGAGTAAACGTAAGCCATGAACCAGAAGAGCCAAGGGACACCAACGAAGAACATACCCGCTTGAAGAAACAGAGGGTTCGGATCAGAGAGGAGCAGGTAAAGTCCTAATAGGACTCCTCCTGAGATGATACATGACAAGAACAAAAGAGTGACAATGTATATTCTTGGATCACCTTTTCTCTGATCCATTCGATTTCCGACCACTGATTTTCAAACACAATGAAAATCAGAGATTTTCTTTTCTTTTCTTCTTTGAGTCAGAATTTGATTGTTCTTTTTTTCTTTTCTTTTTTTGGGGAAACTTGAAAAAATTGTGAGAACGAAAAGGTGGGTGTAACAGAAAACTGAAAAGAGCGCTAAATGCGGACTCGGTTTTATTTTCATTTTATTTATTTTATTTGTTTTGTTTTTTTTAACCTTTTCTCGCTAAATTACTGCAAAGAAATTTATTAGTAGTGTCGTTGTGAAGTTGTTCGAGACTTTTTTTTACGCTCTAAGAGTGAAAATAGGAAATGTAAAACTTATTTTAATGGTAAGTTACTAACAAATTTTTTGGAAATTTTTTTTTTTCATCTCATAGTGCTATTAATATATCACAAAGACACAAACCACGTAAAAAACATATAATAATACTGCTGGTTACTTTTTTTTTTGGTCGCCTACTGCTGGTTAACATACATATGCTTATCGTGCTATCAACAAAGATACGACGAACGTTCACGATGTCTAATACATGAGCTCCACTTTTTTTTCTTAAATTATCTAATCATTTATTTATTTCTGTGTTACACTGATATTTTTTTAAGAAGAAAAAACTTAACAATACCAAATTCAAAATGAAAAACCAAAACAACCCTAAACCGGTAATTGACGCGAGAGTCATATTACTAACCAAACCTAAAGCTAAAGCGATGGAACGTGTCCTATAAGGCAACATGTTCCTTTTTTTTTTTTTTCCTTTGTTTTCAAATGCAGAAGAATCTGTACTCTCTGTCTCCCTAGCTTGAGACCTATGTCACCTATGCCAAGTAAGCTTCAATCCCTCAAACAGTCATTGACGAGAAAAAGTTTAATAGTTTATGACATCTTTGGCTATATAATTGCATCGCATCTCTTTGACTGGAAAATTCTGATCAGGGGATTTTCTGAGTAACCTATGTTTGAATGGACATTTGCTAACTTGATAGTTGATACAACTGCGTGAGCTGCGAAGAACAATAATTCTGCAGGGATAATATTAAATTCTTATGTTTAGATTTCAAGAGTCATTTAACGTTGTTGATGTTGGAGCTTAATTGTATTAAAAAGTCAGTCTCTCCCATTGATTCTTTCATGATGGCGATGGGGCATATAGGTCTTGGACCTATTTTCCTTTGCTAGATACATTGTTTGTGTTGTCATGTCACATTTTGTTGTTTTGTCAGATTATTGTAGACATTATGTTAGTCTTGCTTTCAACAGTGCATCAGTTCTTTGACAAAAGTCAGTAAAAATGCAATTCATACACTAACAAAACAACACAAACACGCTCACAAAAACGCAACGAAATTCAAATTACACAACCAGGAGTAAAACGCAGACTGTTCTTTCTTTTTTTTTCTTTTTTTGTCACTCAAACACAGACTGTTCAAACGGAGCAAAATTCAAACACACAAAGAAGTAGGACAATAGCTCACAAAAATCAGATCAGGATTCATATGTATTTATTCTCTGTGTGATGTGATTTTCTTATTTTAGATCTGTTGTATCAAATAAATCCAAGATGATCATTAAGTTGTTTTTCTTCTTAAAACTCGTGTAATATTTACGAGTGGTTAATTTTGATTCGAGTTGGGACCCATATACCCGTACACACTGCTCTTCTCGAAGATGATCATTATTCAGAAGGACGCTAAAATCTTTTACTTTTCTTCACATGACTTTAAATTCTTCTCCCATCTCCAACTATTCTTCTGCCCAACATTTTCTTTTTTGGATTATATGTGATTTCGGTCAACATGTTCACACTTATTCCTTGATTATAGATTGATCACAAACAAGCTATAGAAAAAAAACAGCCAAATCCATAATGTTTTGTTATAAATTTATAATAGTAAAGTCTTACTAGTTAACAAAGTCAATAAACAAGAAAGATTTATCTCAAAGGAACATGTTTAAACCATCTGTTACTACGAGCAAAATTTATTTCTGTTAGTTTCTCTTTTGGTCTCTCTAATTATAATCAAATTAGTACTAATAATATTGTTTTCCCTTCAATTTAGAAAAGTATATATACATATATAAAAAGTTCAAAAGATTAATTTTTTTTTAATAATTTACATTGCTTTTGTATTGGATGCTCCATAAATTCAGGAGGGAACAAGATACTTAAAATAACGCTCACCTTTTTTCAGCCTTTAAAAAGTGATTCACTATAAATATCAGTAAATACAGTAAAAAAGTGAAAACAAATAATTCTGTTTCATAACATTTCATAAAACAAATTAACATATTTAATTGGGTAAACGGTAATTTCTTGATCGATCATACCTCGAGAAGATAAATCTCCCCGACGATAAACTCCGTACCAAAAAATTCGAAACACCGGTTCTCTGATTCCCCGCCGTTTCCGCCTCCGTCTTCCCTTCGCCGTGTTCCTCTCGCCGATGCGAAGTTCCGACGTCGTCGTCTTCAATCTCCCGCAATACATGAGCGATTGAAACCACTATCCCTGAGTTGAACGATACCGATCTCCGAATCGTCTGCAGATCTTCATCCTTACTGTCCCGTTGCTCCTCCGATGATCTTAATTCCGATCTACCATTACTATCCCGTGATCTAATTTCCAGATCTTCGACAACGACGACAACGGAATCACCGGTTTGGTTTTGGTAACCGTTCAAATTCGAATTGATCTCCGCAGTTTCTCTACCAGAATCCGCAGCGGTTCGATGAACAGAGCTCGACGACTGGTTAGCTACTACGACTGAGTTCGCCTCTGTGACGGTGGGATTAATTCCGGTGACAAAAGCGCGGCAAAGCGGACAATTAGAGTGAGATTTCAACCAAGTATCAATACAAGGAAGATGAAACGCGTGATTACATTTCGGCAACAATCGTAAGCTCTCATTATCTTCAAACTCACTTAAACAAACTGAACAATCCGAACCATCGACGAATCCATCTCCCTTTCTGTATTTATAAACCGTAATTGATTTGATCATAGAGTCGTTGAGTCCATCTCCTCCAGCCGCCGTGTTCGAAGTTCCTCGCCTGAAGGAGAAGACACGGCCACCGTTGTGATCACGATCAGGAGCTTCGGCGGAGGAGGAGGAGGAGTTTTCGTGGTGGCGATGGCAGTATTTTGAGATGAGAGTGTAGTAGCTGACGAGGACGAAGGCGCTCGTTAGGATTCCGATGAGAGCTATGAGAAGAGGAGAGAAATTGGAGGAGGAAGAAGAAGAAGAGTCTTCTGAGTCGTTGAAGAAGAAAGAAGGAGGAGGTGGAGGGAAGATTAGGTAACACCATTGAGGACAGTAGATGTTGCAGATTCCTTGAGAGCAATCGTTGTAGGAATCGTATGGTGACCATGGATTAGGGTTTGACATTGAATCCATTTGATGGTGTTTGTGTTGCTGTAAGAGAGAAAGAGAGGAAGAAGAAGAAGAAGAAGAAGAAGAAGTAGAAGAGAGCCACGCGTTGGTGTGGTCAAGTGTCGCTCTCTTTCTCTCCTTATCTTTTGGGCTCTATGTGATAAAGAGTGTATCATTTAATATCTTTGGAATTTTATAATTATCTTTTTCTTAAAGAGATTTATTCTTTATTCTTTCTAATGTAGTAGTAGTATATGTTTAATTTCATTTTACAACTAACTTTCTTTAAATAAGATTTAAAAATTGATTCTTTTTCTTATTCACATAATAGATGTTTCCTTTTTTTCATATAAGTAGTTTCATTGTTTCTCTTTTCATGAAGCGAATGATTTGGCAGTCACCTGTTGGTCTCTTCTTATACACTACAGTGATCTTTTGTGGACAATAATATCTCTTAGTTTTAAAATTTTTAATTAAGGTAATTGATGAAAAAGGATAAGATAGATTTAAACATTAGGATATAAATATAAGAAACACAAATCTAACCAATGTAACATTATATATATATGAAACTAAAAGATCCAGAGATTGATGTTTTATGCTTTATCTTTATCTTTATATTTATATTCCTTTTTTTTTTTCCTTTTTAAGTCTTCAAAAATATACATTTGTGACTTGTGAGCATTGTGTTTAGAAATAAACGAATTTACTTACGAAGTACATATTTGAAATTAAAAAAATTAGGAGTAGATAATACATTTTCGTGTTTTATAATATCTTTAAGCATAGTTGATGGTGTTTGACTGTTTGAGTCTTTGGAAATGCTATAGTCTATAGATAAGATAAGTTTGATACTTGTCATTTTTATTGTTTGGTAATGGGAAAGTTACATATAGAGGTTAAGTACCTTTCATTTAAAGCATACATTTAGTTGGTAAATTGTTGGTGAAGTGGACTACCTAAAGAAGTCTTGAATATGTACCACGTGGAACTGCAATAATTCACGTAATTGTTTTGTTATATTTTCCGATGTTCGATATATTTCGTTAATATACACAAACATTTGAGTTTCAATAAACAATCTAGAACTAGAAGTCTAAAACATAGTATATATGAACTTAGATCTATCTTTTAATGGCTTTTCTATAAGCATGCAACATTAACATTTTTCCATAACATTATTAATTAGTTTCATTCGACTTCTATAAACGTTTTAAATTTCAAGGGAAAATTGTTTTCTATAAGATCTACGAAACAAATATATTCTACCAGTTATAATAAACTAACATCTAATTTCATATTTTCGTTCTTCTTCTTTTGCGAGTAAATTCTATATATTTGTACACCATTCATTAGTTATAGAAATATAGCAGGGGCGGATCTATTTGAGACTGTATGGGTGCACGTGCACCCGTTACATTATAAATATTTGATTTTTTACATGAGACATAATAATTAAGAGTGGCAAAATGGTATCAATGCACCCATGATTACCCATGATTTCCTAGAGATCTAAGGTTCAATTCCCTTACAATGTAATTTTGCACCCATTATGTTTCTCGTCTGGATCCGCCCCTGAAATATAGTATATACTACTATATATAGAATGCTACTTTGCATGTCGCATATACTATACTATTATTATGTAACACAATCTTCAAGTGAACATGCACACCTAAGGCGACAACAGTCGCAACACTCAGAAAGTCAGGTCTTATTCATTTGGTCAATTTACATATCTTATTGTGTAATCCTAGGTTTGATGTTATGTATCTGGAGAAAAGGATTTGTCTAGAGGTAAGTAATTAGATTTGTCAAAGAGTAGTTCTGGTTATAAGAAAATGAATTAAAAGAGATTTGTTGTGAAAGTAAATAGAGTGATGTAAATAACGAGATAGCTTTGTAAGGTCAATAAGAATTTGGTAACTTAGCAGGGAATCTTGGAAGTGCGTAAATAATCAATCTATATAATAATTAGTCACATGGTGGCAAATTCCAAGGAACACTTTTGATGCTTCAGCTTGAGTCCGAAGTTACTCTTTGTCTGTCACCATTCTAATTACAAAATAATTTACTTACTTACTTAACAAGAGAAATACCAAATAAACACTACAAATCATTTTCTTTATAAAATTCGTTTGATTAGAATTTTTTTTTTTTTTTTTTTAAGAGTTTAATATAATTTGCTATAAGAAAAGATGAGGATTCAGGAGGCTGAAGAATCTAACCTGATTGATCGAGGAAGTGGTTACATTAAACTTGTCGTTTTGTGCGGTGTCTTCGACATCTCATCATCCATGAATCCATGATAAAGAGTGCACAATGCGTTACAAAGAGGAATATCATCAAAGCGTGAATATTTTTCTGACCGCTTGATTTAATAATGACACGATAATTGGCAATGATCAGTTAGAAAATTAATTAAAAAAACAAAATCGTATTTGATTCATAATAGTTAAAATAATACAAACGAATTGCTCGCAGACGCGATAAGTAGACAACATAGACCTTTTGGTTGGGCAAATCAATGTAAATAGGCCCATATAAAGCCCATAAAATCAACATAAAACCGATTCGGTATTAGTCAAAACCGTTATTCTAAATCGAAGCTGAGACGAGCGAGCTGCGATCGGAGAAGGAAGAAACAGGACTGAGAGACTCAGGCCATGGAAATTTCACGAGCTCGTTCAAGCTTCGTCTATGTTGTTCTGTTACTCTCCCTCTATTTTGCGCCTTGTTTCTTATCCAAATCTCTTCGTCCCATCTCCGTAAGTCTCTCGCCTATATATATATATATATGTGTTCGACCAGTCTCAGTGTAAGCTCAGTTGGAATTAAGCTTTGCTGAAATTTGTGTGAGAAATCAATTTCGTAGGATGTGGAGATTAGGCAGAAGAAGAGGGATTGCTATGCTGATATAGAGAGGTGAGTCTATGGAGATTTATATATATACACCTTCTGCAATTTCTATTACGGTCTCTTTTGGTGATTTGGTTTCGATCATTAGGTTAAAGACGTAAGAGACGATATGAAACTTGTTTGATTCTTCTGATTAGCTTATTTGAAACTTTATTGTTCTGTGTATTATCCTAAGCTTGATTCTTGGTTATTATGCTTACAGATTGAGCAAGTTTTATAGCTTGATTTTTTTTTGGTTATCATTGTAGGATGATTTGGGCTAAACACCAATATTCAAAGTTTCTACATTAGTTAGTAAATTCTTGGCTCTTCTTTGTTTGCTCACTTTTGTGTGTTGTGGAAAACAAACAGTGGGTTATGGGGTTGGCGATGCAAATCTTCTGCAATTGAAAAAGAGAATTGCGCGCTGCGATGTCTTTCCCCGGTTTGCTATCAACTCATTTATGAGAGCGATCCGGTAAGCCTTGTGATACGATGATAATGATGATGATGATGAGTTTTCTGTGAATTATGTATCTTTTTTTTCTGTTTATGTATTGGCTTGTTTTTGCCCAAAGCAGCTTGAAGAAGGCGAAAAAGATTTGGTTAGGAGCCAAGAATACAAGTATTGTATGTACAAGTAAGCCTAAAAAACGACAATTCTCTCTTTCCTTCTTCTAACCATCTTTTGATACTTAACATTCAGTCTAGCTGAGTATATTACGAATGATTGGGTGATATTAATCATCTTTATATCGATCTGATTTTGCAGGTCATCACTCGGGGAAAGCCTAGACGGTGTTCGAGGCAGCTTTTGATACTACTTGATAGTATAAAGAATAGTTCTTTTTTCTTCTTTTCTACTTCTCTCTTTCTCAATCCAGTCTTTTTTCTTTGATCTTTGCCAAAAGCTAAGCTCTTGATTCTGTATCATGTTTTAAGCCATGTAAGGCTTTGATTGTTACAAACGTCATTTTTTAGGTTTATGGTTGTTTATACGAGACGTTTACGTTTATAGTGAAAAATCCACCGAATCACGAAACCATTATATTATACTATTCTACAATTTCGCAGCTTACAAATCAAAGTCTAAGCTTATAATCAGAAACATTTAGAAAATTTACTCTTAGATCGGATCTGGTTAAATATGGTTGGCAACACAGAAACAAAGTTGCTGAAAAGAGTTGCACACCGCCTAAACTGATTTCTAACAAATACAACTCATCACATTTATGAAGTAGGATTGACTGATGCAACAGACACAGCCCCATTTCAAGAGTGGTCAATTCATGACAGTTATAAACGCTCCCCTTGCTCCCGAGCTATAGAAGCCGAAAGGATTCCAAGATCTCGATTGAGAACAGTTAATGCAGCTTCACACTCGGATACAATTCTGGTTACAGAAGATGGCTCTCCGGCAACTGTTCCCGATGATCCAATCGAAAGTGCTGCATGTGAGTCTCTTAGGTTCTTCAAGTTCCCTAAGAACTGTCACCAAACATTACAGAATTCATTTCATTACATCGTGTTATAACTGATTAGGACTCATCCGGTTCTTGCACACGGTTCTCAACTAAAGTCACATCTCCGTACTCAATTTAGCCGATACGATCAAATATTATGATAGAAGAAACATTTGGGGTACCTTTAAAAGCATATTATATGCTTCCAGTAAACGGTTTGCAGCAGGACCAAACCCATGAAGCTGAGGCACTTCCATCATATGCGTCCATGGGCGAATTTCCTGCAAAATGTAAACATAGCTTTAAGGATCCAACGTTCATTTTCTACTTTCAGAAAAAGCTAGTCAGATTAAAAAATATATATTTAGAGGCTTTTTTTGCGACATGGAAGCAGTATGATGGAGAGAAATAGCAGATTTCATGTTTACAAGAAATCACTAAAGTTAAGGTTGCTGCCACCTGATATAGGTTGATAGGGCGAGAGAGGATCATGAGTTAGAATGAAATCGTAATACCTTTGTGTAGATTGTATTGAACGCCCTAGCAGTTTCAAGAAATGATTCTAAACGAGCCCTTAGTTGAGATTCCACTTCAGTATATTCTTCATCGGGATTGTAGGCATGCTAAAAGGAGAAAAAATACATGTTTAACTAAAACAATAAAGTAAAAAATTATTCAAGATCCGGTAAAATATTCATTGGCAACAGAAAAAAAAAACTGTTGCCTTCTATCAACAAGTCGATACTTGATGAAGTAGTAGGATTCGAGTATGCATATGCTGTATTAGGTAGATTATGAAACTAAAGTCTTGGCTACATCAGAATCAGAAGTAACTTATAACATTCTTAAGAAGAGAAAATTGGAGCTATATGTTAAGCAAATGGTATATGAAGTTTCCGGGTAAATGTATGTTAAGCGATAGGTTGAGCTAAATAATAATAGATGTAACACCACACATGAATATTTCGACTCTGATGAAACAGAATACTGGTAAAATGAGTTATGTAGTTCACAGTCAATACATAACTCTTCAATATGGAGCAACCAAAACACACCTTTGCTGCCAAATCATCGACTTTCTGTTGAAGATTAGAGAGAATCTTGGCCTGTTCTGAAAGTTTTGTCTCCAGTTCTGAAACTTCTGGTCTGCAAAAAAACTTCGATTAAGGAACATAATGTCACTACATCTGCTGAAACATAAAGCGAGAATTTAAGGACTATGGTTTGGACATGCAATAGTAGTATAATTCATAGCTTGATTTCAAATGGAAACCTCTGAGACCAGCTAGATCTGGAAACATAAATTAAAAAGGGGATATAACTAACTGGCTCCAAAAACACATTGTTAACCATCTAATGTGACTCGTAGTAGCAAAATTCGATATGTTGGTTTGGAAAAATATGTTTACATCTACAATTCAGCTGAAGTAGTCCATAACCCCACAATCACTAGACTACAAAAGGTGCAATAACTTGGAGATAACAGGGAAAACTAGTTCTTACAAAGGATATATCGACTGGATTTGCACATCGGCAGGGAACAGTTTGCATTCCTCAGAAAAGATCAGAGACTGTCTCTCTGCAATAGCATCTATGAGCTGGATATCTTTGGCAACCTGTTCATCAATACTGAAAAACGAAACAAACAATAATGTAGAAGGGAATTAGGAAGATGAAAGACTAAAAAATGGCACACTAATGATTCAAACTGCAGAAGAAATCAGATATCAAGTGTCATATCAACCTCCATTCTGAATTATCTGAGAAGAGGCTTGCCTCCACTAAATCAACAATATTGCGAAGCATTTCCATCCGATCTTCATAGGTTCCATGTCCCTGAAACATTAATAGTGTCATGGCATCTCAAAACTTGAAATTAAAAATGCAGTCGGGGATGAGTTAAAACCATGCTTGCAGTTTGACAAAATCATGGAACTTGAACAAACATGGTAAAAGCAGACCTTGAGTAAGACTAGATAAACGTAGATATTCCAATAATGACAATAAACTTACTTGAATGGCTTCTATATCTACGGTTGGTGTAATCCCCAGAAACTTTGCGATCTCTGCCAAATCTGAAAACAGGCACATCAAAACTAATAAGACATGCTGTGATAAACAAACACTTCTCAGGAGTACAATAATATCAATAGAAGCAAACACCATTGTCTATCTAATCTGAGCTCAGGCCAAAATGGAAACATATTCTATACGATCAAAGAAACGCTTACACTGAATACGAACAGTTTCTTCATCACGCACCCCAGCATCTCCTTGGAGGTTTTGCTGTGAGAAAGGAGATTTATCACCTAATAACCTTCAAGATAGCCAATGAAGAACAAATATTAGTAAACCTCATATAAATCTCCATCCATACTTTCACTGTGTTTTTGCAAAAAAAAAAAAACTAAATTTCCAGGTTAATCAAACAATTTAAACAGACCCAATTTTACATTTTGGACTCTGATCAAACACAATGTTAACTTCCCCAATGTGAAAACCAAACCAACAAAACCCAATTCTCGAAATGTGCGAGTTCAATTGATCTTAAGATTCGGAGAATTTCCCACATTTTCTAGGAGACGAAGATGGAATAAGCATACAAGTCGGAGAGGAAGAGAATTACTTGAAAAAGAGCCATTCGAGAAGAGCATAACGTTCCATTCCGGCGAAGAGGAGAGACTGAGCAGGAGCATTAGCCCTAGGGTAATTAAGCACCCCTAGCTTCTTCTGTATCTCTTCCATCTGCTTCGCCGCCATTTTCCTTTTTCACTGATTCCCGGCGACGGCTTTCAACTCCGATCAAATCTCGAGATCTGACACTAGAGCTTCGTGTCGTTGGTTTCTCTGAAACTCAAATAATGCTTAATTTACCAGATTGACCTCTTTCTTCTCCAGCGTATAAAAAACTCAATGTGAAAAAGAAAAAAATACCATTTCAATTTTCAACCAAAAAAAGAAAAAAAAAAAAAAAAAAAATCAATTCTAACGAATTTAAAAAAGAAAAGAAAAAGGAATATTGTAAATTAACATCTATACCATATTCTTATGTATAATATTTAAAAATTGAAAATGGGAAACTCTAATCAAAATAATTTTCAAATGTAACAAGTTTTATACATTAGATATAATTGTTTTGTTTTTTTTACGTCAGATAGAATTGTTTTAAAGTGGTATTAGATAGAATTCATCGATCATAACAAGATAATAAAATATATATTTGAGATTATCAAATGTGAGTACTTTTTTTTTTTTAACCTTGAGACATATTTTTGCACAAAAAAAAATCTTTCAAATTCGATGAGTCCATTATAAACAGAAAAAAAAAAAAAAAGGTAGTAGTACAATATTGGAAAGGAAACACAAAGTCCAAGAACAGAGCTTTCAAAAATTTTGTACTTCCCAACGGATCTCTGACGTTTGGTCCAGAGCCGACGACGACCCACCCACCAGCCCAGAAAATCAAAAAAGCTATCTCTTTTATCTCTCTCTCTTTCTGCGTTCGTGCTTACTCTGTTGCTTTAGCAATGATCTCCTTGAATCTATCATCTTCCCTAAATCCGGGTCTTCTCCACAAGACGACCCGGACCCGCCAACAACCCACCCGTCTCTCAGCTCTTCTCCTCACCAACGATAAACCCTTCACTTCCAGATACCCATTAGGGTTTTCACCAATCCCCAATCTACACATTCGCAATGTCCCAAACCCGAAATACCCATCTGTGTTCTCTAAAAGATCCAGATCCATCGCCGCCGGGTCCTCTGACCCGAATCCAGAAGGAGATTACGAAAAATCCGATCTTGGTGAAGCAGAGAAGAAGGAGAAGAAAGCTAAGACTCTTCAGCTAGGAATCGTGTTCGGTCTTTGGTATTTCCAAAACATCGTCTTCAACATCTTCAACAAAAAGGCACTAAATGTCTTCCCTTTTCCATGGCTTCTAGCTTCGTTTCAGCTCTTCGCAGGTTCTATCTGGATGTTAATCTTATGGTCTTTAAAGCTTTATCCTTCTCCCAAAATCTCAAAACCATTCATCATTGCTCTCCTTGGCCCTGCATTGTTCCACACTATTGGACATATCTCAGCTTGTGTCTCATTCTCCAAAGTCGCTGTTTCTTTCACTCATGTTATCAAATCAGCAGAGCCTGTGTTCTCAGTTATTTTCTCGTCTTTGCTCGGTGATTCATATCCTTTAGCTGTTTGGTTATCGATTCTTCCAATCGTTATGGGTTGTTCTTTAGCTGCAGTCACTGAAGTTTCATTCAACTTAGGTGGTTTGTCAGGAGCTATGATTAGTAACGTTGGTTTCGTGTTACGTAACATTTACTCTAAACGAAGTTTACAGAGCTTTAAAGAGATTGATGGATTGAATCTTTATGGTTGTATCACTATACTCTCTCTGCTTTATCTGTTTCCTGTGGCGATTTTTGTTGAAGGATCACAT
Organism: Barbarea vulgaris; assembly: GCA_963667165.1. NCBI lineage: Eukaryota > Viridiplantae > Streptophyta > Magnoliopsida > Brassicales > Brassicaceae > Barbarea > Barbarea vulgaris. The sequence continues at coordinate 21,362,504 of OY763891.1, read as the reverse complement.
TGGGTTCCAGGTTACCATAAAGCCATTGCATCTGTTGGGAAACCAACAACGTTCTACTTTTGGGTTTTGCTCTCTGGTGTCTTCTACCATTTGTATAACCAATCTTCGTATCAGGCACTTGATGAGATCAGTCCATTGACTTTCTCTGTAGGGAACACGATGAAGCGAGTCGTGGTGATTGTCTCTACGGTTTTGGTGTTTAGGAATCCTGTTAGGCCTCTGAATGCTCTTGGATCAGCCATTGCGATTTTCGGTACCTTCTTGTATTCTCAGGCTACTGCCAAGAAGAAGAAGATTGAAGTGGGAGGTGATAAGAAGAACTAAAGAGCAAATCCATGGTTTATTTATGCTTTTTGATTTTTTCTTAGTTTTGCTTCTTCTTCTTTTTTTTGTTGTTTTTTTATCTTTTTTTGTAAGACTAGAATCTCCACTTTTCTGTTGACTGGTTTAGTTGCTTTAAAGTCTTTGCTCTACTTAGTTCTTGTGTCTTGGCCTATCCATTGATATGAAGTTGGTGTTGGTTCTGAGAAGAGTTGAATTTCTTAAACTTAAGCCAGTTTCTTCCTAATACAATCGACTTTGAGTCCAATTCAAAAACTGTACATAGAAAACCACAACAGAGCGTTACTTTTGATTCACCAGGAGTAGTGCCGGAACCTTCTCCGGTTCATCCTTCTGAATGGTTTACATGCCAGAATGCTGAGATCAACAGCTGCAGCAAGCGCCATGAAAATGGCTGCATCTTCTACACAAGTTACATGTCGCATAGCCAACTGTACCACGGGCTTGCTGCTTTTACCTTCCCCTTGCACTCTCGAGCTCATTACAAACCCGCCTCCAGAGACACATTGTCCCAATCCCGAGAAGTCTCCGCTACTCTGTGGGCTTGGAATCGGGGTAGCCGCAACCGTTAGCATTTGCTTATCTGTGTCGATTAAAAATTCCCCGCCTTTCTCAGCGCTGATGAGAATTTCAGACATTAAAACATCTCCAACTTCTAGCCCGTTTGATAGAAGATGGAATCTGCAACACACCGAGTCTCTGATCCCACGTTCCCGCCAAGCTTCGAGCTTTCCCCACGGCTGCCAGCTGTTGGGTCGAGTTGGATCAGGCCGGACCACAAGCCAAGCACCGGGGTTGGACTTGGCGACCCAATCACAGCCAGTAGATGGGACAAAAGGAGTTGTTATGAAAGCAGCAGCAACCGCAGAGCCAGAGAGATCATGTATCTTCACCTTCCAGCCTTTTCTCTCACGTCTCTCACTCTCAAGCTCATTTCCATCCCCTGAACTTGACCAGTACCCGTTCAATGGATCCACCTGTGACACCCTGAAGAATCAAAAGCCAATCAGTAACTAAGTAGAGAGCACAAAGAATCGGATTTCTGCAACTATGAAGAAATAAAATGTCACCTGTCTCGGCTAAATTTGCAGCTGAAGATAGGTTGCTTAACCGAGCCACGAAGCTGAACTATCTGAGGGCTCAAAGTAGTAACATCCTCGAACTGGAAAACATATCGAGGATCAGGATCAAGCTTCACTTTCAAATGAAGCTCTGCAGCACCATCCCTCTTGTTCTTCCCAATACTAATCCAGCCATTGAAGAGAATCATTGGTTTTCCTTCTCCCCATTCAGGACCTACCTCCAACCTAAATATCCCAATCTGCTGTCTTTTAGCACCAACCCCACAATGCGAACTCTTTTTACCCTCAAAAACCGAGATTTCCAAGTGAGTATGAGAATTATAGAAGCATCCAGGGGTAAGGAGAGCTCTTAAATCAGATTCTTCAAGATAAAAGCTTGTGGAAACGCTGTGATGGTCAGGAGCTGCATCTAGGGACGGCATCAAAGGGACAGATGTTGTTTGAACAGGAAAGCCTCGGAGTTTAATTTCGCAAGAGCATTGGGTAGAAATGTTTTTCTTGTCATCAGTTCTTGAAGAAGTGTTTAAGAGGATCTTGGGAATTCTCAAAGCAAGAGAGCCTACTGAAAGGCGAATAAAAGCTTGCGGATCCATTGAATGTCAGAAACGTTTCCCCATTGGATCAGAGAGGATGCATATCCATGTTGCTATGATCAATCAACCTAAGTAACACCAGAGACGAAAGAGACCAAACCAAAGTTAGTTTCATCTTAAAACAAAAAGAAACTGAAAAACATAGATTCAGATAAAGACAGGATAAGAATGAGCTATTACTTTCACCAAATTTGATTTCTTAAATAACAATTAAAAAGAGCAGGTTTTGAATTGGTCTTACTGGATAAACCTTAATGTTGTTCTTTTACTAGTCTTGAGCTCTAGTACCAAGAAACTGATAGATAATGCTCAAATAATCCTTTAAACAACTTCTACAGAATTTGATATTTCCCTCTTTTTTTTTCTTACTGTTTTCTTTAATTACAGCACCAAAGTTCTTTTTCCTTCCATAGCTGTCCAAGAACAAAGATCACATGACTTCTAGTACCATTTCTAAACTCAAGCTACTACAAGCTCTAAGAGATTAAATTACTTAGTTTAAACAACAACACAAAACAAACTTCGTTACATTCAACAAAAATTAAAGCTGCTATCACAAAGAACAAACCACAGGCACACAAACAACTGAAGTCAAGGTAAAAACAAAGAAGCAGAGACAGAATGAAATCAAGTGGACATGAGCTAAATTTAATGAAACAAAGCAACAAACTTTATGCAAGTAGGATTTACCAAAAATGAGCAAAAAAAGAAAGAAACAAATTAGGATTCTGCTACAAACCTGTTTAAAACCCATAAGCATTATTTTCAAGACAATCTGATAGATCCCAAGAAAGTTAGAACCTTTCAGAATTCTTTTCCTCTCGTAAAACCAAAAACTTTAAGAAAAAAGAAAACAAATTTATTAATCTAAGGAGGAAAAAAAATGTGAAGAGTGAAATGGTAGAATCAAGACTCAAGAGAGAGGGAACATAAACATGGAATTTGTAGAAAGATGGAAGATTTTATGATTTTGATGGGAGTTTGGTTTTGGTTTTCACAGAGCCCCAAAGAGAGAAACTTTTCTTCTCTTCTCTTCTCTTCTCTTCTCTTTCTCTTCTCTTCTCTTCTCTTCTCTCTCTCGTTTCGCTGTGTAAGTAAAAATATTCTACAGCCGAAGAAAATTGTGTGATATTCGCTACGAAATTGACGGGGAGAATATAAACACAAATAAAGAGTTTCTATTTTTGTTTGCCAAAATGCAATTTTTATCTTCTCTTTTATCCTTTTTAACGTCAACGTACAAAAAATATAATTTTGTTTTTTCATTAGTTCAATTTATCATGTATTCATGTGTTTAAAGTTTCTTAGAGTTCAATTTTTTTTTAAACAATTTATGAAAATTAGAATAAACTTTATTTATGAGTTTTCATCCATTAAATTTGAGTTTAAATAATTAAAAATAATAGTGATCTAGTATTAGTAAATGGTTGTCAATTATTTTATCAACAACAAATAACTTCACGCAGTCGAATTATTGAAACTAGAGGTAGGTTAATGTAGTGTTTGGTGGAAAAAAGATACTACTAAATACTAATAATGCAATGGAAGTCAATAACAAATGAAGCAGTAAAATAACAAAATATAATGTGTTTTTAATAATAAGAATAAACAAAAAAAAATTAAGAATATAAACAAGAGAAGGATGGGGGGTACGTGAATACAGCTGGAGCCATGTTTCTCTCCTCTTCTTTTCTCATTCAATATTTACATACAAATAAGAAATAACGAAAAGCAAAGAAAAATCTAATCACTTTCAGACACATAAGCCTGACTTCATATCCCAACTGTCCACTTTATTTTATTAAATTTTTGAGAATGCAACTACAATTATTTTTTTTCTTTTAAATTACAAGTATTTTATGATATAATGCAGTAGTAGTCTACTAGGCATGGTCACCGAAAACTGGAAATTCTTTTAACGGATCATTTTATAAAAGTTAAGAATTATTTATTAAATATATTTAATTAATAATTAGTTGAATATGGAATATTCTTTTTTAAATTTTAAATTAATTTAGTTGAAATCATAATATTGGATAAAAAAATTTGTTGGCACCAACTGGATAAAAATAAGTTTAAAATCTATTTTAATTCATATATATATATATATATAATTAAAATTTAAATATCTAAGCACCATATATATCGCTTGTTCATTTTTTTTTGTCATTACATCATTACTTTAAATATTTTCATTTTTATTTTACTACAAATGATGATAATATAATCGAAAATAACCGAAAATATAATCTTATAGTTCATAAAAATTAGGTGAATGGTTTTCAAACTAGTTTATCTCAAATAATTATTTATATAATAGGTAATATACATTTTTGCTTACACTATATTTGAGAGTTTTTGGAAGCTTCTATATACTAACATTTTGTGTTCATTTTTTTTTATATACATTGGACTAATATCAAGTTTTATAACTTGTAAAATAAAACATCCAGCTTTCTCTAAATAGGAAAATTGAATAAAAATTAAAGTAATTGATTTAAAAAAGAAAGAGCCGCAAAGGAAGAAAGGGATAGAGATGGGTTTTCGAGGAGCTGACATCTTCGACATGTGCCTCTTACTGTCATTTAGTTCTTCAATCTCAGACTTCTTTTGCCTTCTTTCTCTTTTTAAATTGCTATATTATAAAATTGCCATGTCTAGATTCTCTGGATTAATGATGTTAAAACTGTTTAAGTCAAGTTAATTGGGCAATGCATTACAAGAAAAATGGACGTTTTGGTAAAACAATATTTTTGGAGACTTTGTTGATCAAAATGAGAAAAAAAGAAGAATGAAAATTTTGACATTTCTATAAATTATATTTTTCCAATCTTGCTCATTTTGTTCGTTTTGAAATGCATATAATATAATATACAATACGGCAATATATATATATATATATAATATGGCAGATGATTTTTCCACACTATTTAAATTATTTTCGTATAACCATAAAACATATTGTCGAAGTCTACAAAATCATCGAATTCTAAAATTACTGTGTCGAGTTTATAGCGGTTGAAAAGAAAAGAAAAAAAAATGCACCCCATAAAAAAATCAATTTATATTTTGATTAAATGATAACACAAGATTTGTCTATATGTCTCCCGGATTTGTCTTAACGTATTTTGGTTATATATATTCATCCAAAATTCTTAATGATCAAGAACTTAGTAATAAATAAATATATTTAGTAAGCATCTTAGATAAATGAACAAAACCAAATTATGGTTAACCAAATGATTTGTCATGTTCTACTTTTGGTATAACATATAACAAAATATTTAATATTTTCTCGGAAAATCCCAAATCAAAACCAGACCAGACGCTTAGTCGCTTAGACATGTTATCATCATGTTAAAAATTCATTTAAATTCAAAGTAACTGGCTTTATTAGGACCACAGTCAACCAAACAATATATATTACTACTATAGTCTAGAGTCTGCTAAACTTACACAACTCGGTTCAAATCTAGTCTATGAACCCGCCTTATCCATTATTATTTTTTTAATAGTCCTCTACATCCAATTATCATGATAAATTATAGAATCATCAAAAATATCACATTGCATACAGATCTATAAATTGATACAATATATATATATATATATATATATATATATATATATATTTAGTAGATAATAGTAAAATTAAAACTAGTGGCAGGTTGGAAAGATAATGTTCTCTTTTGCCAACTTTTTTCTACTCTTTTGGCATTTTTGTCTTTCCACTTTGTAATTTCCTAGGTTGGCAGTAAACTCAAAAGCATCTAAATACCCTCTTTATACAAAATCCAAATTACTTGGTTCATAGATTCCTTAAACCAAACGAAGAAACAATTTACCCAATAGAAAAAATTGGATAAGTACTACTATTAACGAAACAGATCTTAATCATATACTTCAACTCCAAAAAAATACTAGGAAAGAAGAAAAAAAGAAGAAGTTTATTGAAAATTCTCCATCAATAATAAAGTCTAAAAAGTGATAGTTTCCAAACAAGTGGAACTCAGTTTCTAGCTACCAAATAGAGCAAACTTTATACATGCCAACGTAAAACTAAAAAAAAAGTTTCATAAAACCAAATACACAATGAAATATTACTACTTGCTAACCTCTAGGCTTGCAATAACTATGTAATTTCACAGACTTATTACTTATTGTCATGTATTCATATTGTATAAATGTAGTCTCTGGAACAATCTTTTGGAAAAAGATCACTTCCACTTCTTGAAGAATTTCCCCTTGTGCCTCCTCCCAAACATGCCGTGTTTCCAGCGTTTTCCGAATTTGCCATGCTTGAACTTGCCATGACCGTGATACCTGCCGTAGCCATAGCCGTGACCATGGTGATGACCATAGTGTCCATGGTGAGACATATGGTGAGCACTAGCTGCTGCGGCTGCTGCACCCGCTATAATCGCTCCTATACCTCCATGGTGATGTCCTGTTAACATTAATTCAACTTTCTCATCAACACTCAAGTCTAAAAAATGTCTATTGTTTCCACTTTCACAACATCATTTTTGCTTTAAACATAAAGCAAACGCAAACAAACAATCAAAAGGTAAAGACATTTGCAAGAGGAAGAATGTAAACGTTGAGATTGAAATTACCAGAGTGAGATGGACCGGGATAACCGTGAGATGGATAACCGTGAGGAGGATAACCGGGTGGGGGATAACCACCGTGAGGAGGATAAGCAACAGGTGGATAGCCATGGGGAGGAGGCGGGTATGGATAAGGAGCTCCATAACCGTGACCATGATGACCATAACCATGACCCTGAGGTGGATAGTGTCCACCTGCAAATCCTGCTAAGTGGTGGAAGAATCCTTTGTCACTGTGATTATGCTGATCCTCTCCCATTTTGTTCACACTTCAATCTAAATTGCAATTAAGAAAACACCTTGGGATTAGATTATCAAGGACATTGTTGCATCATATCGGTGACGACACGATCAGAATTTGTTTGTTAAAATGTTGTGTGAGAGTTACTAAGAGGCTAAGTGATCATGTTATTATCTAATAACAATTTCAAAGCTAATGAAAGTAAAAGAGCACTCGATCGATCTCAAAGAGACAAATCAAAAAAAGACGAAAACAATGTGATTTTGAGAAGTAGAACTTGATCGAACATGTTCACACATATCCTTGTCTAACAAACAAACAAAAAGAATGAAAAGCTTTGAAATATTGGAGGTTTTTTGAAAAGCTTTAAGGGTATCAAAAACCCATAAGCAAATCTGTTTTCCGATGCATAGTTTCGGATTCGAAGCAGCATATATATATATATATATATATATATATATATATATATATGGACATAACGAAGTGTATTTTGATATAATAAAACAACCATCTATCATCATCACAAATGATACTTAGCTCACAAAACCTAGAAAAAAATATTACGAATCTAAACGAAACAAATTAAAGATGTGCGTACCAAAGCTTAAGAGTTTTTTACTCTTTTTTTTTTTTTCTGATTCTCTCGAATTCGACTCTGCGACGTTCTTTAAGCGTTTGAATGAGAATTGATTTTGATGACGATGTCGTCTGTTCTATATACTTGCGTGTATTTCTCGAAGCAGAGGAAACGCCTGAGACGACGCAGCTGCACGAGCCGTAGTTTCCACGCCACTCGCTTCCTTTTATTTTACTTTTCTCTCTATTTTCAACATATATTCTTCAAAGATAATATATTTTAATTTACAGTATCTTGAAAACGTAGGTCTTTTTTATTTTTTAATTGTTTTTATCAACCAATTAGAATTACTTAAATGAAAGAAATAAAATTTCGATTAAAATTAGGATATGATCCCAGTCAAAACTTAACAACACACCTAATCCATTACAGGATTTATGTTCATCATTCAAAAAAAGTCACGTCACTTTTAAATTATCTATTACTAAAAATAAAAGGTCCGGTACTCGACTGCTATTAGAGAAACAAGAACCGGATTAAACCAAACCGAATTGGTTTAGATAATGTTGAATGATCAAAAATGGAATCATCATCATGTAGCAGTAAGTTGAACTTTGTGGTAAAGTCTCCTGTAGATTCTTGCACCTTCGAATTCAGCGTGAATCTCTCTTTCAGTTCGTATACCCATTGGGTTTTCCATTAACCAACCTTCCTCTGTGTCAACTGTGTCCACATGTTGAAGAACATTTGATTCCTCGTCTAACTGATCTCTCATGTCTTGAGCCACTTCAAGCACATCCGATTGCACAAAGATCTGTGCAGAGCCAGCCAGCAACTAAAATATATTAACCAGAACAAGACTTGTCATCAAAAGAAGCTTTGAGGAAATAAGGCAAAATTACTTACTTTTCCGCCCGGTTTTAGGTTTTGTAGAATGGAATTTACCAAAGGCTTTTGGACAACACGTCTCTTTTGATGACGTTTCTTGAAATGAGGATCTGGACACTGCAATTTTAACGCCAAACACAAGAATTTGGATTAGCAGCAGATATAAAGCTTTTTGTTTTTTGTTTTTTGATGTTTACAACATTTCAATTACCAAGATTGAGACAATCTCTAACGGTCCAGGATAGCTTGATATAAGTTGTTCAAATGAAACCATGGCGTTTGCAAATATGAAGTGCCTGAAACATATCCACAAGATCCATCAAAACTAGCTATCAATAGAGTATAACAGAGTTTAAAGATTTTTGGAATGCAGAGATTACACGTTTGAAAGTTCCAGCTCATTCACCCAAAAGTTGGCGCGCTTGACCAGCTGCAATGAAATGTGAGAAATTGAACTTTTTTTTAGGCCAACTTAACCGAATATATATTAGCTAAAAGCAGATGAATGGTCAAGCGAATTTGAAACTATTAAAAGGAGCAAGATCCCTACTTTCTGACGTATCTCCAGCCCCAAGTAATTTCTCGATTCAGCATTCCTTTTGGCTAGCCACAGGAGAAATCTGCCACTACCTAATATATAAGGAAGTAACCACAGGGTTAGTAGAAGAATCTAAACCCAAAATATATTGACAAGGGATAAAGGCAAGAACGGATATCAAAATAGGAGTGTTTTGTTTTTTAGAAGTTGAAAAACATTTCAAGCATGAAAGAGACGCAACACCAGGAACATATATAATTGAATGATCAAAATCAAATTCAGATTCCATGGAAAGACGCCAACTTTGCAACCAAAAGTCTTCAAGAGAACATGATTAGTGGTGAAATAGTATTCCCCTCCATATCAACTCTCAGAAGAAGACTATAAACAGAGTTGAGTTGATAGAAAAACAAAAGTCCCACAAGTCTTAAGTAAGCTCACAAGTTACCACTTCCAATATCCACCATAAGAGGAAGTGATGGATCCTTATAAACTTCATCCCAAACAGGAATTGGAGCTGGTTTCTATCAGAAATAAGAACAATGTAAATCAGTTATGTTCTTTCACATTTGATCACATATGAAGGTATAAGCTGTCACAAACTTTGCAGCATCATCAACTTACGGAGAAAGAGGAACTGAGAGGATTAACATGCTGTCTTATTCTTACATGACCCACTTCCTGCAAACAAAACAGAGAGAGAGAGAAAAACTGTAATTGAGATAGTGATAGTGATAGACTAGTTCGTTCTATGAAGATGAAAAGCTCTCAACTTTAAACAAAAAGAGAAGAGAACATTATCCGAAATAATAAGAGCAACACCCAGAAACCAAATACTGGGAAAGGAAATGAAATTAACCAAATTTGGGATTAGCACAAAACAGAGAGAAGAAAGAAGGATACCTCAGATATCTTATACTTGAGGTTTAGTTCTGCATATTCCAAGTCCACCAATTCATTGCTTCTCACTTCCTTTAAATCCACACTAACTGAGGTAGAGGTGGATGCTCTGAAGCTGCTATAATGGCGAGGGATTTTGTGTCCGCTCGTGAAGATATACGGCAATGAAGCTACGGAAATTACCCTTTTCGCCAGAAGCAATGGAGTTGCCGAAGCCGAAGAGAAAGCTTGACACAGAGAAGCCATTCTTTTGTTAAGATTATGAAAGGAGTATTCGATTTGATTCGACAATAAAAATGTTTTCTTTTAAACCCATGAGGCAGAGAAGAAACCTGTATTCTCAATCTAGAAAACTTTCAAGAGTTTTGTACTTAATATGATAAGAATTACAATAAAAAGGGTGGTTCTGTAAATACATCAAAATGCTCAAGAACATGTGGATTTTAAACTCTCAGCTCTCTCTCTCTGCTTGAGCTCATAGCCACTAACCAAAAAGATGGCCTCGGCGATTCTTCCATCGCTCAGGCTAAGGCCAAGTTTCTCCGCCGCAATGACACCTTCCTCCTCCTCTTCTTCCGCCGGCGACGTCAAACACCGTCCTGCCGTCATTCTCCCGGTAAGTAGCCTCCTTCCTCTTATTGAGAAAATGTGTGGCTCCATTCCCCTGATTAATTATTAATTATTGATTTTTTTTTTTTTTTTTTACTTTTACTTAATTCTCTGTTTCTTATAGTTTTATGGGTTTCTGCATTTTTTGGAATGTCTTTAAAGTTTAAAACTTGGTTTATGTGTTATATGATTCCCTGGTGGGTTTAATGTCAGTATATGTTTCCTTTGTGGAATTGGTTTGTTAGGGTTTAGGGAACAATTCTGGAGACTACAAGAAGCTGGAGGTAACATTGGGTGAGTACGGTGTTCCTACTGTGGTTGCAGCTGTAACAAGGCTCGATTGGTTTAGAAATGCAGCCGGTTTGGTTGATCCAGCCTACTGGCGCGGCACCCTTCGCCCTCGTCCTGTTCTTGATTGGTATTGATTTCTCTATGAATGTATCATTTATTTTGTGTTTGGAATTGTGTGGCTGGTTTCAAATGATGAGTCTTGTTTTATGGATGATCAGGTACTTAAATAGAATTGATGATGCAGTCCGCAAAGCCAGTGAGTTAGCTCAAGGTGATGCCGATAGGATAGCTAAAACATTGATGTTTTGTGTTCTTGGATTAGGCTTAGCTGCTAGTTTCAATTGTGAATCGCGGTAACCATAAAACACGGTACTTATAGGTCAAGGATTGTCTTTGATTGGACACTCAGCTGGAGGATGGCTTGCTCGAGTTTACATGGAAGAATATGGAAACTCTGATATCTCCTTGTTGTTGACACTTGGTACTCCTCACTTGTAGGTAACAAAAATGTCAATAACTTTGTTAGACCTTTTCAAGAGATAGAGATGTTGCTTCGATGTTTTAACCACTTGGTTTTGTATCCCTGTTAGACCACCGCCTAGAGGACAATCAGGGGTTATTGATCAAACAAGAGGTCTTCTCTATTATGTCGAAGAGAATTGTGCAAAAGCTGTTTTCACTCCTCAGCTGAGATATGTCTGTATCGCCGGGAGGTAAGGCTTCTTCTAAAAACCATATCCATATGTGGGAAACCTGTGCCTAAACTAATCTGAATTTAGTACTTCATATGTAGATACATTCGTGGAGCTCCTCTGGTAGACAATGCAGATGCAGATGTTGATTCTGAAGTGACTATTGGAATCGACAGTGGAGAAGCGATTTCAGAACTTGCTATGGCAAGCAACAAGAAGAGCGGTTCTCCAGGGCCTAGTTTGCGTGCTCGTTTTGTAGGGCAAGGATACAAGCAAGTATGTGGACGAGCTGATGTGTGGGGTGATGGAGTGGTTCCTGAGGTCTCAGCTCATCTTGAAGGTGCACTTAACCTTAGCTTTGACGGTGTATACCACTCGCCTGTTGGTTCAGACGATACAACCAGACCTTGGTATGGTTCACCAGCTATTGTAAAGGACTGGATTCACCACCTCCTTGAGTGATTTTACAATATTGATAACAACTTCCTCAACAATTAGTGTCCCATTGTCACAAGTCACAACAATTCAAACTAATCACATTTATGTATTTATATTTTCCGCTTTTGAACGATCCAATCCTGTCAAATGCATCAAAAGTGTAAGCTTTCTCTAAGAGTTTTGGAGATTCTATCAAAAGCGTTGACAAAAAGGTTTAATTTTGATTATGGTTTTGACTCTGACTCTGACTCTGACTCTGACTCTGACTCTGACTCTGCCACGCGTCGTTATAAAGTTGGAACCTTTGAGTATCATTTTCAAAGTTTCCAGGTTTTGGAGTATCACTGGAAGATAACAGAAACGTGTTTACACTGAAATAGCAAGGAGGACAACAATTACAAAACTTTATCTGAAATTTGATCTTGTAAGATGATGGAACCTCTGTGGTAGAGCTCAGAGACAAACCATGGATTCTCTTCCTTGTCATTCTTCTTCTGCTTCTTCTTCTTCTTCTTCTTCAGCCGTCTGGAAAAGGGACGTTTTCGTGAGTTTTAGAGGAGAAGATGTGCGTAAAACATTCGTGAGCCATCTATTCTGCGAGCTTGATCGGATGGGGATCAATGCGTTCAGAGACGATTTAGATCTGGAGAGAGGAAAATCAATCTCCCCTGAGCTTGTAGATGCGATCAAAGGCTGTAGATTTGCGATCGTCGTGGTCTCTAGGAACTACGCCGCTTCAAGCTGGTGCTTAGATGAGCTCTTGCAGATCATAGAATGTAAAGACACGACTGATCAGAGAGTTGTGCCCGTTTTCTACGAGGTTGATCCTTCGGATGTGAGAAGACAGATTGGGAGCTTCGGTGAGGATGTTGAGAGTCACAGTGACAAAGAGAAAGTGAGGAAATGGAGAGAAGCTTTGACGAAATTAGCTTCCATTGCTGGTGAAGATTCTCGGAATTGGTAAGTTTCTATTCTAAGACAGCTTAATTGGTGTGTGTATTCAAAGTTTAATAAAGTGATGAACTTTGTATTGGTAGGAGAGATGAGGCGAAGCTGATTAAGAAGATTGTTAAAGACATTTCTGATAAACTGGTTTCGATTCCATGGGATGATGATTCAAAAGGGTTGATTGGAATGAGTTCCCATATGGACTTTCTACAGTCTATGATGTCTATAGAGGACGAGGAGGATGTTAGAATGGTGGGGATTTGGGGAATGGGTGGAGTTGGGAAAACTACGATTGCTAAATACTTATACAATCAACTCTCATGTCGATTTCAAGCTCATTGCTTCATGGGGAATGTGAAGGAAGTCTGTAACAGATATGGAGTTAGGCGTTTACAAGAAGAGTTTTTATGCAGAATGTTTCGAGAGAGAGATAAAGACGCGTGGAGCTCGCTTTCATGTTCCAGCGTGATAAAGGAAAGGATCAGAAACAAACGGGTTTTGATTGTCCTCGACGATGTAGATAGATCTGAGCAACTGAATGAATTGGTGAAGGAGACTGATTGGTTTGGTCCGGGAAGCAGAATCATCGTGACAACACGGGATAAACATTTGCTAGTCTCTCATGGCATAGATTTGGTATATAAAGTGAAGTGTCTACCCAAAAAAGAAGCTTTCCAGCTCTTTTGTAACTATGCTTTCAGAAATGAGATTATTATTCCACATGGGTTTCGGGAGTTATCGGTTCAAGCTATTAACTATGCATCTGGTCTTCCACTGGCTCTAAGAGTTTTAGGTTCTTTCCTTTATCGAAGAAGCCAAAGAGAATGGGAAAGCACTCTTGCTAGGCTTGAAACTTACCCTCATAGTGATATCATGGAAGTTCTTAGAGTTAGCTACGACGGATTGGACGAGCAAGAGAAGGCAATATTTCTGTATATTTCATGTTTCTATAACATGAAGCATGTTGATTATGTGACAAGACTTCTGGATATATGTGGCTATGCTGCTGAAATCGGTATCACGGTTCTTACTGAGAAGTCTTTGATAGTTGTATCAAATGGATGCATAAAAATGCATGATTTGCTTGAACAGATGGGTAGAGAACTTGTTCGTCAACAAGCAGTTAACAAACCGGCCCAACGGTTACTTTTATGGGACCCTGAAGACATCTTTGATTTGTTGTCAGAAAATTCTGTAAGTCATCTGCATACGCTTCTCTTATCCTCCTATCTTTCCAGAATCTTCATGTAAATGGTTTTGATAGCTTCATCTTCTCCATTTCTTTAGGGAACACAACTTCTTGAAGGAATCTCTCTGAACCTGTCTGAAATTTCTGAGGTATCTGCTAGCGATCGAGCTTTCGAGGGATTGTCTAATCTGAAGCTTCTCAACTTCTATGATCTTTCCTATGATGGAGAGACCAGAGTGCATCTACCTAATGGTCTCAGTTATCTCCCACGCAAGCTTCGTTATCTACGCTGGGATGGATACCCTTTAAAGACTATGCCTTCAAGATTTCATCCTGAATTTCTTGTTGAACTTTGTATGAGTAACAGTAATCTTGAAAACCTTTGGGATATGATACAGGTAAATTCTCCATATAAACTGTGATTTTTTTTAATTGCTATTTGCTTTTGGACTAAAAAGATTAAAGCATTTAGTGTAAAAATTTTCAGCCTCTTAGGAAACTGAAGAAGATGGATCTTTCTCGCTGTAAGTACCTTGTTGAAATTCCAGATCTCTCAAAAGCCACAAATCTGGAGGAGCTAAACCTTTCATATTGCCAAAGCTTAGTTGAGGTTACTCCATCTATCAAGAATCTTCAGAGACTTTATCGCTTCTACATGACTAACTGCATCCAACTCAAGAACATTCCAAGTGGAACCGCTTTGAAGTCGCTTGAAACTGTTGGAATGCGTGGATGCTCAAGTCTAATGCATTTCCCCGAGATTTCCTGGAATACTAGAAGACTCTATCTGAGTAGTACAAAGATAGAGGAACTGCCATCATCGATCAGCCGTCTCTCTTGTCTAGTTGAATTGGATATGTCAGATTGCCAGGGTCTCAGGACTCTTCCAAGCTCTGTAAAGCATTTGATCTCACTTAAATCCATGAATTTGGACGGTTGCAAACATCTTGAGAACCTCCCAGACGCATTAGAGAATCTCACATCTCTTGAAACTCTTGAAGTGTCTGGTTGCCTTAATGTCAACGAGTTCCCTCGTGTTGCCACGAATATAGAAGTTCTGCGCATATCTGAGACATCAATTGAAGAAATTCCTGTAAGGATCTGTAATCTCTCTCAGCTTAGGTACTTGGATATTTCAGAAAACAGAAGACTGAAATTTCTTCCAGTAAGCATTTCTGAGCTAAGATCACTTGAAAGGCTCAAGGTTTCTGGATGTTCTTTACTCGAGAGTTTTCCACCAGAAATTTGTCAGACATTGAGCTGCTTGAGGTGGTTTGATTTAGATAGGACTAGCATTAAAGAACTACCAGAAAACATCGGGAATTTAGTAGCTCTCGAGGTGCTTCAAGCCAGAAGAACAGCGATAAGACGAGCACCATTGTCTATTGCACGACTTAGCCGTCTTCAACTATTTGCAATTGGGAATAGTTTCTATACTCCAGAACGTTTGTTGCATTCTCTTTGTCCTCCCTTATCAAGGTTTAATGACTTGAGAGGTCTGTGCCTAAGCAATATGAATATGATAGAAATCCCCAACAGTATTGGTAACTTATGGAATCTTGTAGACCTAGATTTGAGTGGGAACAATTTTGAAGTCATCCCCGCAAGCATCAAAAGGCTCACCAGGTTGAACAGGCTGAATTTAAACAATTGCCAGAGACTTCAAGCATTGCCTGATGAGCTTCCACGAGGTCTCTTGTATCTCTACATCCATGGCTGCATATCCCTAGTGAATATCTAAGCCTGCTTCAACCAGGTTTGTTTGCGCAAGCTTGTAGCTAGCAACTGTTACAAATTGGATCAAGCAGCACAGATTCTCATTCACCGTAACATGAAGCTAGACTCAGCAAAACCAGAACATTCTTATTTTCCTGGAAGAGATGTACCTACTTGCTTTAATCACCAAGTCATGGGTCCTTCGTTGAGAATACACTTACCTCAGAGTGAACCATCACCTGACATTCTGGGATTTTCTGCCTGCCTCATGATTGGAGTCGATGGACAGTACCCGATGAATGATCTAAAGATACGGTGCTCTTGTATTTTAAAAGGGGTCGATGCTCGTGAGCTAATTGTTATGGACGAGGTATGGTATCATGATCCAGAAGCTTTCACAGACATGTGTTTTGGATCAGATCACCTTCTCTTGTTTAGCAGAACCTGCATGTCCATGGGAGCTTACAACGAAGTCTTGTTCGAGTTCTCAATCGAGAATACAAAAGGAGATTCTTCTGATCCGCTTGGAGAGATTAAAAAATGTGCAGTGCACCTCATATCATTTAAAGACATGATGCAAGAGCACGTTAGTGCAGCTTCACCGCAGTTCTCCAATGACTCCGAGAACATTCACAATCCTGATTTGGAGCTTTCCGATGCATTAGATGAAGTGAGGGTTTCTAAAAGAAGACTAGACGAAACTGAGTTCTCGCATAAGGAGCTACGAAATCCCAAGAGGATCAAGTTTCTTCCAGTTCCTTTGGCTCGAAAACGACAATCCAAATTACATCAACCAAATGTTTTAAGAGAGTGAAAAATTCACTTGTTGGCTTGTATACATAATTATATATCGATTGATCGATCCATATATTTTGATAGAATCATCCCATCATGAACTTGATCTTTGAACAAGCAAGTGCAACAAAACCTCCGCTAATAGAAGCAGAAGTCCAGGTGACAAGATTTACTATGATAGAAAGTGAACATAACGAACCCCAGGAGATAAATACAATCTGAAACCTCATGGAAGATGCGATACAAAAACCACTTGCCACTACCTCACTCTACATGTTGCTTTACTAGACCAAAAAAAAAAAAACATCTAATCTTTTTCTACCTACAAGGGCTGTGTACAAACAAATTCTTACCATTCGAGATGATTCAAGATGTGCGATTGTACTTGAGATGTTGCTCGTAGAATTCAATCAGCTGGTGTCAAAAACACATATTAGAACAGCTTTTAAAATTCTTCCAAATGAGTAAATGCACAAGAAAAGCTCTAAAAGGTAATCTTACCAGAAGAGGATTGTGAGCCTTGAGAAATCTATTGTCCACCAGCACTTCCTTCCCATCAGACCTATGAGAGAAGGCAAATAAGTAAAATTGTACAAATACGAATATAAAATGTGACAATTGACCAAAGAGCAAAAGAGACAAACCTCAGCGCCAAAAAGGTCACCAACACATCTTGAACATTGTCTGAGACAGATGCTGAAAAGCTCATCGGTTTAAGGATCTTCAGGATGTCCAAGTCATCGGTCTTGGTTTTCTGAGACAAATTGTTATTTTCCAACACACCAGGATACTCATTCCCTATCCTTGCGATTCTACCAAAAGAGTCTAATGTAGTCATATCTGGTGTAAGATTCTGATCTGTAGTTGCTGTTTTGTTGTTGCTTGTGGATCCATCTTGTTTGAATCTTTTAACAGAACCAGACTTCCTCCGCTTAGCCCCTATGAAACGACTGTTCTTATCAAGCTCCTTAGGATAAACCTTGAGAAGGCCATTGGGTCTTACATTATCACCTTCACAACCAATGCCTCCTTCTTGGGAACATCCTGCACCATTACTATTATTGACTGGTCCCCTTAGCTCGTTAAGTGTTGGATCATATTCTTTCTCCTCTTCAATCAAACTGACTTGTCGGACCATCCCAACACTCCCGCTGTTAGCTTCGACTTGGTTGGATACATAAGCATTCTTCGCTTCCCCATCTCCTATTAGTAGACTCGAACCCCTTAGGTCTAGTGGAGCAGGAAGGCTAGAGTTGTTGAGAGATGTAGAGGAGTCAGATTTGTAAGCAGCATCAAGTGATGTAGTAGATGTTAAACGTTGCTGCTTCTTTTTCATATGAGAATGAGGACCTCCATATTTGCGCTTCCTCTTCCTACCAGGCTTTCCTGGCCTCAAACTTTGAAACAAGAAAGCAAATCCATAAATTAAACCAAGAAAATCCATGAAACAACCAATTGAAAAATATCACAGAACTGCTAAATCAGATGCATTAATTTACCTTCCTTCAAATGCATCTATAACATCAGCAATAGACTGGAGATTCTCTAAAGGCTCCCATGTGTTGGCAGTTTCGGGCCATCCACGCCTTTCACAACCGAGTTTACAACTTATGTCAATAGAAAAACATATGTTTGATCAAGCAAGAACGCAAACTTACAAATGAAACGGAGTATGATCTGAAGAACTCACCATTTGATTAGATACTGGACCTTGCCCTGCAATCAAAAAGCACCATCCAATTTATATAAAGCAGAAGAATCAGTAATTAAAACACCAAATCAACCAATCCGAAAAACAGAAAGAAGAAGATATCAAACATTAAAGAGACCAAATCTAAATTTGCTTCCTTATAAACTACATTATGCGATTTCTTTCTCCCCTAGAACTCAAAGACGCCAATTTTGCTCCTCAGTTACGATTATTACAATTCAATAAAGCAGCCAATTTGTCACACACCAATGTGCAAGAAATGAACAATGTTAAAGTATGAGTAGAACTGTAGAAGTACCTAATCTTAAACCTAAAAACGAACTCCACAGTTATGGTTAACAAAGAAACCACATTTGCTGAAAAACAAAAAAAAGGAGCTTACTTTGCGAACTCTCTTACGACGAATAGCTTCGATTTCGAAATAACCTTCATCGAGCTTTGGCCTCTCCTCTTGCCCTCCTACTCCTCTTTTTTCTTCTTCATCTTCTCCTCCATCATCTTCATCATCTTCGTCTTCTTCTTCATCTTCTTCTTCTTCTTCTTCACCATCCTCCATACGCCTATCATCACCCATCTCGCGTAGAATCGATTCACCACTTCCACCTACGCCGTCTTCACTGATAAACCCACCGTCGCCGCTTCTTTTCCGGCTTTCTCCGAAAGTTTCCACAGCCGTATTCACCTCACCAGCTTCGTTAGAAACCGGGGTTTTCTTCTTAAGACCAGCCCCTTTCATTTTTTTTTGAGTATTCGAGCTCAAAGCTGAAGGAGGAGCTAAATCTATTAAACGCGTTATCTCCTCTATCTTCTCCTTTCTGGGAAATCAAAGATTTTTGGGAGGAAGAAGGAGAAGGGGAAAAAAAAAAAAAAAAAAGATAGAAACTTTACCTATTTCTGAGGTTTTTTTCAGGAAGAAGAGCTGACCTGACCTGAAAGACCAGTTTTTTTCACTTTTTTGGATTATCTTTTTTTTTTTTTCAATAATATCGGAATAAGAAAACAGCAAATTTTTAGTGTTTATAATTATAAATTTATTAAAATATATACATGTGTAATTAACTACAATACGAGAAAATTAGTAACACAAATAATAATATAACTGGCATAAAAACACATTTGAACAGACAAGAATTGAAATGGGACAAGGATGGGAAAAAAATAAGTCAAGGAAATGCAAAAAAAAAAAATCAAATGAGTTTGTTTATAACTAATTGTTGGCGTAATATTAATTTCAATTGCGATAATTAAAGAACCCATTCTTTTTTTCCATTGAAGATTGATACCTCAATCCGTGACACTCATAGCCAGCGCCAGAGCAGCTTTATTACCAATGGCCTGGTTCAAAATCATTTTCCAATCTCGGAATCAGTTCTATTAGTGAATGTCGAGGGTGTCTTAATTGTTTCAGTCAGTTCCTTAATTAGACGAAGATTCAATGATGACTTGGTTGTATCTTAGGTGACTCATCATCATCATGCTTTCAAGAGCCCATACCAAATTTTCACGTATCCTTAAAACATAATTACCGATAGAATGAAGAAAATGTGTGCGTGTGTGTGTTGTTCAGTACAACACGATAGAAATATCGATCATAGCTTCGCTGGAGAACATTCAAACATCGAAAAAGATAAAAAAAAAAAAAAAAAAAAAATACTCTCCAGAGAGGGGAGCTGTTGTTGTGTGATGACAATATAGCCATTGACATTTGGTCACAGTCATGTTCAACATGATCCAATCAAACATGGTGGAAGTTGACCGTCATTTTATTAGGCAAAGGCAAAAAACATTGATGAGAAAGTTTCCTTTTAATCAGATCATAATCACACTTGTGACTTGACTCATATTC
The DNA here is from genome assembly GCA_963667165.1 of Barbarea vulgaris. Lineage (NCBI taxonomy): Eukaryota > Viridiplantae > Streptophyta > Magnoliopsida > Brassicales > Brassicaceae > Barbarea > Barbarea vulgaris. Next base: position 21,342,498 of record OY763891.1, on the reverse strand, counting down.
TTACAAAATGTACGTAAGCAACAAATCTTCAAAAAAAAGTTCTTTATTAGCAAGTTGGACATGAAAGATCTCAGGCTTCAATTTGAGAAAGAGTGTAGAAAACGATTAAATGGAGAAGTAATTATAGGTCACTGAATCTTATTTATTTAGAATCCTTCCATTTTCGTTTAACAAGTAGTCGACTGTTTTTTGTATATCCAAAACAATTCTCTCCATGTAACTATAAATTTGTACTTTTGCATATTGACTCAATGGAAAGAAATAATATCAGAATTGATGTGTTCATCTAACATCTTTGTGTTTGCTAAAATTTGGTGGTTGGTGATGAGCTAATAAGTGTTTTAGCGGTCATGTTAATCCACTCAGATTAGACACTACAACAAATTAATTTGCTTAAGTGATTTTTAATGGAAGTTATGTTGTCTAGCTTTGGTGAATCCGTTATGTGTAGCCTTTTTTATCATTTGCTTTCATAAATTTTTAACAAGAGATTATGTCAAACAAAAAATTTCGGTGCATCTAGAAAACTTTGCTAGATTTGCAAGATGTAGTTGGGCATGAAAATCATAGAATAAGATGGTCTTGACAATAGCCCTAAGAACGTTTAAAAAGAGACTTAAAAAGAAAAAGAAAAAAGTTTGCAACAGTTTGGTTTTGTTTCAGAGATAAAAATAGTAAATGCATATCACAAGATGAGGATTCTAAGGTGTTAAATCAGCACTGATAATTTGAGAATAGAACGGCTCGAGTAAAAAAAAAAGTCTTAAAGTCGTATAAATCCCAAGATTATAATATATTTAACATAAGTTTGAGAATGTAAGTATGTTGCTAAACCTTGTCAAAATTTGTTATATGATCTTACTTCTCATTTCCAATTACAAAAATTAAGATTGTTAGACTATGATTTATAGTTTAATGATGTGTGCTAATGTTGTCTGTGTGTCACCGTCAAACTTAAATTCGCTAATATAATGCATATTGTTAACAAAAAGAACATTACTATCGGAAGTCACATATGATAAAGATTGGAGTATATAGTTGATCAAAAGAAAAGAAAAAACATTGATAAGATAGGAGTGTTACTATTAAAGTTATGAGAGTTGCATTAACCTAATAATGCAGTCTCAACACATGTACTTAATTTTTTTTAGGCATGCAAAACAAACACAAAATAACATTGTTCTTTTTTTTCAAAAGACAAAAATAATACTTTAAAACTTCTTAAAATGATATAAAATATTATATATACGTGTATATCATTTCCTCTCTTCATCTGTCGAGGAGATAATACTCGATTCGACGGCATGTAACTTTAGAGTCCACGTTTTCATACGCTCGTTCGTCTTTTTAACCTGTAGTTAGATAAGAGTTAACTTTTTAGTATATTGAATTTTAATCAAATATTCGAATGAACTAAGAGTGAAAGTTAAAAGAAATTAATTACCTCCATTTCCCAGTCAGTTTTGTAAATAACGTAACACAATATCAACGTTTGGATACCAACTCCAGTCAACATTCCAGACCAGAGTCCCTGTAATTAAAAGCATACAATAAAATTAAACTATCATTAGTTCTAATGATTGATGATAAAGTACTGAATCTTAATATTAATTAGCGAGTTTTAAATACATTTACGTACCTTAATACCAAAATGGAAAATGTAAATAAGGAGGAAACCCAAAGGAACACCAATTGCATAATAAGAGGCTAAGTTCACAAATGCTACCACACTCTGCATCCCTGCTCCAATTGCCACCCCTGTTTATTTTTATATTCAAACATTAATTTGTTTAGTGATTAGTTGGTTACAAATTAAATTAGTGAAATCTAAAACTTTATGTTATAATATTCTAATTTCTAACCAGAGAGAATGGGCTGGATGATGTTAAAGAGTATGGATAGGCTAAGGACGAAGGATAGGTCAGCGACTGCGTCCGAAACTTGGTGGCTATCAGAGAACAAATACGAAATCTGACCGCCAAACGCAAGGCAAAGAGCAGAACATATCACACCGATCACCGCCGATACCGCAAGCACCACTTTTATGGAGAATTTGACCGCGTCCGCATCTCCTTTTCCCAATTCGTTTGCTACTCGTACGCTGCATTTTTCGATTCAGATATAAGAGTGACATAAACTAAAGTATTTAACAGAGAATACATATAACACAAAAATATTATAAATGAGTGTATGATGATTTACATACCATGCTGCACCCAACAAGCCTAAGCTTACGTTCATCTCCCAGGCGTAAATATATTGGCTGCAATTTTCGATAGAGGATTAGTTCCAAAAACGTATTAAAACATTATTAAAGAAAAACAAAAAACATATGATTGATTTGAAGGTATACCAAATGGAGAAAGCAGAAATTGCGATATTTGCATCTTTTGAATATCCAGACATTAAGACAATGATGCTCATATACCAGTACTCTAAGCTGTTCAAAGCAATCAAGCAAAAACACAAGAAGAGTCATTAAATATTTCTAAAAGCCGGTCCGAGATTAGTATCATGCATCATGTTTTAATCCCACCAAAAAAAAAAAAAAAGCAAATTACCAGAGCATGAAGCCGGAGGAAATGGATAACTTGAGCATGGGAAAAAGATCAACAAAAGCAGCAGTGCTAAAGCCGGTCCAAGTATGTGGGCACCATCCTCCACAAACATACACAAACTCGGCTATTACCACTGACCACGAGCTTATATTAAGCCCTAGAAGCGCACCATGGATGCCCCACCCCATCACGCTCACGCACCACCACGTCACAGCAATGTCCAAGACCAGAGCTAGGATCGAGAGAACGCCTACGATGGCATTCTTCATCTGCGCTTGGAGATACATTTGCATAGTCATGGTGAACACGATGCTGTAGAGAAAAGGAATGACCCAAAGGTAGATCTCGTCCACCGTCTCGGTGATCTCAAGGTTTTGGCCTAGTAACCGGAGAATGGGACCGGCGAGGACGATGAAAGGGACGAAGAGAGTGGCTATAAAGAGGTCTACTATCCAAGAACGTTGTAAGTATATCCCCATCATGTGGTATTGTTGTGCTCCATATGCTTGTCCACATAACGTCTCGGTCGCACTTGACATACCTGCCTGTAATTCACCATGCGTTCCAAAATATAATTTTTCCTTTTTTTTTTTTTAATCCGGGTTGAAATGACACAACTACGGTTTTAGGCAGCAGAAACCATTAGGCAACGTGGTCTTCATTTATATAATCTTAGTTCTACCATATATACTACTTCCCTTCATATGGGTTTTATGCTTAATTAATGTTGTTAAAAAACAGTGTGAAACCATATGGTATAAATCTATTATATGAGATTCGATTAATTTTTTTTGACGCCAACAAAATGGAAAAAAAAGTATTCGATTGTATTTTTCTTATTAATTTTATTATCTAATTATTCCCTTGATCTTTAGTCGCAAATAGACACCAAATTATAGACATTTTTATAATGAAAAATTGTTGACCCGGACAAAGAATTATATGTTTTTTTTTTTTTATTATTATTTTCTTTCCTGCCAACTATATGTTGACCGAAAGTTACAGTATTTGAAGATATAATATGATGGATCGTAGGGAGATTACCATAACACCGTAGACAAAGCGAATGAAAGTGCTTTGAAGGAGAGCATAAGCAGCGAGACCCGTTTCACTAGAGTGGCCAATGGAGGCTTGAGCCACCACTATACATCCAAACGACATCACTCTGAACAAAGTCGATGGTAAAGCTATTCTCCACATCTTCCTTACTTCACTCCAAATCTTCTTTCTCAGGTAGAGACTTTCTTTCCTCTGTTCTGTCTCTGACCCACTTAGGAGTCTCTCTTCCATTTCTCCACCACCTCTACTCATTTTTCCCCCTCTTTTACTTTCTCTGAAAACATGATAATTTAACTTATTACTTTAAATATATGGCACAAAGACAAAATAAGCATCAATTAGAGGACAAACAAAAAACCTCAGTCAAATTTTTTTAAAGATGTTACAAAATATGAAGCTTGCAGTTTCTATTTTGCCGGAACCTTTGACCAATGTAAGTATTGACTCTTCTCCCAAACAATGTTCCATTCAATCCACGTTTCATCCAAGTTAATGAAAATTTTTTGTCAAGACTACTATGTAAACGCGACTGTTCCAAAAAGCTAAACTTTTTTTTGTTACCGTAGAAATTTCAAGTCTTTGACTCATAGTCTCTTCTGGTGTCTAGAGTAAGCCATTGATAATATCACATTTTATCCTTATATACCAAGTGGATTCAAACTCATGATAGTGAAAACCAAAAAAATATCTCATAATCAGATAAAAAGCTTAACTTTCTTTGACCAAGAGCCAAAAAGCTAATTAAACTTTCTTTGGAGAAAATCTTAAACAGATAAATTCATCATAATATGCGTGCATGTATATATACCTATTTGTGGTATACTTAAAAGAATTTTATATACCTATTTGTGGTATATTTCAAAGAAATTTTATTGAAGTATGGAGTAAATTTACTTACCTTAGTTCAAATGAAAAGAGTCGGAGAAACCGAGAACAAAAAAATTTATCACCCAGAAAATTCAAAAGGAAAAGAAAAATGAAGAGTGGCAAGAAGATTTAAGTGTGATATTTTCTCTCTTTTGGAAAATGAGGTCTCAAACTTTAACGCTTGGCTAATATATAGTGAGAGACAGAGAGAGAGACAAAGGGGGTTGAGTAGGATGTACGAGTATATAGAGAGACGACGTCAAATAAAACTGTATAAATATTAAATACTATATAGTTTTTTGTGGAAAGTTTTAGAAGAAAAAAACGTGTCGTTTTCTTTATATAAGGGAAATAACAATATGCAATTATTTCTAATAAACTGTTATATATATATATATATTTTTTTTTTGACATCATCAACTGTTATATATACTTGTGAATCCTAGTTTAAATGACATAGAATTTATGTCCATGTAAATACATATATGTTAAGATCGATAATTTTTGGATGAATTATGCTTTTCTTAAATGATTTGCATATGAATATCATTCATGCAAAAAGGTGTATTTACAAATAAAAATATCTCGATATGAACAGAAACATAATCTCTAGATTTATTTCAACTTTAAACAAAAACAATCCTTTAAATGAATTTGTTTTGCTGTGGACTACCAAATAAATCTGTGGTTGGAGAATAGTAAATTATAGTAAACAAAAAAAAGGGTGAGAAATAGGATAAAAGAGACCGAGAGAGAGAGAGAGAGAGCCAATGGAGGATGAAATGTGGAGGTATTGTTGTCCACGACTCCACGTGCCGAAATAATAATCTAATCCATACATTGCATCCTCAAATAAATGAAAGTTTGGACCTTTGGAGTAAAGTGAGATGAGATGAGACACTAGTCGTTGTCTTTCTCTCAAACGAATGAGAGATTGGACTGTCGAGGAAATGAGGAATAGAAATAGTGGGTACGTGCTTTTTGTAAAAGTGTGTTTACTTTCTTTACCTTCAACTACTTTTAAAGTGATCCTTTTTAAACCAATATTATTTTTTATTTTTTTAACAGAAACCCAAAAAAAAAAAGAAAAAAAAATTATGTTCTTTTTTGGTCAGTTACCTTATAATAAAATAGTGAAATGAGTGTTAAAATTGAACTAATCAGCCCGCACCATCCTGAGATATTTTACAATTCTGGCGGCATAGTCTGCTAAATAATACGATTTAAAAAGCATCGACTCTATTACTGTTTTTATAATTATTGATTTTAAATTTTGTGGATCCACATTTATAATATTTAAATTATAATTTTTTTTTTTTTTTGCTTTTTTGACAAATAGAAAAAGATTTTCAAATTTTGTTTCTATATCTATAGTTAATTTTAAAAAGGCCAATATTACTTTATAAACTGAAAATAAAATTATTCAAACATCTTTTTTTTTTTTTGTTAAAGTTCAAACAACTATATTTAAAACTTAAAAAATAGTAATATTTTTAAAATAAGGCCATTAGACCTATCTGTAATGGTGACAATTTATATACTAAAAGAACGCAATAAAAACGAAATCTAGACTTTTAATTATTTTAAAGCGTACGTAGAGGAAATTATCCGGAAAATGGCTTCAGTTTCGTGTGTTACTGTTTACTATTTCAGTTACAAAGTTTTTATTTATTAAAAAAAAAAAAAACAACGTCCCGTTTCCTCAGAACAAACACACACTAGGCGATGTTTCAAAGGCGCTTTCGACGACTCGTTAGGGATGAGAGTATGGGGGACCCATCTTTAGCTACACGTTCTCACTAAATTCTGACAAATTCATTCTTACCAGTCCACGTTTTAATGGGACACTACCCTCTCTTTTGTTTTTATTTTTTTATATCATTTAGTACCTCAAATCCTTGCCTTTATTAAAATATAAAAACCTATTCACCAAAATATATATATATATATATAAGCCTTGCATTCACTTTTTTCTAATAAAGAAAATACTTTTTATTTGTGTGAATATATATATATATATATATATTTTGAGCTATTCATTTGAATTATATGTTTGTTTATTTACTATGACACATTCACACTTGACACTTATGATTCATCCATCCAACTTTTGCCCACAGTTATCACTTAGATTTCGTGGTTGCCAAGTATTAAATTTTAGCATGGAGCGACATGTGGCTGTGGGTACTTATTTATTTAAACGTTACCATTTTAAGCCAACTTGAGAATTTGATATTCCGATGTCATTGTTTTTCGGTTTCATGTCTTATATGCACCAAACCCCTACAAATATATATATAACTTAAAGTCCAAAGTTAAATTTTATCATGGTCACCTGTGAAGTTTATTTGTTTAAAATAATCTATCTATAAATTAAAAAGAATTTCACTCCTATTCAACTTCAAGTTTCATGTTAATGCATTAGTTAGCCAAGCGCCATAGAAGAAGCCCGGCCACTTCACTTGGAGATATTTAGCTTTAATTGGGCAGTAAATTGTCAGATTTTGAATTATTACTAAAATTTGGCCGATACATGTCTGTCTGAGTGGGAGATAAAAGCTTTCATTTCCTTTTGATACTATTAAATTATTAGTTAAAAAAAAAATTTATGTGGATAAAAATCATGCCTGAAAAAAACATATAAGCGCTGCATTTCAAAATTTGTCACAATTTTTGTTTATATCACGTAAAGCATATACAGTAACTATTAGATAAATGAAAGTTGATTAAGAAGAGATTCTTCGACTAAAGAATGGTCTCTTTTGTTTCGTTTATTGCCATTTATGTCTATTTTTTCTTTCTTTACTCCATATTAATTGGTTCTATTCTATCCGCCTCTCATGAGCCACTCACATGGAATTAATCGTGAGTAATAAAATCGATCGATCACACTCACCATCTTAATTTATTTATTTTGAATTTTTCTTTTGTAGACATGAGAATATTAATGTTTTCGATAAACAGAGAGAACGTGTTTTTTTGTTCTCATCAATAGAGAAGCTTCGTTAAAATTAATATAAAAAGTATGGAGCAGAAAAAATAAAAAAAATCTTGTATAAATGATATAACTACTTAAAGATAAAAATAGAGTTTAGACGATTTTATCATGATTTGGTGATTAATATATTTATTATGTTATGTTTCTTATATTATATAGAATTACAATTACAATGTTAGGTAAGAGATCAATGTTTTAATTTAGTTGAATCATAGTTGATCACCATAAATAATTTAAGTGGCAAGAAAACCAAAAAAATTTGTCTAAGATTTCCTCGTTTAAAACACAAAAATAAATAAGGACTTTGTAAAGTTTGTCGCAGGCATGTGAACGTTAGTAGATGTAAGAACCACCGTCATTTGTTTTGTATTTTCTCGATCAACGTTCAATGTGCCTATCATCTTCGGGTTTTTATATATATAAACCAATGTCATACTTCAGTGTTAGTTTCTCTTTATAAACCACTTGGTCTGCGCTTCAATACGACTTTCTTTCTATAATTTTTTTTTTATTGAAATCAATGGCTCACCTAATGACTGACAAGGTGACGACGCCCTTTTAAGCTGATAGCAGACATAGTGGTGACTTTTTTTTTTTGTTTCTTTTTCATATATTAGCGTATATAAATATATAATATCTCTTTTATAAAAAAAATAATAATAATCTCTTTTCGAATACACTAAAAAGTAAATTTCACGTCAGTTGTACTTGTAGTTTAGTACTTCTCCAGTTAAGAGTATATGCCCGATAAATTTTTCCCTTTTTGATATATACAGTAAAATCGGTTTCTAGAACTTTTTATTCTATGTTTTTTTGGACATCGAGCGACATGCATGATGATTAGAATTTTTCATTTTAATATCTTTATATAATTGTTGTGTTGTGTGAGGTGTCAAAGCGAACTGGTCCGTCCCACTAAATTCAACGAATGTCAGCGGTTTCGCTAGACTTGTAATATAATCTATGACATTCTGATCCGTAACCGTAACCTTAAGTTTAAGCCAGTGTTTGTCGTATGATGGAAGGGTGAGACTTGATCTACAGTTTCTTTTTGACACCTCTGTGTGTGAAACTTTTACTAGTCTGTATTTTTGGTAAAGTTATTAAATTTTATTCTAAAGAAAAACTAAGTTATTTAAAATAATATGCAAAAAATTGAGCGGAACGCAGATTAGAGATAACACCACAATATAAAGAAAAATAGAGTATCGAAAGATTAATCTAACATTTTTTTGATAATGCAAGATTAATCTAGCTAACATGAACGGTAAGTTGGTGGATGAAGAGCGTCAAAGATTATAGGTGTGAATGATGGAATGGTCTTCAATGTCGATATTATTAGTACGTATTTATTAGTTTCATTGAATGTATATTTATTATGTTTATTTATTATGAAAATGGTATATTTCGCTCGTGTCAATAAAAATGGCTCGGCCAAGTAGTTGGTTTCATTGAAGAAATGGCCGAGCATAGCTACGTAGACAAGTTATTAAGCACACCTTCATATATCCACGTCACCTCTAGATTTTTGGTATCGCACCTTTAAATGTGATTGCGATTCAGAATCTATTTTTTTGTCTTTACATATTTGATATTAAATTAACAATTTAGGTACCGCTAACACTTATGGAAAACGTTTTACGAATAAATCAACACCAGTTTAGCTACATTTTTGGATAGCCGAATTATCTTATTTTATGACATGTTAATTCTCTTGCGGATAAAACAATATTTCCTCCGTTTCATAATATAAGTCGTTTTAGAAGTTTTGTTTTGTTTCAAAATATAAGACGTTATCATATTTCTAAGTACTTTTTTACTTTATTGAATATTGTGTGACCAATAATGATGTACAGTTTTTCTTTTAATTGGTTGAATTGTTTTTTTTTTTATATATTAAGTAATACTTTTTAAAATAAAAAGTAATTTCTTAATATGCGTGCTTCAAGCCAAAACGACTTATATTTTGAAACGGAGGGAGTATTAATTACACTAGGGTAGTAACCCGCGCGTTACGCGGAATTCTAATAAATATTATAAAAAATTTAAATTATTTATAAATATAAATAAATCATTAATCATAAACAGAATTATAAAGTCAATTCATTATTTCTAACAAAATTTAAAATACCTTAAAGTTAAAACCATTCGATTCAAAAATATCTTCAAACATGTATTTTTATCACAAGATATACAAAACTACATTTCCACTCATGATAAACTACATAGGTCATGTATCACCTCTAATTGGATTCTTTATTGTGCAATATTTGAGTTTGTATTTACCGATTCTATACTTGTTATTTTTAGTCTAAAATTTTGAAATCTTTTACTTAAAATAAAAAGACTATAACATTTTCATTTTTGTAAAAAAGGTTAGATATTTTCAAAAAATCCAACTCTAACTTTTATGTTCATATACAATATTCTAAAAAATATTGATGTAGATATTTTTATTCTTTGGAGAAAGTTAACTATCATTGATCTATAGTTTTTTTACACTCAATTTGTTAAAAAAAATCAACACTTTGAGTACTAACATTATTTTTAAGTTTTTTTTTTATTTCTTACCCATTTTATTTAATTTTTTATAAATATTTTTAGATTTATTCAATAAAAATATGTATTTAATGAATATTTTAAATTGTTTTTAATTCAAAAAAAAGTTGCTTACATATATTATAAGTATATTACATTTGTGTTATTTTTTTTTTAATTTACATTATATATTGAATTATTTACTTGTAGTGGTTGTGACTTGTGGCTATCTATAATTTTTCATTATTTAGTCTTTCAATTTTTTATATTGTAATATCGTTTATTTAAATTTTAATTTATTTTATCTTATCTTTATGTGCATCCCCTTCTATTAATAAAAAATATAAAAAATATAGTTATAAAGTGTGTTTTTTATAATACTTTTTTTTTACTTTCACTTCTTTTATTATTAAATATCTTAATACTCATTAACTACTATATTTAAATATTGCTAATAAATGTAATTAATTCATAATAAAAATATATATATAAATAAATAATATTATTTGATGACATATTTTATTTTCATTGGATGACTAAAATGATGTGGATAGTCTCAATAAAGAGAAAACTCTCCCATTATATATATGATTTGTGATAGTGCACAGAACCAAAAAAATTTGATTTGTTGGCAACACAAATATCTTAAATATTCATAATTTAATTTACAAGAAATGATTGGCAGACGTTCTTAGAACTTTTAGTCGGCCCGTAGATAACTTCCTGTCCGCTGTGAATCACACAGCCTGTATGTGATATGATAAAGATAAACTGATAATTGAAATCCAAAAAAGTGATTTGATTGATGTTACTCTAACTGCAAGAAGAAAAAATGTATTATTGAAAGGTTCCTTTTTTCTTGTACATAAAGTATATTAGCCAGAAGCAATTTCTAGGTCACAGAACACTGTCAAAGATTTTTTTTATTATTTTTTTCAACTTAAAATTTGTGTCTATCTTTTTCTCCTTGATTGTTGTGGTGCAAATGGGTATTTAAGAATGAATATGAAGCGTAGGTTCTGGACCATTTTGCATAGCTACTGACGACAGTCCGTCGTACGTATTTATGTTTAAGTAGGGTGTATATAAACTTATATAGATAATTAATTATATATAGTGTATAGGTGGAGTAGGACCAAACCAGTCGTCAAAAGATAATGGGTATGAATCATGTAAAGAATGCGATGTGTTTTGCATGAATCATGATTAATCAATGATATTAATTAATATATGTATATATATATATATCTGATATAGTCAGTATTAAATATTTCTACAAAATGTCAAAAAGTCACTTATTCCACCTCACTCTTATATGATCGGATTCGAGCATTGGGTACATTATAAGGGGATAACATACATAACTGATCAGACATGTACACATATCATTGAGTAATTTGTATTCCATATTTTATGATACTTAAAAAAAATAATAATAAATTTTAGTACATCTTTCAAGCATATATATACCCTTTGTCCATAAGTTAACCCAAGCTAAAAGGGTGTATTAGTTCCGCTTTGAGTTTACTACAAAAAGGAATGGTTTTATGGACCAAGGAGAAGACAATCAGTTAATCCCGATTTGAGTTTATTACAGAAAGGAAATTTAATTTAATCGTGAGATATTATCCCTAAACCTAAGAGACATATAGATGTTTTGTACATAATCTTATGGTTTAACGAACGAAAAAGTATTGCTCATACAGAGGTTTGAACTTGGACTTTGTCATATAATTTCTCTGACTATATATCATTATATGACGACAAGACAGGGTTGGTAAATTTCGGTGAAAAGGTACGGAAAAAGATGAATGTATGTCCCTAAGTCATTTAATTGATCAATAGTATAGTTTGGCAGTGAATTTACATTTTTAGGAAAAAAATGGTTGCACAGTTCTGTGAACTATTTGAGTTGCTATTCGCCAGTCCAAATATGAAAACCCTTTAAAACCATTTGTTGTGACTATTTTAAAATTGAAAATTGTAGGTTAACTTAATAATATTTATCAACTATTGCCTCTCTACATTTCTGTGAAATAATCATTAAACTACCTTTTCATCTTGCATGACCAACGCCGTTTTACATTGCACTTGCACATGTAGGCAAAACCGGTCCAATAATTTGGGAGCCTCGCTGTGAATTTTTCTTGTTTTGAAAATCTTTAGTAAAAGATTTGTTTGTATTTCATCTCTAAAAACATTTTTCAAACTCACTTTTATATATATGATATTTTGTTCAAACTAGAATTTAAATACTTCTATTATGGTGATTATTGTGGACTAGTAAAATGACAAAAATATTTAGTTTTTCCACATATCTCAGATACAGGTCTGGACCACATCCACTGTAACTGGCGTTTTTTTCCATTCACTTGTTTCACGTGGCATATGGTTTTGTAGAAGCATTCAGCACAAAGCCTCAAACGTCTTGTCTTGGTTTTTCACAAATGATTCTCCTCGCAAACTGTGAAAGTCATAATAACATGATAACAACAAAATACTTGTATTACACTTGTTAACCAACAACCGGATTCAAATCTATCTGCTTCGTTTCTGGCTAACACGTTTCTTGACACAAGAATCCTAACCAAACCTGGACAGAACTGATAACCTAATGCATTTATTGTCCCAAAAATTTTAAAGATGGACCGACCTACGTTACTTACACCTCGTACCTAAAACCAATAATGATGTGCCAATATTAATAACCCGTGGCCCTAACGTAATTAAAGACCAACTAATAACCAAAATTACTACATTACCCATAGGCCATAGTATTACACAAAATACATTTACATGAGAGAGCCATAGTGTTCAAATTTCCAAATACAATTTATTTGTATCGACCTCTTTTTTGTTCCGATTATCAACATTTTCACTTGATAACAAAATCCATTTCTCTTCTGATATCAAACAAATACTCAAATTTTAAGACTTCTTTTCAAAATCTCGTCCTATTTCCTCTAGCTTCTGTAGAAATTATATAAACGTATCAATAACAACAATTAAAGGTAAATAGACCTCTCCCTCTTTCTCTGTATCTCTCTCACACACCCACACAAAACTGCTGAGTCTTGATTATCTTCAATTTCCAGATGATGAAGCTTCTTCCGCGCTTCCTTTTGCAGTGGCTTCTTCTCCTTCAGCTTCGCGAGGCTTTTCTGGTCCGGGTCCAGCTGATACTTTCACCATTGAAGGACGTAAAAGCCTTTCGCCTAGCAAGAAACCTTTCCTGTATTCTTCAAGTACAATACCCTCTTCGTACTCCGCAGAATCCTCCCTCATTATTGCCTCGTGTAGCTTTTACACAACAAAGATAAAAGCAAATGGATAAAAAGAGATCTCAGCTTTGGAAAGACTAATAAATAAAGGCATTAGGTAAAGTTAACTACCAACTCACTGAAACCTATAACCATTCGCTATAACTTTATCTAGGTGTATGCTTAGGATTAGATCGCAGGAGCGGCTATGTGATAACCAAAAGGCATCTCAACACTAGGACTTAAGGATCCTAGGCCTCATAGATTCATTGATCATTTGCATCACAAGGTATCTTATCATTCAGCATAGTTTGATGCTTCCATCTAACCATCTTTCCAAGTAACAACCGCATCTACATTCTGACCAAAGATTATTCTGGCAACACTATACCACCTAGTTATCCTAATCCCAAACAATTTTGAGTTTGAAGATCACCCCAATAGTTAAAGATTAACACCACCAGTAAGCAGAGCAACAAAAACACACATCTCGATCCCCCGAAAGAAGAAAGATAAATCAGTAACTTACCATTGGATCAAACTGCTTGCCGACTGTCTCCACATGGACAACACCAAGAGAGCCCAGAATTTCTACAAACTGTTTGTATATGCTCTGATAGCTATTAGTGACTTTCTCTTCTCCCTCAGTCTCCACCTTAATTTGGCTTTTAGCTCTCTCAAAATTATCCAAAACAGCCAAAAGATTCTCTACAACCTCTCCTTGAGCATTTGAAACAAGGTTTAGCCTTTCCCTCTCCGTTCTCTTCCTGAAGTTGTCGAAATCTGCACTGATTCTTATGAGCCGATCTCTCTCCACCGACAATTCATTGGATAAAGAGGCTACTTTATCTTCAAGCAGAAATTTTTCATCTTCTATGGACTTTAAAGATGCTTCGATCTCAGCAATCTTCCCCTCGTTGTTGTCTGCTAAAGCTTCTTTATATGAATTCAGCAACGCTGTGATAACAGCCGCTTCTTCTTCCTCAGCTTCACTCCCCTCAGCACCGGCATTTTCACTCTCACCACCAACAGCACCATCAGTCTCCTGCTCCATGATTTCAGAAGGAAAACAGAATCAGAAGAAATCAATCCACTTAAAACACAGACATTTCATATCAATTCCTGATCAGCTGAGACAGAACAGAATCTATTGACTGACCTAAACAATCACATTAACAACAAAGGATTCAGTACATTCTATGTGGCCCCCATACAAGAATCACATGACCATGGTCTCAACATACTAAGAAGACTCCTCCAATTTGGGAAAACATCATGCCACAAGAATAATGAAATCCGCCATTCACCGGAGCTGGTGTACCCCTAGAAACATTGTTATTCACCATTTCAGGCCTTAATAGACTGAATACGAATCCTATTCGTTGCTCTTATTCATGCGGAAAGTTCAACAAAGCTTAAAACTTTAAGCAAATTCTAAATTACCGTATCCCAAAGTTCTCAAATTTGAACAAAAACTCATCATAGGATTCCAAATAAGTAGATGAGTAGGCCCAATTTCGAAACCCTAAAACCTAAACCCCTAAGTAACAATAACAGAAAAAACCCCCAAAAAGTAAACAGAAGTGAGACGAAATCGAAAAACCTGAACTTCGGGTTCGTTCGATTCAACCTCCGTCTCCGTCGTCTCTGCTTCTCCAGAAGCAAAAGGTACGAGATTTAGTAACCGGAGAGGATAGCTGCTAGAGACAGACCGGAGAGAAGCTCGGCGAGAGAGTGAGAAGCTGGTGGAGTTTCTTCCACCGGCGAAGGAGACGCAAAAGGGCTTAAAGGGTAGAGAGGTCGTATGAAGAAGCGTTGGTGTAAGATGTAAAGACGGCGTTTTGAGAAGACCGGCCATTGGAGAGTTCGGGGGGGAGATAGAGAGAAAGAGAGAGTGGCGGAGAGAGATAAGGAAGAGAGAAGGCTTAACAGTTTCTACCTCCGTAGGATGGATTGTCTTTGTTTTTGTTTCGGTTTTTTAACCGTTAGATGTCGTTTTTTACTATGTTGATCGGACGGTCCTTGTTTAACAGAAGTGTGTAGGGGAGTTCCTAGATTTTATGACATGGAAACTTCTAGAATTTGTAAATAATTTTTGTGAAATACTTATGTTTTCTTGTCAACATTTTCACATACGACTGAACTACACATTTTTTTTTAAAAGAGATATCGTATAACAAAAAAAAAAAGGTTTGGACCAAGATATATTGTAGGATAGTTAGTATTGTAGCGTTGTTACTACATCATCTTTTAGATTCTATGATCAGGACATTGTTTTTGTTAAAGTTCTGCGATTAGAACATATATTTCAATGATTTGTAGTAGTGTTTTTTTTTATTTTGTTGGTTTTAGATTTGCAGTAGTGTTGTCAAAATTGCTCTCTCTCATCTCTAGTTTTTGAGGGTTTGGGAAATTTTAGAAGCAATATTGTGTTTAAAGTTTAAACCATAGCTAGTTCTACAATTGGACTTAGCCTATATATACAGAGAAAGGCCTATGTGGAACTGTGGAAGTAAGCCCAAACCGATGTGCTATAGGGCTTATCCGGCTATAGCTCATATATATATATATATATATATATATATTATAATTATAAATAACAGTCAGAAAAATATCAGTGTTCGGCTTGACAAAAGAGAGTGGAGAGTGGAGACTGGAGAGAGAGGAGAAGATGTAGTTTTATTTTGTTTGCCGTTTGTCTTTGAGCAAATGTTTAGTAGTAGTAACTTTCTATCATTGTGTATAAAAATATGCATGTCTATTTATATCATCATTAAATATATGTTCATTATACTTTTTCTTATTTCAGTGATGATGTTATTATAAGATGAATAAATCTAAGTTTATGCAACACTTGAAAACACATTTCACATTTTTGCAGATGATTCTAAAACGAATAATTATTTATACACCATAAACATTTAACGGTTTGGCGTGACCCCACGCGCACGGGATATTCTCTCTCAAATTCACCTTCGCTTGCAGACATCGTCGATCTACTCTCGTTTTGAGGCCAAAGCGGTGGCTCCGGTAGCACCGGCTTCGGCCTCCCCTCATTGTCTTCTCGTTTTCTTTCTGTTCTCCGGAGTGATGTGTCGGTGGTTATGAAGGTTCGGAGGTCTCGAGACGGCGATCCCGGAGTTGCTCGACGGGGTTTCTTCACGGCGTTTCCCCTCTTGTTCTCTCTCGTATCCCTGTAATCATTGACGCATCTCCTTCTCTCTCTCTCCGGCGAGGGTTCTGCTGAGTTTAGTTGTAGATCTGGATGTTTCTTTCGACGGCCGGCGACGTCCCTGGAGATCCCGGCGTAGAAGACAACGTTTGAGGCTTCGGGACTCTCTTTCCTTCGTCTTCGTTTCAGATCCGGTGGCAAGCTCTCTCGGCGTCTTCCTCTTTTGGCCTTGGAAGCTTGCTTTCGGCAGTTGTTGCTATGGTGGTTCGTAGTCTTCGGTGGACTGGTGGCTTGAAGTCCCCGACGCTCCTGTTTTAGCTTGTTTGTGCGGCTGGTCGGAAGCCATCTTTGGTTTCGATCTATGCTCTCCGGTGACTTGGTGGTGGTGGGTTGCTCCGGTAGGTTTTGTGGTCTTCGTCATCTACTTGGGCCTCTTTGGGCCTTGGTAGTTTTTGTGTGGCCTCGAAAGAAGCTCATTCATGGGGGTTTGACTTCCGTTTGGCCTGGTTGTCTTTCCTCACCGTGATGGCTTGCGTAGTTCGTGTTGAGGTTTTGGCTCCCGTTGTGGCTCCTCCGCACTTCCTAGGTTGCTTTTGTTATCGGGCTTAGCTTGCGATGAGTTCATGAAGCGGTTCATTGCTTAGTGGGGGCTGTTTTCGCGTGAAACTTTTGTGGGATCTCAGTGTAGAATAGAGGCGGCGGTTCGGTCTCGACGGTTATTTCGCATTTGTGGGTGATGCTTGAGCGCGTTTTAATCCGTTGCAGCGGTTCCGTTTTTGTGTTAGTCTTCGGAGAAGATGTAAGCGCTCTTTTTTGAGGTTCGAGGACTGCCTTAGTTGGGAGTTGAGGCGCTCTTCTTCTGGGGTTCGAGGACCGGCCTCAGATGGGGTTGCTCGTGGCAACGAAGATGAGGACTCGAGTTCTTTGGAGCTGCGGCAATCACGCAAATTTCTGAGTTCTTCTCGGAATCGGTGTTTCTTCATTTGGTTTCTTTTGTCAGTTTCTCGCGTGAGTTTTTCTTTGTTGTTCATTATCCGTTATTTATTCTTGTTGTATTCTTAGCTTTTTGTTTTAGATTTTTGGTCTTTCTGACTTCGTAGTATCCTCTGTAACCGCTGTCACAATTTAAAATCTGGTATAAATACTTAACATTGTTACAAAAAAAAAAACATTTAACGGTTTTATACATACCTTATTTAAGATGGACAATTTTTTTCTTTTTTTAATACAGTTGACCACGACTAATTGTTCTACATATATCATACTTGAAATTTTCATTAAATTTACCTCCACTAATTTGCATAATTTACATTTTGAGTTTCAAATCCCATATCTAATACAAAAGCAGTTGTCTTAATCCGTTTTCTAAATTTGCAGTCTTATTTTATCAGAAGTAATGGATGCAATGATGAATGGACCTTAACACTAAATTTGTTTTTTTTTTTTTCAACAATACTTTTTTATTTCATTTTCTTTTCCTTCCTCCATGCATTAAAGACCCGTTGTTGAGACTAACCTTTTTTTTTTTGTTAAAAAGATTCTTCTCACATTAGAGTTTAAATTCATATATATGATTTTTGTATACTGTACGTATGCCTTCGTTCAGACGGCATTGTCCTGGATGAAAAATTATTGTTTTATTTTATACATATAATTGGGTCACCGGTCACATGTATTGTCTTTTTGGTTGAACTGATCGGTTAAGATTTTTTCCTTTGCTAAACTGTAAAACGTTTGTATTCCACCACGTTTAGTTTCACTACATATGTATTGTTGATTTCAGTAATACTAGATAATAACCCACGCTGTGCAGCGCGGGAAAATATCTACTTAGATTATTATACATTATTTAGATTATATTTATTTTATATTTTTAACTTTCTATTTATCTTATTTATTTTTATTATATATGGTTTGTATTGTGTTAATTAAAATTATTAATATATATATATATTATGTATAATATGATTTACTATTAAAATATATATATATAACAACAATACTGTAGTTTGCATTAACAGTAGTAACATGATACACATTAAAAAAAATACTTTTAAAAAATTTAAACAAATTGATTGCATATCCCAAAGAGTGTACTTGATTTTTATTAATTGTCATTCCAAATGCAATATATAATGGATATTGTCTTCTCTTCATCTAAGGTCAATCTTAAGAAGCATTATACATCTTTTTTTTTGTTTTTCTAAAAATTCTTTTCAAAACCCACGCTTTGCATATATAAATATTTATTAAATTTTTCTTATATTAAACATGTTACTGGATACATGTTATTACTTTTCTTTTTTATCATTAAACATGTTATTAAAGATTATAACAACCTATATATAATATTATATGGTACTTAATACTAATAATATATAACAATGTTATTATGGACTGAAACTAATTTAATCAGGGATTAAGTATATATAAAAAATAAATTTATATTCAGATCATAGTATGTATCACAAATATATGTAGTTGATTTGTATAAAATATAAATGTGACATTTGGTTAATGACATTTTAAGTTGTTAAATTATGAATATAAATCAATAATAGTAATTTCATTTATATAGTATTTTTTTTCTTATATTTTTTGTTTCATTATTTTAAGATGAAACATATAAGTTTATAACACATTAGGTGAATGTCATATCAAACTGGAAAATTTAAATAAAAATTTTTATTAAATAAAAACTATAAATATAGACATAAATCATTGCTAATAAATTATAATTTTAAAAAAAAATTAAATTGTATATAATTATATATAATTAATTATAAATATATATATATATAATCACTTATTTCTTGTATTAAAAATTATATTTGATTTTACTATATTTATAATTAACCGTACAAATTACAAATATAATGAACATGTTTTAATAATTTTACTTGCATATCAGTGTTTTTAATCTCAAACTTTATATGCCAATATCCATAAAAATCATAAATATGGAAAAATATTTTTACTTTGCGTATTTAATAAATATTATAATCATTTATTAAAACTACTATATAGAATACAGGTTCATCCATAAATTAAGGGAACTGATTTGGTTTGTTGTGTGAATTTTATATTATTAATTAAATTTTAATGTGAATTATGGTTTTTTTTTTAGGAATAAAAATAAATTAAGTGAGACCTACATAGATTTTCAACCAATCAAATAGAAGTATCAAAGTCAGACTGAATTTGTTGTGATCAAATTATCATTAATGACATATTAATATTTGCTTAGAAAATAATTATATTCTAATGGCAATTTTTGTAATATACCACATGACTATTGGTTTTTTTTTTTGGTAAGGGGGAGGGAGATTAATCCCCCAATTTATTAAAATAGAAACTTAAGGTTACAAACGAATAGTCCGTGGTCTCGTAGTTCCACTACTATCTTCTAAAAGAATCGAAGCCACACAATCTGGCCGGGAAACAAAGTTATGAAAACCTAACGGTAAAGAGAAAGCATAGTTCGCTAATCCATCGGCAAGACGATTAGCCTCCCTATACACGTGGGAAATACGGACTATCCAGTCCTTTGATAAGAAGCCATAGCACAAACGTACTAGGAAAGACAGCGGATGAGAGTCACCTATCCCTGTCGTAAGGAACCCAACCACTATTTGTGAGTCCACCTCCAGCTCTACCCTCGTAGCTCGACGCTCCCACGCAATGAACAGACCATAGTATACCCCCCACAACTCGGCTAGCAGAGCAGAACAGAATCCAAGATTTACCGCAAAACCACAGACCCAAGCCCCCGCACTATCCCTTAGAACTCCACCCGCTGTTGCTAACCCTGGGTTCCCATGTGAAGCTCCGTCAGTGTTCAACTTCATCCAACCCTCGCTAGGATAGTTCCACGCAATCAAACGTTCAGCCCCCATCCGTTCCGAGTTCTTGTCCGCCGAGACTATGTGCGCTGTCGTCACCTCCCTCGCGAGATCTTTAATGAAACGCACCCTATCGCGACATCTACCATTCGTATCAAAAACACTCCCACACCGCCATTTCCATCCCCACCAAACAGCCATCCCATACGTTGTAGCCCACGAGCTTCCTTCAAGCTCGGTACGCTCTCCTAAGTTATCATAGATCCACTCAAGTAATGACTTGGAAAAGAAAGCTCTTACACGATTAGACGGAACTATGCGCTCCCAAATACCCGCCATCGCAGGACAGTCCCTCAGCACATGTAGTATTGTTTCCTCACCACTCTTGCATACTTGGCAAATGTTTGTATCACTAATGTGCCGTCGATATCTTTCCACATTAGTCATGATCACTTGGTGTGACACAAGCCAGAGAAACAGCTTCACCCTCTCCGGTACCACCAGCTTCCATAAGCGCTCATAGAATTTTCCCATATGTTGCCGCGGTGATTGATCTCTAGTCAACATGGAGTATGCCGACTTTACCGTAAACACACCATTAGAGCTCTCTCCCCACGATGTTCGATCCTTTGCACCAGTCACATTATCTAGCACCACTGTTGCTAGTTTCAATCGAGTGTTCCCAGCAACAAACGGTACAATCCTCGAAAAATCCCAGCCAACCCCGTCTTCCCATAAATCTCGAGCACAAAGTTCGGAGAACCCCTCCGGTGGCTCTAGGACTAGCGACTCCACCAACGGCTCATTGTCTAGCCACCTATCCATCCAGAACTTTATATTTCGTCCATCTCCAAGCACCCAGCTCAGGCCATGTATAACCACATTTCTTAATCCAGTCCCTACGCTTCGCCAAGTTGAAGACCAATTACTTTTAGCCACCATCCAAGACAAATCATGAACGTCTCCCACTCTATATTTGGACCGCAAGACTTTCGCCCACAAGCTATATGTATCATGAAGTATCCTCCATCCTAGTTTAGCTAGGAGAGCCTTATTCATCTCACCCGCAGTGCGGATGCCCAGCCCCCCTTCCTCTTTGGGGACACACACTCGCTTCCAAGCTACCAAATGTTGTTTCCTCTGTTCCGACGTGCTCCCCCACAAGAAGTCCCTCGACACTCTATCTAACTTTTTGAGTGAAGCCTTTGGTAGCGAGATAACACTCATAGTATGAACTGGGATTGACGATAGTACCGCTTTTGTGAGTGTCAACCGGCCTGCACTACTCACGAAACGCCCCTTCCAGCCAGCCAGCCGCGTAGAAACTTTCTCCAACACATCACTAAACGTATTCTTGTTGATCCGTTTCTGTAATATTGGCATACCGAGATACTTCCCCAAATCCCGAGTTGCCGTAATTCCACTTTCATCGCTAATCAACTTGGCCAGATCCCGGTGAACATTCTCAGAAAAGAAAATCTTAGATTTTTCGAGACTTACTTTCTGTCCCGACGCAACACAAAACCGTTCTAACACTTTCCTTATTACCCTTACTTGGGCTACCGAAGCTTCCGCAAAGAGGATTAAGTCATCTGCAAAGCACACGTGAGACAACTTGGGACCTCCACGTGAGAGTGATATTGGCTTCCATTCTCTCATCATAACAGCATGATCAATCTGATGGCATAGTCTTTCCAGGCACAAAACAAATAAATACGGAGATAACGGATCTCCTTGTCGAAGCCCTCTTAACGGCTTGAAGGCCTCTGTTTTTTCTCCATTCCACAAGAGCTGCATTGAAGGTCATGTGACACATTGAGTAATCCAATTAATCCATTGAGCAGGAAGTCCCGCCGCAGATAGTGTATCCTCCAAGAAATCCCACCGAATCCGATCATAAGCTTTTTCGAGATCAAGCTTCAACAACATCCACCCTTTCTTACCCTTTTTTCTTCTCATCGAATGAACCACCTCTTGTACTAACACGATATTATCTGTACTCAGGCGTCCAGGGATGAAACTTGATTGAGCTGGGCCTATCAGTTTCGACATCACAGTCTTCAGTCGAACCACCATTGTCTTCGTAATGGTTTTAAACAACACATTACACAGGCTAATCGGCCTGAATTGTGTTATTTTTTCCGGCTTAATAACTTTTGCAATGAGCACAACCAGCGCATCATTCATCTCCTCTGGCATAAGACCCGTCTCAAAGAACTCCAGCACAAACTTAGATACCGAAGCCCCTACAACATCCCAACAGTGCTGGTAGAAAACTGGCTGAAACCCATCCGGGCCCGGGGATTTGAATTTTCCCATGCTTCGTATCGAACTTTCCACTTCTTTTGCCAAGAAAGGTTTATTTAAGTCAATCAGTTCCCCCCGAGATAAAGCAACAAAGCCATCCCTTGGCAGCTTCTCAACAATTGGATCAACATCATCCATCGAGTACAGACGTTTATAGTACGTGACAGCCAACTTCTCGAGCGCCGGTGTATCCACAATCCATCGGCCTTCATCATCTTTTAACGCTTCTATACGATTCCTTCTTCGCCTAACGATCGTCGATGTATGAAAGTACGTCGTGTTCCGATCCCCCAAGGCAATCCATTTCTCACGGGACTTTTGAAACCAGAGCACCTCTTCCTGGCCGAGGACCACCTCAAACTATTTCATTAAAACTTCCTCTCGGTTTAAAAGATCATCCGTTTGATTCATATCCAAAGCGTCTTGGACCACTTTTATCTGGTGCACCAGCAAGTCTTTACGCTTTTGGATTTCTCCAAACACCTCCCTATTCCATTTTTTCAACTTCACCCTCAGCCCCGCTAGCGCTTCTGGGGTTTTCACACTACCATTCCAAGACGCCATCAACAATTCCTTAAAGCCGGAGTGTTGTAGCCATGCCGCCTCAAGCCGAAATGGTCGTCGACTTGGATTCGCACCCGTCTCTGGATTCAGTTGAACATAAAGTGGTGTATGATCCGACGAGAGGAACGGTAGATGTGATACCATCGTCTCTTGCCACTTTAGCCTTGTATGAGCCGAGCAAAAAACACGATCCAACCTTTTTGCTACATACGTTTGCTCCAACCTCCCTCGTCTCCATGTGAACTTATTCCCCCTAAAACCCATGTCCACCAGGGCAAGCTCATTTATCCATTCACCAAAAGCCAAAGAGTCAGGCGATAATTGGCCATTCCCTCCTGTCCTCTCATCCACACGCACTATAGTATTAAAATCACCACCAATGATCAGCGGCTCATTAATCCCCTGGATGACATTAGTTAGCCTTCCCCATAATCCGCTTCTCCGACTGACCGTTGGGGCAACATACACCACCACCACATGAAGGACTTCCTCACCATGTGTTATCTTCGCGTGAATAAATTGATCAGATGATTCCACAATCACCACAACACCTACTTCCGATCTCCATAACAGCCATAAGCTACCGCATCCACACGAAACGAGTTATCAAACCCCAAACCTTGGCAAATTCTCTGCGCTCTATCTCCACACGCATGTGTCTCAAACAAAGCCAGGACATCCGTACTAAACTTCTTCAAAATGTATCGAATAGATCTTCCATAACAGGCAATTCATCATTATCAAAATAAATAAAACGGGAAAAGCCGGGGCAGCTTGTTATGCTTCTGTCGAAGCCGCCACTTCCTCCAGCGGATTCTCCTCCATAACCAACTCCCTAACTATCAAACTCTCCTCCAAACCATGGTGCCTATCCCCTGGATTCTCACTCACCAAAGCATTCTCCACCATGTTCGGTTCATTCCCGTTAACAAAACACCCCCTGGCCTACCAATAGTCGACTTCTCAACTCGTAATCGTTTGCCTGATTCCGATAGCTCCAACTCCACTCTTGTCGGCCCAAAGATTAACCCCCGAGAGGGCCTAATAGGCTTCTGGTGCCTATGTTTAGGCCCATTAGAGCCGGAATGTTTACTAGCCTCGGCCCTTGTAGCTTTAAAAACTTCAGCGCCCCGCTCTTTTCCTTTATCCAAAGCCTGTCTGGCCAGGAACGGTTTAACTTGCTTCGTACTCTTTCCTTTTCCAGTCCGATTCATCACATCCTCATTTTCCTTGTTCTCCTCTGAAACCACAATTACTTCCCTCAAATCCGTCGTGACTATATCAGCCTCCAGACTACCAAATCTGTTCGATGTCATAATATTCTCCGTTTCCTTAAGCCGCTGGGTCTCTTTAAGATTTCTTTCCATATCCCCTCCTCGTCTCTCAACCGCAATAACACCTCCCCCAACCGGGTGGTCCGATCTCCTTGCCGATCTCCTCACCTGTGTGAAGCCATTCTCCGCTTGCCTACCTCCACCATTCGCATCCACCACCATATGAGGTGGTGCAGCAACAACTTTATCCAACACTCCACGAGGACACGAATGAGCTAGGTGTCCGTACAAACCACATAAGGAACATATACTTGATAGTCCCTCATATGACACAAAGTACCGCTCTCCATTAATCAACACTGTTCCTTTTAGCGGTCTAGTCAGATTAACCTCGACACAAACCCTGGCGAAACGAGCCCTCTCGAAATTCAGTGTTGTTAAGTCAACTTTAATTGGCTTCCCCAGACCCCTAGCTATACCCAACAAAATCGACTTGTGGTACAGGTTTACCGGTAGGTTCGCCAACCGAACCCAAACTGGAGTGGTCACAATATCATTCCTTAAAGGATCAAAGTCCGGCGACCATGCTTGCACTAGAAGACAACTCCCGAACACCCTCCAAGGCCCTCCAGTCAACGCTGCTAAGTACTCTTCCTCCCGCTCGAACCGGATCATGAAGAACTGACGAGGTAAGTCCATAACATGCATTGATCCCTGTGGCTTCCACATATCTCTCAGCCTCCTGCTCAACGTCGAGATAGGTATACTCCTCCCAAGCACCTTCACAATCATACACTGTTTCCACAAACCGTTCATTACCTCCAACACTTCGCTACCAATCGTTATCACCGGCTCACCATCCTCACCATCAGAAAACTCCAAGTGCATCCTCTCTTTCACAAACTCTTCCCCTAAAACCTCCTCTGGATGCAGTCTCCCCCCGACACCCTTACCCGCTACCTTACTTGCCCAAGACCCGCTCCCATCCGGAGGATCTCCCGGCGGTCGATCCTTCTCGCTAAACTCTGTCATCGTTGCATCCTGTGGGGCTGCTCCCAAAACCCTAAAATCGCCGCTCACCATCACTCCACGATGATGTTTTATCAATGGAAATAACGTGTCACCTTATTTGACATGACCTTTTAATTTAAAATTTGGGAAGATAATAAAAAACTACCACATGACTATTGGTTAAACTTCTTTTAACATTGCTCAAATAATAGTATAGAGATATCTAAGAAAATCTAAACGTGTAATCTTTTCCATATATTGGAAAAATGACTGAAGCTTAAGTTTTTACTTGGGTGAATTGGCAAAATAACCTTATGTAGGAGGGATATTAGTAAAATGACTAAGGTGTCAGATTTCTTTAGTAAATAACTTTTTCATTGAGGTAAAAAGACATAAACGCCCTCAGGTAAGGGGACAGAAAAATATCACGTGTCAGAGAGATGTTTGAGAACTTAACATTATCGGGACATGTTTTTAACTAATATTACATGTAATATTATGAACAGTTTGGATATTTCACTTCCGTCGCCGACGTAGCGCATACACTTAATTAGATTTAAGTGTCACTACGTTTTATCTGTAAGAAGCACGGAATAATAAAAGAAAACATCAGATGTATATTTATGTAATAGGGCCTAAGTATTCAAATAGAACCCAAGAAATTTGGAACATCAGAATACTTACACTTACCATCTTAAATACATGGTCACCTCTTTTATACTAATCGGTGCAATCTTGACGCAATTGTTTGTACCATGTTGAAATACACTAATATTAAAAGTTCATACGTGACAAACACATCTTATATAATAAAGTAAGGTTTTTTCTAAGAAGCTCTGAGACGTTGTCACGTGTCACTTACAACCTATTTTCTAACTCTTCCTGAGACGATGACATGTGTCAGGTACAACCTCTTTTCTAACTTTTCTTAATTTCTATTTTTTCTAACTCAACCAAAAAAAAAACAAATTTAAAATTTCTATCTTCTTAAATATAGTTACATTACATAACTTTAAAGCTAATCTTATATAATAAAGTAAGGTTTTTTCTGAGAAGCTCTGAGACGCTGACATGTGTCACTTACAACCTATTTTCTAACTCTTCCTGAGATGATGACACGTGCCAGGTATAACCTATTTTCTAACTTTTCTTAATTTCTTATTTTTTCTAACTCAACCCAAAAAAAACCAAATTTAAAATTCCTATCTTCTTAAATATAGTTACATTACATACCTTTAAATCTAATATCTTATATAATAAAGTAAGCTTTTTCTGAGAAGCTCTCAGACGCTGACACGTGTCACTTACAATCCATTTTATAACTCTTCATGAGACGATGACACGTGTCAGCTACAACCTCTTTTCTAACTTTTCTTAATTTTTTATTTTTCTAACTCAACCCAAAAACCCAAATTTAAAATTCATATTTTCTTAAATATTTTTTTTATCTTATACTAATTAAAACAAAAAAAATAAGTAAATATCTTATATAATAAAGTAAGGTTTTTTCTAAGAAGCTCTGAGACGTTGACACGTGTCACTTACAACCTATTTTCTAACTCTTCCTAAGACGATGACATGTGTCAGGTACAACCTCTTTTCTAACTTTTCTTAATTTCTATTTTTTCTAACTCAACCCAAAAAAAACCAAATTTAAAATTTCTATCTTCTTAAATATAGTTACATTACATACCTTTAAAGCTAATCTTATATAATAAAGTAAGGTTTTTTCTGAGAAGCTCTGAGACGCTGACACGTGTCACTTACAACCTATTTTCTAACTCTTCCTTAGATGATGACACGTGTCAGGTATAACCTATTTTCTAACTTTTCTTAACTTCTTATTTTTTCTAACTCAACCCAAAAAAAACTAAATTTAAAATTCCTATCTTCTTAAATATAGTTACATTACATACCTTTAAAGCTAATCTTATATAATAAAGTAAGGTTTTTTTCTGACAAGCTCTGAGACGCTGACACGTGTCACTTACAACCCATTTTCTAACTCTTCTTGAGACGCTGACACGTATCAAATACAATCTCTTTTCTAACTTTTCTTAATTTCTTATTTTTTCTAACTCAACCCAAAAACTTAAATTTAAAATTCCTATATTCTTATATAATAAAGTAAGGTTTTTTTCTGAGAAGCTCTGAGACGCTGACACGTATCACTTACAACCCATTTTCTAACTCTTCTTGAGACGCTGACACGTGTCAAATACAATCTCTTTTCTAACTTTTCTTAATTTCTTATTTTTTCTAACTCAACCCAAAAACCCAAATTTAAAATTCCTATCTTCTTAAATATTTTTTATCTTATACTAACTGAAACCAAAAAATAAATAAATATTAGAATATTTATATATATTTTGATATATTTTTGATAATATTTTAATTTTTCGTAAAAGACATGATTCTTTTGGTTTTGATATTTTTTCGTAAAAGACATGATTTTTTGTAATGTATGATTTTTTGCTGAATTTATATAATACATAATGAAAATCATTTATCAAATAAGTGAAAATGGCTTAAAATGCAACTATAGAACAAGAGTGGCTTGATAAGTGCAATTGGTAACCCTAAATATCTCTAATGCTCAACTCCAAATACAAAAAAAAAATAGCTTTATTAACTCCAACTATAAATTTTAATTCTAAATATCTTCCAAATATTTGGTAAAGACATGTGAAGTTTTTTTCTGGTATTATTAACATCCATTGGTGACAATGCATAATTATTCTCGGCAGAATTTGTAAGTACATACTCATATTTTTTTCTGTTGTTATTAATGTCCATTGGTGACAATGCGTAATTATTCTCGACAGAATGATCAAATCCATAAATACCTACTCATGTTATCCTTAATTGGTGTATCTCTATTTGTTCTATCTTTATTTATTTTTTGAGTAGGCAAGGAAGACAAAGAAGAAGGACAATATGTTGATGAAGTTAAGGACACATAGTGAAATTCTAATATTTTATTACTAGATTATTTAGAAGACAATATTATTTCTTATATAAAAAAGATTAATTTTTTTTTCTTAATCTCTTACTTTCTTGATAAAATATTTTTAGTTTATTTTTTTAATACTAAACTCATAAAAACAATTGAAGAAATATTAAATAAGTATATTTTTATACTACCTACGCAATTAAAATCCACCATTAGGTTGACTCAAACATATGTAACATTATTTAAAAATATGTAGTGATAGAGGTATTATCATTGGCATCACTGTTTGATGTTAGTATATTAGCTACTCAATTTATATATTATCATTAGCTGCTTCTTATTGGATATTGATATTAATTGAAGCACAATATATGAATTGTATATTGATATATTATTTTGAGATATTTGGATATTGTTATGTGTAGGTCTGTGTTTATTCAAAAGCAGGACGAGACGACTCATGATCCGACGATCTTTTTCAAATTGCAAAAAGAAGGCTGAGAAGAGGAGGCTGAAGGCTTTAGAAAATGGACAATTTCGGGTCAGGGAAACAGAATTTAGCTCTCTCTCGAATAACCTGAAGGTAAAAGATAACAAATATACACCACTTTCTCCATTAATATCATTAATCTTTTCTCTAGATTCTTTTTTTTAATCATGTGACTGTTACTTTATTGTTACAGAAAAATGGAACAGCTCACTTGATTCACACATCTATGAGGAGATATAATTATTATTATTGTACGAGTCATTCTTTTTTTTAAGTTGGTTTTCTTAAAACAAGTATTTAGTTTTTGAGAATATAGAAATTGCTTACTGTAAATAACTAAACTGTGTAATATAAAATATTTAAAATAATCAATTTAAATTAAAAGTAACTAAACATATTTCAATATATATTTAGTTATAAAATATTACATATTTCATTATAGTAATTTCAAACCCATGCAATGCATGGGACATTCTCTAGTATCTTATATAATAAAGTAAGGTTTTTCTGAGAAGCTCTGAAATGCTGACACGTGTCACTTACAATCCATTTTCTAACTCTTCATGAGACGATGACACGTGTCAGCTACAACCTCTTTTCTAACTTTTCTTAATTTTTTATTTTTCTAACTCAACCCAAAAACCTAAATTTAAAATTCCTATTCTCTTAAATATTTTTTTTTATCTTATACTAATTAAAACAAAAAAAATAAGTAAATATTAGAATATTATATACGTGTCAGCTACAACCTCTTTTCTAACTTTTCTTAATTTCTTATTTTTTCTAACTCAACCCAAAAACCCAAATTTAAAATTTCTATCTTCTTAAATATTTTTTTATCTTATACTAACTAAACCAAAAAATAAATAAATATTAGAATTTATATATATCTTATACTAACTAAAACCAAAAAATAAATAAATATTAGAATATATAAATAAATATATTAAATTTATTTTTTTAATTATAAGTATCCCTAAAGTAGGAAACTAAACCCTAAGTAGTAATATAGAACCCAAGGGGTATGAATGAAAACTCGGATCACAATTGTAATTACACTTACTATGTTAAATACATGGCCATAAAAAAAGTAAACAAGAAAAAATCTAAACCCTGAATCCCATGTAGAAGTGTGAACCCAAACAAATAAAAATACAGTATAATTACCGTAAAGAGATAAACAAGAATAAATCTAAACCCTAAACCTCATGTATAAGTGCGAACCCAAAGGGTATGAATATAGAACCCAAGGGGTATGAATGAAAACTCGGATCACAATTGTAATTACACTTACTATGTTAAATACATGGCCATAAAAAAGTAAACAAGAAAAAATCTAAACCCTAAATCCCATGTAGAAGTGTGAACCCAAACAAATAAAAATACAGTATAATTACCGTAAAGAGATAAACAAGAATAAATCTAAACCCTAAACCTCATGTATAAGTGCGGACCCAAGCAATTGTTTGTACCATGTTGAAATACACTAATATTAAAAGTTCCTACGTGACAAACACATACACTATAAGTATCCCTAAAGTAGGAAACTAAACCCTAAGTAGTAATATAGAACCCAATGGGTATGAATGAAAACTCGGATCACAATTGTAACTACACTTACTATGTTAAATACATGGCCATAAAAAAAGTAAACATGAAAAAATCTAAACCCTAAATTCCATGTAGAAGTGTGAACCCAAACAAATAAAAATACAGTATAATTACCGTATAGAGATAAACAAGAAGAAATCTAAACCCTAAACCCCATGTATAAGTGCGAACCCAAGCAAATAGAAGTACAGTATAATTACCATAAATAAGGTAAAAAAAAGAAAAATTCTAAACCCTAAACCCCATATCAAAGTGCGAATCCAAGCAAATAAATGTACATTCAAAAAAATAACGTGTAATATAGCAATTAAAATGTCAAAGAAGAGGTCGAGAAACATGAAAGTTTTAATGGTGGATTTGAAACAAGATTAATTTCACAATTAAAACAATTATGGTAACATGATTTTTTATGTTGACATGGATTTTTTCCTTTTAACATGTTATACTCGTATATGTCAAGTTATTTTTAATAAGGAGACGATAATTTCTTGAGAAAATTAGTGTTGTCGCATGATATTTTTGATGTTGACATGTAATCTTTCCTTTTAACATGTTATATTCTTATATGCCAAGTTATTTTTTGAAGCGGGAGATAATTTTATAGATGAAACTATAATTTTTTATATTCGCTGTAATTTTTATGCGTTATTTGTTAGATGTAATAAACACACAAAAAGAAGAAAGTTAGATCCACGAACAAGAAAATTTCAGATTCGCCACTATGAAAAAAAACGAAAGAGTAAGAGATAGAAAAAATTATATAATAGAGATTTATAAGAGAAAAGAGAGAAATTTGGGAGAATAAGAGAGTAAAAAAAAATCAGAGAGAATTATTAAAAAAAAGTGATAGAATTGGTGAGATGGAGAAGAAGAGAGAGGATAGGAGAAAGAAAGCAAAAAAAACACAGATTGGTAAGATGAAGAAGAAGACGACGTGAAAGTAATAGAGAGAGAAAGATAAATAGAAGAAAAGAAAATAGGGAGACAGAGCACTATTAAAAAAAAAAGATTGTCGGCTACAGTAGATTTTTAAAGAGGACTAACTTGACATTTCTAATAAGAGTCTGACATACACTATTCAGAAAATGTTATTTTCCGAATAACTTTTTGTGTTTGATGGTTATCTGCTCCAATTTCCCTTTTTACTTTTAGTGGTGACTGGTGACGTGTCGTCTCCGGTGAACCTCACGAACCACTTTAATACAACGAACCAGTCAACCACTTTAATACTATTAATTATTCAATAAAATGTGTGCTGTTTTACAGGAAAAAATAAAATAAAATACAACAAATGCGGCATAGTAAATACTAAATAGGAAGAAGAAATGGCTGACTAAAAAAAGTAGGAAGAAAAGAGGACGTAAAACAACGGGCATACGACGTTCCTAAGTCTTTTCAAAATGTACATAAAAAACAGAATGTTTGATTATTTTATTTTTTATTTTGTTAAATTAGATGATAGATTGCTATATAAAGGATATGAATTATTTAACTCATTGTTAATTGGTTTTGAAATAAATAATACATGAAACTTAACAACCTTCTAATTTCTAAATAATTTACTAGAAAATTATTATGAAAACTTAAAAAATGTTTTTATTTTAAAAAGAAATATTTACTAGTTATTATGCAATTTTAAAATTGACATTCAATTTTTCTTATTGCATTTGTTCTGTTTATTTCACTAATTCGACATCGCGCTTGTTCTGACATATTCATAACATCAAACTTTCTTCCGTATTACAATTTAAAATATGGTGGTTGAATCCATAGAAATGGCTTTTTGTATATTATTACTAAACGCTACTAAGCGGTTAGCCTGAGTCAATTAGTAAACGTTTATTTTTAACATCAACCAGTACACAACCAAACTAGTAGTGATTACTTTTTACATAGAGGTGGTGCCTTTTTACAATACCAAAGTATCATTGTTGCTTATAATTTCCGTCTTATGTTTTTAAATGTGAATTGGTGGACTTTTGAAATCTGGCTTCTGTATTATTAGTAAACGGTACTAAGCGGTAAGGCTGAGTCAATTAGTAAACGTTTCTCTTCTGCATAAACTAGTCAAGTCCGGAAAGTGACAATTTTATCATTAAGTGATGACTTGACTAGTTGACTTTGATTTTTTTGTTTACTTGTTTTTCCTTCTTTCTTTTTCTTTTTTTTTTCTTTTTTTTTGGCTCAACTTCATGTTACAACATATCCGAGTCCACACCCAATAAATAAACACACATAGAGAGATCATAATTCAAAAAAGAAAGAGATTCATTTGCTATTCTATCGGCTACTTCATTCTCCTTTTGATGCGTTATCCCCTACTTGTTTTGTCTGACAATAAATCAACACTCGTTTTATACAATAAGACAATAAAAATATACTTATGTTTTTAAACTGTTACAAAAAGAGCGTAATCTATGTTTCCCAAATAATTACACTTTCTTTGGGTTCGATCTTAATTACAATACAAGATATATTGTTGGAATGTATGATTTTCGATTAACTCTACCAGTCAGCTTGGGGATCTTTTGAGGGGGATTATGATCACTTTTGGGTTTCAAATTTTACCGCCAACGTGAAAGACACTTATTTACATTATTATGGCTCTTAATCAAAAAAGTGATACGGCGAAGATCGACATTTATTTATATATAGATTAGTAATTAGTAAATGTTTTTGATAAATAACCCGTGTAAATACGGATGATCATGTTCTAGCTATTTATAAAGACTTTATAGTCCGAATTTAAACAAAGTAATTTTGTTTAGGTTCGAAAATGGAAAAATATTAAGTTGAATGAATAAGTTCATGTGCCTCACTCAACTTAAATGAATAAGTTGAATAAACTTTCTTTGTAATTTTTTTTATTTTCTAGTTTTTTCTTTGGTTGAATGAGTTGAATTATTTTGTAACTTTTGTTCATTTTAAATGGTGAAAATTTGGATGAATGTATTATCTTTTTTTTTTGGTGCAACTGGTTGTACAATTGGAGGAATAAAAATAGTTGAATGATAATAATACATTCAACTATTTTAATTGACCATGTAATAAACAAAATCTCTTAACCATAATATATAAATAAGAAAATCTATAGTGAGAAAAAAACAAAAAAAAAAACAAAAAACTATTGACTATAAAAACGTGTCTTAAGAGCTATATCTTCTTCACCGGAGTCTCTTCTCCATCTCTTTCTCTTTCTCTTTCTCTCTGTTTCTAGAGGGTCGCAGTGATGATTGCTTCAAGTTTCCCAGAAAAATGTGTGTCATTAATCAACGGAGCTCCGTGTTGGGCCGTTTTCTTCCTTTTTGACCTTCTCGACAATTTTCTCTGCATCGTTTTCAGATTCCTCGACGATGTTATGGAAGAAAAATTAGAGTCCTGTCATTGTAAAAATCCTCAAGAAACCGGATACGAGTTTCTTTCAAACGACGATAAACATTTGTCAGAGACTCTTTACCGGAGGAGAAACGTTTTCCGACAAGCCGGTTTTCTCCGGTTTGCGAAAAAACTCCCTGAGATAACCAAGAAAATCGGTATTTTAACTTTCCTGAGAAATTTTATTTTCCCCAACAAAATGAAGAAAGTCTCTCATGAGGTTGCAAACCGGTGGTCTGATTGTGGTTGCAAGACTTGTGTTTCGTGCAACAACACCAATAAACTTAACGTGATCTTGAAGCAACCTTCGATATCGTCTCAAGGTATAATTAGTAATTTACCTATAAACTTTAATATCATAGCGGTTAATTAATGTTTATAATTAAACTCGTCAACTCTTTTTCATTTGATCAGATTTGTTGATGAGCAACAAACCGGTAGAGAATGTTATTTTCGTACATGGATTTTTGTCATCTTCATCGTTTTGGACTAAAACAGTGTTCAAATATCTACCCGAGACCACTGAGAAAACTAACTACAGATTCTTTGCGGTCGATCTTCTTGGGTTTGGAGATAGCCCGAAACCAAGAGACTGTCGATATTCTTTGAAAGAACATGTCGAAATGATCGAGAAATCGGTTATTTTACCAAATAATTTGACTTCATTCCATGTTGTAGCACACTCCATGGGCTGCATCATTGCAATAGCCTTAGCTGCGAAATTCTCCGACAGTGTCAAGTCTGTAGCTTTAGTAGCTCCGGTGAGTTTTCCCATCATAAAAATGTGATTCCTCTTTTAACAACAGTTGTTCTGAATTTTTTTTCTTTTTCTTTTTGCTTTAGCCTTATTTTGCTAATTCAAAAGGAGCAAGTTGTGATGCTCTTGATGTGATCGCCGAGAAGAAACTT
The DNA here is from genome assembly GCA_963667165.1 of Barbarea vulgaris. Classification (NCBI taxonomy): domain Eukaryota; kingdom Viridiplantae; phylum Streptophyta; class Magnoliopsida; order Brassicales; family Brassicaceae; genus Barbarea; species Barbarea vulgaris. Next base: position 21,307,710 of record OY763891.1, on the reverse strand, counting down.
TGGCCGCCGACATCATTTTTCTCGGCGACGATGGCTTGGTACGAGCACATCTGTCGTGGCGTTTGCTTGGTTGTTTGTAGGCACCACCGTACATGGGAGAGGATCATTAAAATTGTAACTTGGAGAAGGTGGTATATATGTATATCATAGCATTTTCTTAATACATATAGATAAAAAGACTACATTGCTTGTTTCCTACGGCAACCGGTTTCTAACACTCTGTTTTCTCCGATGTTCAGGAAACTACCAACGGCGATAACGGAGTTGACGAAGCACACACATCAATCAGCTTGGCACAGCATGCACAATGTGATATGTGGAGGAGCGAAATTCACTGATAAACACCTCGAAACTTTGATAAATTCCGGTGTTAGAATCAATGTGGTGCAAGGGGACAGAGATGCTGTTGTTCCTATTGATTGTCTATGGAACATGAAGGCAAAGTTCCCTGCGGTTGAAGTCGAGGTTATTGCCGGAACCGATCATAGTACGGTCATAATGAGTAGGAGAGAGGTCTTTGTTGCAAACCTTGTAAGTCTGTGGTCTTCTTCCGGAAAGAAACACAACTAGTCAATAACTTATATTTTTGATAAATTAAGACATATGTATGTGAAGAGTCAAATGAATCTTTGAATTATTAAGTCCAATTAAAATCGAAATTATTCAGATTAAACACAAAATCCAAATTTGTAAAATTGAACTAGTATAGGAGAATTTTCAGATTCTAGAGAATTCAAATCGTACACGAGAGTAATGAAAATAATATATTATCGAAACTCGTGAAATCTTGGCCAATGTTTCCATGTTAATCTCGGAGAAATCTTCTGAAAATAGAAGATGATGGAGATTTATTGCCGAACGTAGCCTGATGATATTGCAGTTTCGAAACGCAGCCGTGTTAGGTGAAGATCCTTAGCACGTGACTTGTGGGCCTCTAAAATTGAGCTTCCAGGCCCAAATATTGCAATTAGTTTTGTAGTTTATGCTCGCGGAAATCTTCACGTACACATGTGATTACCGTAATGAATCTTCGAACTATTTAAGTCCAATTAAAATCTACATTTACATGCCACGTACTACAAAACTGCGGGTAAGAGATAAATTTACATTTTCATCAGCTCAAATCTTTGTTGTAATTTGACTTACAGGAAATATAGATATGCGGCAGCCATAACAGTAATTTCTCAATGTATTGGTCAATAATATCTCAATATTGACTTTTCTTGTCAAATGTATGCATTTCTTGAATATCAAGTGCCCCTAAACAGTTTGAGAATTAGTCTCTTGCGACATTTCCACAAAATTACCGAACAGACACGCCAAAGAAAAGTCAAAATTATACAAGCATTTAAACTCAAATTGATAACTCTTTCAAATTATAAACCGTATATAAAGAGCAATATTGATGGCTCTCTTAACTTCATTAATTACTAAACAACAATTCCTTCATTAATTAGTCAATTTAAGCAATGACTACTGCAACGTTTGTTATTTTGGGTTTAGTTTTTCTATTTTCTATTGTAAACTCTGTCTTGACGTCTAAAAACGGACCAATATGTTCTTCCACATCCACATCTTTCAATCGGGATATTTTCCCTCAAGGTTTTATTTTTGGAGCTGCTTCTGCCTCGTTTCAGGTATTGTAAAGTATGAAAATATAGTTTGCATGCATCTCATGCTTTCAAATAATACATGGTTAGAATGTTTTTTTATAATTCGGACCTAGCTATAACCTATAACTTCCACAAATTTTGAACCTAATCTATAATGACGTAAAAAAAAAATCTATAATTGATATAATATGTGAAAACGTGAATTATATATTTGCGACAAAGTGCTAGTGTTTTTTTTTGTAATTTTTATATATGTTAGCGTTTTTCTAATCTTAACCAACAACTAAACTTGTTATGTTGATTAATAAAATTCTACATATATATAATATGCAATTCATGTTGTAGTATGAAGGTGCAGTCCAAGCAGGATGCAGGGGTCCAAGTATGTGGGATTACTACACTCTTAAGCATCCAGGTATTAATTATATTTTATCTATATAATCATAATTCATTTTTACATTATCTTCTTAAAATTATCTTAAAGTCATAAATTTTTTAACAATATTTACAGAGAGGACAAACAATGATAATGCCATTGAAGCAGTCGATTTCTACCATCGGTACAAGGTATTTAAGTATCATGATTACATAACTTTCATAAACTACGAGCTTATTATTTGATAATAAAAAAAATGGAGTTTATTTTTTGCAGCAATATCACACACGGAAATATTATAAAACAAATTTATTTTTTTTAATACTGCAGGAAGATATTCAGTTAATGAAGAAACTAAACATGGACGGTTTCAGATTCTCTTTTTCATGGCCTCGAATATTTCCTCGTGAGTCTATTATATACATCCATGACCATGATCCATGATCCATCCATCCAAATAATTAACCATCATCATATATTATCGAACTATTACAAAAAAAATTAATATGTCTTTCAAATCATCAGATGGAAGAAAGGATAAGGGCATTAGCAAAGTGGGCGTCAAATTTTACCACGATCTTATAGACGAGCTCCTTGCAAATGGTATTGACTCTTCCTTTTTTTTTCCCTAATAATTATTTCTTGAAATATATGAGACTAATTTGATATATTATTGCATAAATATATATAGGTATAACTCCCTTAGCTACGGTCTTCCATTGGGACATTCCACAAGATTTAGAAGATGAATACGGCGGCTTTCTAAGCGAACGTGTAATGTAAGCTCTTCTCTCTCTCTCTCTTTCTCTCTCTATTGTTTTTCTTTCAAATCATATAATTAAGTAATAACTAAACTAATCATATACATGCACATGTAGAGATGATTTTGTCGAGTTTGCAAACTTCACATTCCACGAGTACGGCCATAAAGTGAAGCAGTGGATCACATTCAACGAGCCATGGGTGTTTAGCAGAGCCGGTTACGATATTGGCAAGAAAGCGCCGGGACGTTGCTCGAACTATGTCAACAAGACTTGTCTTGGAGGGAGCTCAGGGCACGAGCTTTACATTGTTAGCCACAATCTACTTTTGGCTCATGCCGAAGCCGTCCATGAGTTCAGAAAATGCGCCAAGGTTTATACATAAATGTTTATCTTTACTAATGGACCCCTAGGCCTGCTTTTTACCGCTCTAATATTCATATTAATACATCGAATGCTATTATGATATCATTTCTAACCAATACTAATTATATATATACATGTACTAGTGCAAAGGTGGGAAGATCGGGATTGCGCATAGTCCTTCTTGGTTTGAGCCTCACGCTCTCGAGTCTAGTCCACATGCTAATGTTTCAGTTGAACGAGCCCTAGCGTTCATGTTCGGCTGGTAATTATTTACAATCATTTATAATGATAAATGTTGCTTCTTAAAGTTATGGTTTGTGATTTGTTATAAAATTGATTGTATATATATTTTTCATATGCAGGCACATGAATCCAACCACGTATGGTGATTATCCACAAATTATGAAGGACCAAGTCGGAGATCGGTTGCCTAAATTCACAGAGCATCAAAAGCAGAAACTAAAGATGTCATATGATTTTGTTGGGATTAATTATTATACTTCAACCTTTGCTGCTTATAATGGACTCATCGATCCTTCAAGGCCAACTTGGGAATCTGACTCTCTTGTTAAGTGGGATCGTAAGTTTTTTTTTTTTAGGATTTACCAGTTAAAAAGATATCTTCATTTGAGTGCCAATGTTAATAATCAATCATCCAAAAATATGCATTTTCTTCTCACTTTTTTTATTACTTTTTCAGCTAAGAATATACTAGGCTACAACATCGGTAGCAAGGTATACTAAATTTCTCTCCCAAAATTTAGATTTCATGTTTTAGAAATAGGGGAAAAAAACAAAAAAAATCAATGTTTCAAAATATATAATTTACTCAATATTTTTGTTCCAGCCGTCAACTGCTACGCTTGCCGTTTATGCAAATGGATTAAGGGAACTTCTGAAATATGTCAAGGAGAAATACGGTGATCCAGAGATTATCATCGCGGAAAATGGTAATAACTAATACGAAAGAAACAAAAATAAAACCAAATTCTCTTTTCTTTTTTTCCTTTTTTTTTGGGTTCAACCAAAACCATATTGTCAATACAAATAAAATGACTACTTCGATTTTTTTTTTTTTTTTAAAACTAACAATTTAGTGACTTTTAAATTAACAAATAATAAATTAATTCAGGATACGGAGAGAGTTTGGGAGTTAATGATAAGCTTCCCAGTGCACTCGCTGACTACAATAGAAAATATTACCACCAGAGGCACCTTTTAAGTCTAAATGAGGCAATTTGGTAAGTTGATTAGTGATTCTTTATTTGCAGAAATTAACTTTCATTTCTATATAGATATATGATTTGATTGAATTTTCTTGGTGCAGTGTGGATAAAGTAAACGTGACAGGATATTTTGCATGGTCATTGTTAGATAATTTCGAATGGCAAGATGGTTATGAAACGAGATTCGGACTCTATTACATCGACTACAAAAATAATTTGACTCGTCACGAAAAGGAATCAGCAAAATGGTTCAAAGAATTTTTGAAGGAACCAATATCTTCAAAAATCGTTGGAAATAGCAACAAAGATGAATTGTGAACAGATACTTAAAGAAAAGCAAAAGAAGCTTGAAGAATACTCTCATCAATCACAGTTACAAAGAAAAATATATTCCGCATTATTTCTATTGTATTCTTTATTTTATTTATTTTTTTGTTACTTTTTGTACGTAATCCATAATATTATGATAGGATTGAATGATTTATAAATAAGTTTCAACTCATATAAAGTTTTACTCAGATAATGTATCCACATTTATACGGACAGCATTCATCTAGATTGCATAAGTATCAATTCTTAGTAGAAGCTTAGAATCTAGAGTAAATATTCGGATGACAAATAAAAAAAACAGAGCCAATATATATATATATATTTGTCTACTGTTCTTAGATTCACCATCACATTCTTCTCAGACTATGACCTCCTCTTGATCAGAACCCTGACTGAGGCCACTCGGGCGCCACATCAGCATCTTCACTATCAATTAGTTCCTCCTCGTCCTCGACTTGAGCGGGAGTCGACACTTTTCTCCTCAACATCAGATATTATCTTCTTTTCATCTTCAAGTTTTCTCATCTTCTTCTTAGATTCATCATCACATTTCTCTGGCTCTGACCTCTTTCTCTTGAGAACCTTAACCAAACCCTCAAGCGCCCGCATCCGCATCTTCATTTTTCATTAGTTCCTCGGCGACTTGAGCCGGAGTCAACACTTGTCCATCAATCAAACGTTTGATATCAGGGTAGAGACGGTGACTGTCATCATTGTCGTGAGAGAGGCCTAAGTAGTTAGACGCCAATGTCTTAAATCCCTCGAAACCGCAATGTCCCATATAAATGTGCATATCCATACGGCCTGGTCTGAGTAATGCGGGATCAAGCGTCTCCTTGTTGTTAGTCGTGAATATTAATATGCGTTCATCTCCACAACTCGACCATAACCCATCAATGCAATTTAAAAGTCCTGATAATGTCAAAGGTGTTGATCCCTATTCATAAAAAAAAAAAATTTAGTATCCATGTATTGGTTGGACAAAATATATATGAAATAAAACCATTGTGAAGACCAAACCTTAGGAGCACCAAGGGTCATGGTTGTAGGTTGCAATCTTGTAGGCAAATCCACGGAGCAGTCTATATCTTCAACAAGAAGAATCGAGCTGTTCTTAGTGGCGAGAAGCAACCTCCTCAGATCTGCGTCCCCTTTCACGCTTGCGAGCTGGAGATCATAGATATCAAACTTGAGGTAATTAGCCATGGCTGCCACTAGACTAGACTTCCCGGTCCCTGGTGGCCCGTACAACAAGTAACCCCTCTTCCAAGCCTTTCCAACTCTTTTGTAGAAATCTTTTCTTTTGGTGAACCGATCAAGATCTCCCATCACAGAACGCTTGAGCTTATCACTCATAGCCATTGTGTCGAATGTCGAAGGGTGCTCGAAGTTGACAGATTCCCATCGTTGGTTATAGCTAGAGTAGGAAAACAACTTGATGATTCTCCTCTCGTTCTTGATCACCTTTGATTTCCTCTCCACGTAAGGTATATAAGAGTTCACGACCAAGTCTCTATGTTTCTTGTCGAAACTTAGCTCGAAGCATTCCCAGTTGACAGTTGCCTCATACTGACCTCCATCTTGAACCGTGGTGCTCTTCTTGCTGCCAGCTAAATACCGCCACTTGAGCTCAATGCCTTTGTAGATATCGGAGACAACCTCTCCGTGGCTGAGATGTAAATTGACGGTCTTAGTGTTAGGGTCTCTAGTAATCCTTAGTTTTAATGCATCGCGGCTTATCTTGCTTGAGAGATAAAACTTGAGCCGCAGAATAGAGCTCATTTAGCCTCTTGATCCCGTTTCTATTGGTCCCGTTCATGTCATCGATGACCAGAGTGAGAGTCGATGAACGAGAACCGACTAAAGACTTGACGTAAGAGACAACGAAGTTCTGTAACGGTTGTGGAATTATTGTGTGAACCATTGGTTTGATCATCATGATGTATCCCACTATTGATGCATAGGTAGAGAAAACTGATGCAGGAGAAGGGAGATCTCTAGAGAACACCATCGTTTTCCACTTTAGGGTTCGATCTCTTCTCAATGTACTTATTGCGTATGAGGCTTTTGCTTATATTTGAGTTTATATAGAGAGAATTGTATGTTGGCCCCAAAAAAATAGAGAATTCTATCGGAAGTTATATACAGTGTATATTTTATATATTATATTCTTTTTCTTTTTTCTTGTTTGGTAAGATCCTTTTTCCAATTATTTTGTGAGAAAAAAACAAAATATTAATTTTGTATTATATCCAATTTCATTATGATTGGTAGGTTACTTTTAAGGAAATACAAGAACGGAAAAAAAAACGAAATAATAGTTTAGTTGGTCGATCGATATTTGCTGGAGCTATCACGCAGTTTGTAAGTCTATGACAAATAATAGTCAGAGTCGGTTTAGAATATTAATTACCCAAAACATATAAATAAATTAAAGAAAGAAATCTTAACAGAAATCTTAAGTTTATAAAAAATACATTTAAAAGAATAAACTTTAAAATGTAAAATATTACGACGAATGTCATAGTAAATATAACTAAACTTTTGAATTCACTAAGTTAAAAGTGACATTAAAATAAATCATTTAAAGTTTATAATTTATTAATATAATATTCATTTAGTTAATAAATTAAATCACTTATAAATCAATAATCAATTAAAAAAATCTACATTTTTTTTTTTGGGTCAATCTTTATTTTTTCAGTTGGTTCTTCCTTTATATACAGTAAAACCTCTATAAATTAATAACATTGGGATCAAATTTTTTTATTAATTTATAAAGATTATTAATATATCGAATTATTAATTTATAGAGAGTTTTTCTGAATTTCAGAAAATGTTATATAAAAACTAAAAAGTATAAAAATGAAGACAATACTTCTATGTGTTTTAATGCATTTACACATTAGAAAATAATAGTTGCATATATAAATTATTTTAATAATTTTTGATACAATTTGAGAAGATAAATATCATATATTTTCTATATTTAAAGAAAAATAGAGATAAACTCTAACAAAATTACAAATTTACGAATAAATAAACAACATTATAATCATATTTCACGAAAATATCTTATATATATACAATAAATTTATATGATTATTAATTTATATTATTAATAGGACCACATATTTACATAGAGATTTTAAAAAAAATATTATCTTATTATATTATCGAAATGTGTCAATTATTACACCGATCCAACTCGGGACCGAAATAATTTATTAATTTAGAGAGGTTATTAATTTATTTGAATATTAATTGATAGAGATTCTAGATAGAGTAATGATGTGCGTTGTATAACATTCTTGGTAATGATGTACCTCCAAAGACTATATCTCAACAGTTTCTATTAAAAAAAATAAAGTTCAATATTTCTTAATGGGTCTACAATGGTTCACAAGCCTACAGAGAAAACATATAAGAAATATTTCTTTAAAAACTTAACTTATATCATTTGACTTCCACACTTTTTTTAACTTTAGCGTAGTAGAATTAATTAACCTCTTACATCCATTTTTGTTTCCTCATAATCTTATTTGAACTAATGGATCATATAACATACGATTAGGTCCAAAACAGAACAAGTTTCTTAATTCTTTTGCTGTTCTTCCTCGGAGAACCCTCTGTATCACGCCTTAATCTCATCTCCTCCATCTCCAATCTACTCTCCTTCTTCTTCATCATCACCGGATTCGATTCCTCAGATTTTAACCTCATTTTCTTTAAAACATTCACCAAACCCTCAAGCGCCACTTCAGCATCCTCGCTCTTCATCAGCTCCTCTGCTACTTGTGCCGGCGTAATTACTTCCCCGTCCATCAAACGCTGGATCTCCGGGAAGAGATGGTGTGGCGTTGTGGCGTCGTTCAAGCCCAAATAGTTAGAGGCTAAGGTCTTGAATCCTTGAAAAGAGCAATGTCCCATGTAAATGTGCATATCCATACGACCCGGACGTAACAATGCCGGGTCAAGCCTGTCTTTATGGTTCGTCGTGAATATTATAATCCTTTCGTCTCCACAGCTTGACCATAGTCCGTCTATGAAATTCAGCAGCCCCGATAACGTCAATGGTCCCTATACAACACATTTTTATACAATACCAAAAAAAAAAAAAAAAAGTCATTTAAATAAATACTAGACTAATCAAATCAGATTAATCAGTTTGGTTTGACCAAATATGGATTTGGTATAGGAAACAAAAACAATTGGTGTGATCTATAAATAAAACTGGTAAGGTACAGATTTCGGTTTGGTTCGATTTGGTAATTCGGTTATATTGCAAAAATCCTAAACCAAAACCAATAATAGTAGAAAACTAATTACCTGAGACTCGCCACGGTTCTTGCCTTCAACAGGCTGCTGCTCCACTCTGTTAGGTAAATCCACAGCGCAATCGATATCTTCTATGACAAGAATCGAGCGGTTACGTGTAGCGAGCAAGAGCCTTCTTAGATCAGAGTCACGCATCACACTCGCTAGTTGAAGATCATAAACATCAAACTTGAGGTAATTAGCCATGGCTGCAACCAGACTAGACTTCCCTGTTCCTGGTGGTCCGTACAGCAAGTAACCTCTCTTCCAGGCTTTTCCTACTCTCTTGTAAAACTCTTTCCTTCTTATAAACCTATCAAGATCTTCGATGACGTCACGCTTGAGCTCATCTTCCATAGCCATTGTCTCAAAGGTCGAAGGATGTTCGAGAATTACTGATTCCCATCTAAGACTGTTGAGAGAATGCAGCATCAAGATTCTTCTCTCGTCTCTGATCTCTTTAGCTTTACTCTCGATGTGAGGTACGTAAGAGTTCAAGATCAAATCTTTATGTTTCTTGTCGAAACTCAGCTCGAAATACTCACTTCTTCCGTCGTCTTCTATACCGCCTCTTCTTCCTCCTCCTCCACCTCTTCCTCCTCCTCCTCCTCCACCGCCGCTTTTCTTGTCGCCGCCGTCTGTAATAAACCTCCATTTGAGCTCAACGTCTTGGTACACATCGTTGACGACTTCTCCATCGATGAGAAACAAATTGACATGTTTGTCCTTATGGCCTTTACTGATTCTGAGTCTGACTGCGTCGGGACTGATCTTGGTGGAGAGATAAGTCTGAGCAGCTCGGTAGATCTCGTTGTTCATGCCCATGTTGTCATCGTCGATGGTTAGAGTCAAAGTGGAAGGAGAAGAACGGAAGAACAAAGACCGGAGAGAAGAGTAAATGAATTCTTGGATAGGAGCTGGGATTAACTCATGAGCCATTGATCGTATCATCATCATGTAACCCGCCATTGATGCGTAAGCTGTGAACAGTGATGTAGGTGAAGGAAGATCCTTTGAGAAAAACATTGTATCTCTCTGTTTTTTTTTTTTCTTTTCGCTGTGTTACTTGAAGATGGAGAGAGTGAAAGTGAGAGGTGAAAGAGATATATAAAGAAGAAGAGAAGCTTAAGGAAGAAGGTTTCATTTGGGGTTAGAAGACATTATTAGTCTCTTCAGTCTTAATATCTCATTGTCTTTATTCAATGGATATGTTATATGTGTGATTTTTTCCACAATATTGAAAAAAAAAAAAACAAAATTGAGAAAGGAAAAGTAAGTAAAAAAGTAAAGAAAAGGACAAAAGAAACTCATAGAAAATTTCGACGTCTCTTTCCACGAAGAGCATGTCTATTTATTTTCCATTTTTATCTCATATGATATGAACCGTCTTTTTTTAATATATATTGCTTGACCAATGACGACTCGAAAACTGTATCTTAGTTTATAACTGTTAACTAAGCAGTTGATGTGTGGCAATTTTTGTAGTTTTGTTCTCTTGGTTTAGATTTGAAATCGATTTTTACAAAAGGTTGATTTTATTCATATATTTACTAAATTTTTGAACATTTTACAAATTATATTATTCCATCGAGAACAAAATTATTTAATTACACACAAGTGAACAATCTAATTGGCATGGATCATACAAAATCACGACGAACTATATATAAGTTTTTACACTTTTGCATCCATAACCTATACATAGATCAGAATGACATGATACGTTATATATATATATATATATATATATATATATATATATATTAATTATCTATGGGATCATTGACGTCTTCACGTCGATACAACATACAAGTCTATTAACGAAAAATTAGGCTTTATTTTCTATCCTTTTATGGTATTGATGTGAATAATATTATTTAATTAAGAACCTTTTATTGCTTGACAGAACCAAAAAACAAACAAACTGTAATGATGATATTTTTTGGATTTTGCTTTGTTGGAGTGGAAGATGACTTGTACAATATACACTTACGTAAAACGGCCATTATAAGCTCGAAATTAGTAGTTCGAATTTCTTGGAACTCGAGTACCAAAATAACCAAAAATGTTAGTATTGTCTTGCTAATCATATCTACAAGAACAAAACCTATTACACTTACACTTTTGTCTTCCAGAACAAATTTAGAATTTTTAGTAGATGTGTTGATGTTAATAAGTTTAGATATTACAGTCACCATTTATCTGAAATTTTTACTTTAGTGTTTATAATATTTTGATGATTGACCATAAAAGACCAAAAGCAAAAAGATTCGCTAGATTGTCGGGATGTGGCATGTGGGGCGAAGGCAATTGCGTGTTGTAATTCAACAAGTGTATATAGAAATTTCAATCTTTTATCAAAAAAAAATATATACATTTTAATGGAGGAATGACTTGTCCGATTATCATTGGGTGGATGAAAACATAACCAAGAAAATAAAAGTAAGTGTACTATGAGTCATGGTTTCAGCGTTCGTTCTTTTTTTGGACCGTGGCGTAAATATTTAATCAAAATGCTTAAACAATATTGAAACCACGCAAACTCTGCATCGTACACCAATACCTCAAAAGTTAATTTAACAAAACATTTTTTTATTGTCAATAACAAAGCATTATATGATTATATCCCAATATAAAATGCTAAAGTAACCTTTTCTTGTCTTTTAGTCAAAAAAAAAGTTTCAATCTCAAAGGCGGAAATGAAACTAGAAAAGAAAAATCTAAATGTACAATTGAATCTTTTTTGGTTTAACTCATTTTCTAGCTGCTTAACAAAAAAAATCCGAGGATATAATAGTCGAAGATCTTCGAATTAATAATCTTGAAGCTTATCCGATGTGGTCACGTGATGCACATTTTGAAAATAAAAGAATTTAGATTTTAATTGGTAACATGTAATATAGTTGAAGGACAGAATCTTTAATCTACGGTTCCATAGTTTTTTATTCTTTTGAACAATAATTATGATGATTCTAATGTTTAAAAGACTAGTATTTTATTTTATTTTGTCTTTTGACAGTTACATATATAGTAGACTAAACTATTTGTTTATTAACTTTTTTCGTTATTTTGTTTTCATTTTCAAGTATAATCATTTTTCAATGCCACTAGTATGCATATGACGGCCGAGAATTTTTTTTTGATAAAGAATGAAATAAACTTTTTTTATTTCTGCATGCAAAATGTTAAATACTACTTTAAGCCCCAAAAAATAAATATTAATATTGCCAACTCCATACAATATAAAACTAAAAATAATAAAGCATTGTATGATTCAAAAAAAAGTTTTGGAAAAGAACCAAACCGACTTATTAAAAGTTGTCTTTAAATTATTAATCATCCCCACCAATAATATATTTCCATCATCCTTTTTAGCTATGCTTTTGGTGATTTATGTATATAGGCTAGTAGCTAAAATTGATAGCAACAAACCAATACAAATTGGGTAGGTCATGTCAGTTTGTCACACCACTCACTATCAGGTGTTCGTACCAACCCGGTATACATAAACCATGTCTAACCAATTCGTAAACCAATCAATTGAAACTTGAAGAGCGGTAACAAAGACATAAACGGAGAAGGGTCTATAAATCTTCCAACCGAAATACAACTCTCACTCAGTTAAGACACAACTTTCACAGTTGGGATTGTAACTAAAATTATTAATCAGACAAATGAGTTCTATATTGGAGCAATCAAAAGCAGAGATTTGGATCAGAACTGGAATTGCATCTCCGGAGCGTAACCCAGAGCTTCAAGATTTGCAGCCATGGCCTTGTTCATTGGGGGTGGTCCGCATCTTAGAATCTGCAGTTTAAACGTGAATCGTAACAAGATCAAAACACCATAAAAAATTCCTATGCTCGTCACTCATTTCATAATATTGCAATGTTCTTTGTTTTGTTTCAAACACTGAAAGTTATTTTGCGGTCTAGTTTCAATCATCCATTACGTACAAGATAATGTTTTCGAGAACGAATTTTGAAACCATAATGATCCGTTATCTTCAAGATCAAGAACAGAGGAGGGTGGTTTACCTGAATATCGGATGCAGGTGCGGGGCAATGAGCCTGAATCATTTCCTTTGTTACAAATCCGACACCACCATCCCATACTTCCGGAGGCTAATCATCGCCACAGAAGATAAACCAAATCACCAAGAAAAAACGGTATCAAAAACAGCGTTTCTTTTAGGTATTTACATTAGAAAAACGCAAAAACATTTGGATTTCGTGATTAACCTGATTCAAAACATAGTAGATTTTGAATTGCTCTGGGTAATTGGCGGTAAGACTCTCCAATTCTTCCTGAAAAAAAAAAAGAGTATTGATTCACATAATATTTAGTGCTTAGTCTATGAAAAAGTAAAGCTTGTTCTTGTCTCGTAAGAATCAGCAGGCGAGAGACATTTGTACCCTTAAGAGGATGTCGTCGTATGTGACATTGGCGTAGATGAGGTGCACCTTTGTCTTGTCTGTTGGGTTTTCCAGAATCGCTCTAGCCACCTTCACAAATGCGAAATAAAACTGTGTGTTTAAACATATACATTGGCTTCACAAACGATATTAAATGCAAATGTATCATCAGACATACTTGGAACATTGGAGTGATGCCTGAACCTCCAGCAAGCATTCCAAATGCCCTAAACTGACCTGGTTGATACTTAAACCTTCCCTGACAAGTAAAAAAAGTAATAAAACAAAACAAAAAGTTTGAGATTCAAGAAGAAGTATAGAATAAAAACTTTGATTGTTAGTTGTAACTAAGATCAAGTAAGCAAAACATTTGAACTAAAAGTACCTTGGGTCCCTTTACGGCAAGATGGTCTCCAACACGCATCTCCCTGAAATGATGAGACATCCTTCCTTGCGGATACATCTGGTTGGCAACGTAAATTTCCAGCATTTATCAATTGAAATAGGTAGAAAGAACACTCAAATTTAAAACCAAGTGATGTGTTTTATAAGCATATACCTTAATGACAAGTTCGAAACGTCCAAGGTCTGAATCTAACGTTGTTGGGGTGTATGGCTTAATAACATCCTCTCCTTGAGCATCCTTTCCCCTATTAAAAATGTCATTATAATCATCACAACATCCATCAAAAACTCTCAACAATGGATTGCAAAACAAAACCTATAACCTAAAGTCTACAAATTAGTAGCATCTTCACAGCCATTTGATATAGGTTATAGTATCTAGCAACTTGTAGAAGTTTTGAAATTTGATTTAAATGTTGAGAGATAGTACAAACCTGCAACTGATGTGTTGTCCAATAGGAAGACCCAACACAGAAGTAGAAGTTGGGAGTTCAAATACGAATTTGGCCACATTGTGACTAAGTTGCTGCTTCTTAACAAGCTTAAACTCCTTGAAATTCTCTGGATCCAAACACCCTATAAATCCCAAAAAAAAGGCTCAATTTTTATTTGCTGTGAGCTAATTCAATCTTCCAAAAGGATGAAATTTACAAAAAAAAAAAAGTCTCATGAATTGAAATCAATCTTCTAACAGTATAATCTTCGAGCTACAATTTGTGAGCTGAAACCCAGAAAATACGAATTTCAAAAGTTTTGAAATTGAGATCGAACCCGAACCTTTGCGTTTTTTGGAGGATGAGAGATAATAAGCAGCACCAGCACCAACGGCGACGAAAGCAACGAAGACACCCAATAGAATCTGACGATCTAGGGTTCGGAGAAACTCGGTATCCATGGCTAACCAGAAATGAAAAAGAAGAAGAAAATAATCAAATAGCTCAACGAAGAGAAAGAATATAAGAGGAAATGAGGAATTTTGGAAAGAATCAGTGCTTTGCTTAGGAGTGGTGTCGTCTCATTCCCTTGTTATCTCCGCCATTAAAACGAGGGAAAAGGGATCTGGTAGACCTACCCCCATCACGTTGTAGTTGCTTCTTTTTGCAAATTTCAACATTTACTATTTTCTTCATTAAAATTAAAATAATTTACATAATTGACTACAAAAATGAAAAAAAATTCATATATACCACGAAAATAGTTGTCGAGCTTTTTATTTTTTTAGCCAATTTTGTTTTCAATCACTCATCCACCACAATTGTCAAATCATATATGACTGACTATTCAATGTTTTGAGTAAAAAAAAAAAAAAAACTTAAATAAGGATTTGATATACTGATATATACAACAAAGAAGAGATATGGGTAAATTGGGTGACCAAGAACAAGATTAGTGGGGAGTTGTCATGAGGAATGTTAATGGCGGTTTTGTTTTTATTTGTTGTAGCAAACTGAAATAATTCAGATTTTTTAGTCACTAAACCTGTTTTACATGTATAACAAATACTACTCTCCAATAGCAGTTTAGTTCAAATACTACTCTCCAATAGCAGTTTAGTTTCATTACATTTCGATTTTCTTGTTAGCAAAATGAATTTATTCGGAGTATTAAACTAATAAGACATTGAACCTGTTCTACATGAACACCAAATGCTCTCCAATTTCACAGCAAACTCTTCTCTGCTTCCACGTATCATACTATCATGATCAGCACCAACGACCATATCAACTTCCACAGCTGGAAAATTCCTCTTCATGTTGCTCGAGCAATGTGAAGGAACGATTTTGTCGCGGTCTCCTTGCATCAAGTGAATCTTAACGCCAGAATTTATTAGTGTTTTGAGATGTTCATCACCGAATTTGGAGCCACCACATATCACATTGTGCATACTATGCCATGCTGAGTGATGTGTGTGTCTTGTTATGTCCTTAATCTTCCAAGGAATCTCCCTAAACAAAGATCAAAACCTTTTATTTGTCAAAATAAACAATTGATAATCTTTAAACCGTACCAATAACCAAAACCGTTTCAAATGTTTTACCTTTTACCGTTACATAGTTTGATTAGCCACTCCCATGAATTGTGATGCTTGCAGATTACGAAACAGACGCATCTACCAATATGTTCATACCACGACATCACCGCTGTTCCAAATGCTAACGGCGGCCACAGCCGCTTTGGAGCGATTCGATTCAAGACCGATCCTTCAAGCGATGAAGGAAAATAAGGCTGGATTGTAAAAACACACGGAAACATATAAGTTCGTGAATCGAATCTCAGCGGATTAGATTGAAAACATAAGATTAGAAAAAAAGCAAATTAAACTCTCACCGGTGCAACAAGAGTGACGGTTTTGACGATGTTAGAATGTTTAGCAGCCAAAGCAAGAGCAATTAAGCAACCCATTGAATGTGCAACCACATGAAATGAATCTAATTGGTATGGTTTAATAACAGATCTCTCTATCGTCTCTACATGATCTCTCAATGTATAAAGATTATCTCTTGGCTTAGGACTCTCTCCAAATCCTAAAAGATCAATCGCAAAGAGCCTATAATGATCTGTCTTAACGTGTTCGAACACAGTTTCTGTCCAAAAATGTGATGAACCCATGAAACCATGTATGAGTATTACATTCTCAGACGGTTCCTGAACAGAGTCCTCTGTTTTTTTTTTGTTCCAACATGAAACATTAAAAAATCAATTTGTAAGCAAACACTTTATTAATCAATTATGGAGAGAAATAATATTTTAAAGATTTTGACCTCGAGAAGTAGAATCTTTGACGACGACGTGAAGGTTCCCATCTTCGTTATTACTCCACAAATTGCAAGATTGGCATCCACAATCTGACCATCTATTCACCGACTCATCAGGAATCTTAGATTTTCTCATTTTCCGGGGAAGCTTGAACTTTCTGGTGAATCTAAGAAACCACATTTCCCGGAAAATGTTTATCCTCCGGTTTAAAGTCTCAGAAAACTCATTTTTGCCGGTGGAATGAAGAGCCGCGGCCGTGCAGTAACAGCCTCTGGATCTTCCTTCCAAAACATGGTCAACGAACTCGTAAACGATGCAGAGAATCGCATCAATGAGGTCGAAGAAGAAGAAAATGATGAAAGATAGAGCGGAGTGAATGGCTTTCCCGGATATTCTCGCCCAGTTACTCGGGAAAATTGCGAGGAAAGACATAGAAGCGGAGAGAATGCAGAGCGCCAGAGAAAATTGTGAGCAATGGCTAGGCCACGTCGAAAGAGAGAGGTTTAGAATCTAATCAAAAAGTATTCTAAGTAATCTTGAATAATTGTAAAACGACATCGTCTTCAATTGTATAATAAAAAATGCGGGGCCCAAACGAGCAGAGCCTTGATTTATCTAATATGGAACTTGAAATTCGACAGAGAAAGTACATTTTAAGTGTTTTGTCTTAATGATATCTTTATCAATCTATAAAAACTATCAAGATTCTTCGAAAGCTTGTTGTGGTAGTTAGTCTTATGGATCCGCTTGATGTGTTATGGAGAGATCACAAATTAGCAACAATTAAATGGTAATTAGTGAGAGGTTTTGTTGAGTGCAGGAACTTAGAAGAAGCACACCGATTTCTGAAGGATGCTTTTGTCGCTTTACATGGATAACTTTGCGTATAATTTCAAAGAAGACAATATGAATAAGTTGAATTAAAGAAAAACAAGATGTTTTTGTAAATGATTCCGCAAAAATGTTATGCTACACGGTCATGTATCTCCTTTACCGGCAGGATCAGAGTCTGTGATCTGAGGATTTCTCTGGTGTCGTTGAGAAGCTAAACGCCGTTCCAATGGAGTCTTCCTCTTGCTCACAACAAACCTATTCACTCCTTTCCTCATCGGCATTATCGACGGGAAATCTTCGTCCGGGATCTGACTCAGCTCTGATATGTTCTTTATCTCAGCCACTCGCTTAAACCATCTCTCCGCTTTTGCTTCTTCTGACATGTCCAGCAAGTCAGGCTCCTTAACTAACGAGCCCTCCAAGCTCTTTCCATTTCTGATTTTCCCCATCATTGTATCGGGTTTGTTGCTTGAAGGTTCTTTTGGTTCTTCTTCTACTACTACCTGGGAAGCGTTATCTATCACTGGAGCTGGAATAGTCTCTATTGTTTCCTCGGGTTGTTTTCCTTT